>JAZARR010000017.1:0-101616 GCA_037389465.1 Baylisascaris procyonis
AAATGTCTCATATTGCAGCGCGCCCATCGTTCTAGTGGCTTTCCTCTAAAAAATCTCTTTATTGTCACCAATTTTAGGTCAAGGTAACAAAAAGTTAACGAATATTTTCGTCAAGTGAACTATCATAAAAACGAAAAGATAAGTGAAGAGGAAAGAAATCTTTAAATGGTCGACATCCCATTGTGCAGACGATGAACGCATATTACGAATCAATCACTACATGAAACGCGTTGACGTTTTGATACGTATTTCGGTAAAGAACAGAAATAGCGACTATTTGCCTGACAATAAAAAAACTTCTGGAATCCTTTCGAGATGGGGTGACTGAGGGAATGTGGGGAAGGGGTGGGGAAAGGATAGGGGAGGGGGGTATTTTTGGGTGCTGAAAAATATTAATCTTCAATTTAGATTTTAGAAGTTTCATTAGCGAGTGATAGAAATCCCATTTAAAAAACAAAATTTAATAAATGGAATTTTCCAATAAAAATAAATTTTTTATTAGAATTTCACAATAAATTTACAATTTAAAAAAAAATTATTCATATTTGGCACCAATAAATTATAGAAATCATTTCCAAAGAAATAAGGGAAATACGAAGGGTCATAGAGTCATATGCTTTCTGCCTCAGCGATCATTGAGACACAACATAGTCCCTCATATCATTATTCTTTCTAACATTTCGTCGTTTTCTCAATATCATTTTTAGTCTCTAAATTTTATATACTATTTCTTTTCTTGTTGTATCTCTATCTCTAAATTTTCTATAGTTGTTTTCTTATTTGTACACAAATCTGCAATCGTATTCATGATTGAACTCTCTCAGCAAAAGTTTTTTTCTCCGCTTTTAGACATATGTCAATCATTCACGAAAAAGATATCGACTCAACACAATCGACTTGCACAGAGTGATACAAATAATTCCCACGATTTGCATTTTGCATTCAATGAACGCTCAATTACGCATATTGCGCATTTTAGAATCAGCAATTTCCATTTTTTTCTTTTTTTTTTGCAAATTTTATAACATTTAAATGCATTTAAATGCTCATTTCTAAAGAAGAGGAAGTTGAAAACTTTTTTGTCAGTTAGAACGGATGCAATTATAATGTTTCAACGTTGGCTATAAAGAAGATTTTATAATCTTTGTCTATGAGCCAACTCTTCAAAGATTTAACTTTTATATTTACTCTAAATATATATATATATATATATATATATATATATATATATATATATATATATATATATATATATATATATATATATATATATATATATATATATATATATATATTTCAATTCAATTCTGAAATTCGTTTTAAAAAATATTTTTTAAGGAAGGATTCAACTTGAAGGATTGCAAAGCAACGAAATACATAAGAATTGTGATTTGAATCTTGAAAGATTAAATCGAAAAGAAAAAATCTTTCAATATGCTCATAGATAAAATTGAAATCACAATAGGTTTATCAAAAATGAAAAAAAAATTGTTTCAACATGATCGAATATATTCGAAGAAAATCTTAGAAAAATGACTATAAAAATATGAGTTATTGAATTAAAACATTGACGCACCGAAAAGATATAAGAATAATAAATAAATTGAAAAATTTAAAAAAAATGAAAATATTAAAGAACAATAAATAAACAAGAAGCATATTGATAAAAAGCACACCATTGTGCTTCATATTATTCGACTTGAAAATATTTTTGATGATATCAAATCCACATATCAATATATAGAACGAATGAAAGAACAATCAAGTTATCCATATCTATTTACAAAAATTTTTAATTGATATATTTAATGCATTATTTATAAAATATTTATAAAGTAAAGTATAAAGTAACTATCTAATCTCAAAATTTAATAGTATTTAAATCATAGAATGCTTTATATTCACGATTATTAACTAATATACTTATCCAACAATTGTGAACATTTATTCATATAGGAGAACGTCATATGATATAGATATGTGGACGAGAAGTAATGTTTTTATTTTATCGGCCATAGGTAAAAAAAAAAGATGGGAAATATATGAGAAATGAATAGTTTTATTGGATATTTAAGTTTTTCAACTGAATTCACCAATGAATCATTAACTTTTTTGGTGAGGAA
Organism: Baylisascaris procyonis; assembly: GCA_037389465.1. Taxonomy (NCBI): domain Eukaryota; kingdom Metazoa; phylum Nematoda; class Chromadorea; order Rhabditida; family Ascarididae; genus Baylisascaris; species Baylisascaris procyonis. The sequence goes on from JAZARR010000017.1 coordinate 2,124, forward strand.
TTTTCGATCATGGATTTGGTCTTGATGAAATTCATCAAAAATTTCCACAGCAAATTTTAGCGATCGATTATCTTCTTTCTAAGACGATCGTGGTACTTTCTTTAAAATTTCTGAAATATTTAGTAGATAATCGATAAATTTTAATAAATATTTCCCATAGCAATAATAATAATAATAATAATAATAATAATTTCTTTAGTCAACCGATTATATACACCAATTAACGCATATTTTTTTCCCTAAGAATATAAAAGAATTTTGAAATAGTTATAGGAACTTATAATTGTGAATTTCTTCGTCCCTCCTTCCCACCCCTTCAAAATAAACCCCCCCCCCCTTATATTTGGAATAAAAATTTGGGGGAAGTGATAGGATATAAAAGGAACTTCTATACCATTAAGCACAAATGGGCATATTTGAACGAAGCAAGGCCAAAACGTATACAAGGCCGTTCATTCATCGGTAGTCATTCATGCGTGAGAGTGCGAATATGTGTTCGTCGAATGCCACACTATCGCAATCCATATACTTGCTGCCACTTTTTTTTTGCATTCACATATATCTAATGAAAACAATATTTGTAAATAGGAATAAACGTATGCACATAAGACAATAATCGTTTTCTAGGCGGCTGTAAATTTATCATAAATCATATCAACCAAGAAAACGCAGCCACCCTTATTCATATCAACTAAGAAAACGCAGCCCGCTGCGTGCGTTAACGCCAATACTCTCATTTAAATCCCTTAGCATTTTTCTACCGGGAAAGTGTTCGAATCTTCCGGTACAACTATCAATCAACGGATATAAAGCATTAAAATCACAAAATACAAGCAAGTAATCTAAACAGCATCAAAATGCATATACATTCCCATCTGCGGGAATAATGTGGGAAGGTAGCTGTTATCTTATATTTATACGAACCATATTAGTACGAAGTACTTTCGAATATCGACAGAAAAGAAAACACCCATAGGAATTTACACACTTTGAAATAAACAAAATAATGTTATTATGATGCCTTTAGAATATTCACTTTGATCCATGGAGATTACAACGAAATAATGCGCCGAAAATGAATCGGCAAGAAAAAAGACTCTCTACAATCTTTGATAAATATTCCCTTTTTGAATGATTAAAATGCCTCTTCAAAAAAGATTTATTATTATTTTCTATATTCTATAAAATTATATGAGATCTATTGCATTTTTATTACAGATTAGGCTTTTTCGAATTTTAAAAATAATAGTAGTAGTGAATTATAAAGTGATCCATTGAATGATACAATAGTCTTACCAAAAAAAAAAATTACTTCTGCACATTTTTCACTGCAAATCTGAGAACATTGTGATATGATTTTTATAAAAAAATATTTGTTATGGTTAGTTATGAATTCCGAGTAGGATTATAACGTAATGGATCTCATTGTCAATGCATTTTATGCACATGGTGTTCAATCGATGAAATTAGAAAGAGCTTTCAAATCGAATAAATTCAATGAACTCTCTAATACCGAAACTACTCAGCCTTAGGTATGCTCTGAGGGAGAGTATTCCAAACTTCGAATAGCTCCGAATTGAAAACTTTAAAAGGCGGTTACCTCTATGAATTTTCCGCTCCCACTTCTCACTAAACGAAACGATGCTATCATAAAATATTTGAGAAAAGCGGCTCGCAATTTTATGATCATGATACGATCAAATTTCACCCAGTGATTCTCTGTACCTATAGAGTCTAAAATCTTTCAACGAGTTTTATATAAATAATTTTTATTCGAATAATAAAGAAAGTATGGAATTACATATACAATACCTATACAGACAAACAGAACATATATAATACTAGCATTGCACATAAAAAAACCCAAAAAGACAATTAGTGAGAACAAATATTGGAGATCAGTTGAAAAGATAATATATACGTGACGAGTAATATATATGTACATGATGATCAGTCATATGAGGCGCATATCACCGATAGATCACACTGCTCGAAACGTCTCTTAAAGCATGACAAACTACCAACCATTACCACATCATATGGCGGGTAGTTCCATATGGAAACAACACCATAAGCAAAAAGAGTTGAGCACATCAATTCGCTTAGTTGATTTCCCTTCGATTTGAAAAGGGCGCAGTGCAAACTTTATAAAGGCGAAAAACTTTGATGATCAGGTGAGAGGCATCCAAGAAACAAACTGCAAAGCGCAACACCGTTGATGTATTCTTGATAGCTGTCAGCAATCTTAGAATGAACTAACAACACCGGGATGCAATATTGCAAAATAGGTCGGGCAATAGGCCAACTAAGCCATACGGACGTATTCGCGACACCAGCATCTTGATAGCTATAGGATGCAATTTGTAACTCCAATGCGTTTGGAGGATATTTAGAGCTTTGCGGATTTTACTATATATTAGGATTGATTCCTTCATCAAAATCACCGATCTTGACATTGGCAAGATATTTGTCGTATTGATCTACTGTTCGACTGAAAGGAAAAGAAACATCAAGCGAATAAATTTACCTTGATGCTTAGATCAACTAAAATCTCATTATGCATAATTCATAATTTGATGCAAATTTATGAAATCGGTTGGTTGGAAAAGCGGAGACGTACTAGATGCGAGCTCATTTAAAACGATTATCTCTATTTGTTTTGCTTGATGAGATCGTTTATGAAAATCATTCAAATATCGAAAAAATATTCATAGGCAAGATCATAGACATAACTTTATCATCATGCATTATGCAGATATAAATTTGTGAAAATATAGTAAAGAATTTTTCTGTAGGGTAATTTTTATTTGAGATGAAATATTTTTGAATTTGAATATGTTATAGGAAAGATTCTTATCTATCTGTAACTTCTTATCAAATAATAAACCGCTCTATGGTGCATATTTTGTATAATCACAACGGCATTGGAGGGAATCGATGTTAAAAAAGCATTTATTCGCTTTGTTCTGCAATTGCTCGGTCTTGTGATGAGCAAGGGAGTTGTAGTGATGCAGGCAATAGCCTGCTTATCAATTGTCCAGTTGGAAGGATTTAGTTACGGCGATCGTCCCCTAATGTCTATTCCAAGTTATCCAGGTAAGCAGCTTCCTTTGGAGAATAAAGTTTTATAATCACAACAATAATTACTCAGCATTAATAAGCAGCACTAAAATACAAGATACGAAGAAAAAATATGCGAAATTGGATGACGGAAGCCGGTGGAGTGATCGCATTAGTCAGCCTTAGATGCCCGATTTTTGCGTTGAAAAACCATTACATAATATGACCTCGTATATATGTGCGGTATACACAACGATGATTTTTTTTTTCGTTATTTGAGCTCCAAAGTGGACGTTCGGAGCTCTGCAAAACCGTAACTGCTCATGACATTCTGCGAACACTTGAAAGGCATCTCTTCGAAAAGAGCTTCAAGCTTTTGATATATTTGGTACTTTTTTAGGGATCTGTTTTATGAGTGTTATTCTTTGTTTGTGCTATGTATCCGTTAAAATGATTTAATGCTTGAATCAGCAATTGTTTCTATCTTAAAGTTTTTCAAATTATGCCACAAAAAATTTCGTGAATTCGTTTCATGATATTTTCTTGCAATTGTATTCCTCTCAGCGAATGTTCAATCAAAATCATTGAAGCTTTTGAAAAAAAAAAAATGCAAATTTTCGTGAATTTTCTTCGGAATTCTTGATGCATATTTCCTGGCTGCTGTAAAGGAAAAAAGAATGGATCATTGAGAGAGGTGACTCGTTCCATCATGTGACTTGTTCGATCATGAAAGTTTCCTCCTCTTCGATGCACTTCCTCAAGTGCTTTCAAAACATTCAGTTGAGCTCTCGTGTGCCATTCTTTTGTTCACCTTCTATCGGAACTGTGCTTATTACGAGTGAAGAATACCCACTCGCAATTGTTAAATGATTGTGACTGAATTACAAAAGTATTTCCGTCTATACGGATGCGTACTGACATATACCTTCTTTTATTGCAGATTTGTACCAAGTGGATGATAAGCACGAGAATTACTACATGATTATGCGACCGGTAAGTCGTCAATTTTTATTCACGCCTGATGTATGTTAAGGCCTTGATTTTGGACTGTTTCGAATGCCTATAACTCGCCTCATATTGTGGACGTGAGGCTTGTTGAAAAGGTTCAAGGATAGCTCATTTCTGTAGTGTTTCCTGAATTATCTCCAAGATCATCCTCACTCGAGAGTTACAATCATTTCACGTCGACAGTCACATTCGTAATAATCGATGGAGAAAACAAGGTTTAAATTCAAAAAAAAATTAACTTATTTCGATATCTCGAAATGAACTTTTTCCATTAGTGACGAGATCCATAAATTATACTATCCTAGAAAGGCATATTATAAATGGACCGATATTGAGAAGTAAATTAATCTCAAAAATCCAATCTTCACATTTGATCCATGTTTCTCGTCTACCGATAGAAGAATAGCTCTATGAATAGTGATATCCGTTTGAATCTGAATCTTTCTAAACGTTAAATAAAATAGTGCATATTTTTAATACTCAATAAAGAATGAATATCACTTCTTTTTTTTCAGAAAATTGTGTGCGATAAGTGCTCGGATATTACGGTAAGTCGGTTGTCGTTTTCTTTTTTTTTTTGCGGATATCTGCTGCGAAGAAAAAGTACAATGGTTTCGTCGGTCAACGTTGTCTTCGCATAAGATGGTGCTGTTTAGGGTTGAGTTAGGAAGGAAATCCTCACAGGAAAAGTTCTTCTCAAAAAGTGAACACCAAACATGAAAAGATTGCCTCCGTTATTTTCAGTCCTTCTTTCTTGAGTCGCGGAAGAGAAATTCAAGACGTGGAATTTAAGATGCCAAGAAATAGGCTACTTTGCAATTCTGAAATGAAATAATTTCACCAACCGACAATTATAAATGATGTCTATGATCAAGTTCTTATCCGCCGATATGAAATCACTTAAAATACTCGAAAGTCGCATACACGACGTCGTTTGAATTGTTGTGGCCCATTTTGGTGCATGTGTCTCAATAATATTTTCCATTAGGCTCATAAAGCGGTCGTTCATTTCATTAATGCCGGTAAAAGTCGCATTGTATTCATTTCAATCACACTGAAATAGCAATAATATCAACGTCTCCATAGTATCATCTTTTATCATTCCTTCCTGTAGCTACTCGTTGAGAAGTTTTCTACTACGAAAACACACAAAAGAATCGCATCTTTTTGGTTGAAAATAGATTAGGAATCTTATCGCTACAAATAAGATTATGAAAACGATGACAACAATGGCGCATTCTTGATGAATCTACCAGCAAATGCGTTTCGGCAATCACATTGTTTTTGATCGAAAAATGTTACTTCGGTTATCGACAACTATCTTATTCCCACCTTAGCTAGTTCATTTTTTTTCTCTCATATTTGTGATCTCTCATGAGTATTCACGAGGCATCAGCGGGGAATAATTCATTGTCAGCAACTCCTAAATCATATCATAATATTGTATTTTGCTGAAGCAACTCCATATGAACAGATTTTCCTTCTAGCCGATACTACTAATTTCTTTTTGTGTGTAGAGCATCTCTTGGAAAAATGTAGATCGATATGTCGATACCAATCTCGCTCCCATGCTTGGGGATTTTTCCTTGCCTAATTCAGCTCTTCGAACGAATATTTCTAGATAGACGCAACGTTTAAAGATCTACCGATAAATTAACACTCCTGTAAATATGCACAAGTGTTGCTTCCATTCAACACGATGCTGAATGTCTTCGTTTCATTTATTGATGCATTCTGGTTAAATTAGTTGCGGTCAATTACATATATGAAAGACAATTTATAATATTTCTGATCAAATCACTAACAATCAGACTAAAAGATTTTTTTTGTTTTGAGGCCATTCTCAGCTTCCATTTTGAAAGTATCCAGATCAAAGCAATCCAGCCTCTCTCCCTCCCTCCCCATCAATACCACATCCACCCCATCCTTTCGACTCCGCCAATGATAAAAGTTTTCACATATTAGGATTATACTTGTAGGCCAAGTACGAGCACCCGGACTTACTTGTGCAACGATGCAAAAACATGGCCAAAGGAGCAGAATTAGCTGATACTGGAGCTGTTCCATATAACAGGGTATTTGCTACTTACGCTAATATGGTCGAAAAGATACCACCAGGTTAGTCCGTTTGAAATCCACTCTCGTTAGCATTGGGGTTGAATATCGCGAATGGAAATAGGAACCCTCATTGTATATCAGCTGCCCAAACAAAAGACGAAATATCCTTTATTGAAGGATTTACAATGAAAAAAAAAAAACTGAAGACGAAGTGCCAAAGTTCGGATGCATACATAAATTCCTTGCCACTGATAAATAAGCTCATAGTCCATAACATGAAGTTTTTCGGATTATAGATCAGAAGGGATTCATTCCCAGATACCAGGTTCAGCGTTATAGCAGCGTAGTGTTTTATAGAAGGAAGATGCAAAAGTAATATCAATAACCGTTATTCCAATCGAATCCCATTCGAAAAAAAATGGCTCACTAAAAATATTACCAAAAATTTGGCGCATTTTCAAATACGCCCTCGAAATGAATAAATAATGTCGCACCTCTGAAATCTATCATTGGAAAAATATAGCGGTAGTGTAAGTATTCTGAAAATAATGACCCGATATTCTCGTTCTACCACTACGGCACGTCGTTAAGTCTCGGTCGCTCTTCGTCATACTGTTCCTCCGCATTTTATGGGGAAAATCCTTGTATGTATAGTTGAATGCCCATCGTTTTATATTCAGCCAATTTTCCCATCATGTGCTCGTAATTCGCCTCTAAGCGTTTCCAAACTTTCTCAGCTTCAATCAACGATATGAATCTTTGCACTTTCGGCTTCAAGCGGGGCGGCAAAATTTGAGCGGCATTTCGCATGCGACTGTGATTCAGAAAAACACGCTTCGATCCTAATTGAAAAGAGAGAAGTGTCGATCTGCGCCGATACGTGCACTTTTGTGTGCATGTATGTGCTTATACGCCTATGCGTGCATTCGCGTGATTTACATATGTGCATGCACTTACGCATACGTGAACGTGACTAGTGTTTGGAGTTCACCATCATCGCCCACGAATTAACATGAATCATAAATCTTGAGCTTCGACAGTTCCATCGAGAAAACCCTCGTGATCATAAGACCCTCGCCTCTGGGGGACATTCGCTGTCTTCCACGGGTGCCCCAGTGGTTTTCGTCCTTTACTGTGAGTGAAACGCAAATTCTGCGACCTGAAAATGTTCATTAACTCACAGAACACGAGGAAACTGCGTGATGCATTATGTTCGAATGCGAAACGCTGAAAGACAACGTAGCGCATATGTATACATAGATAAACAACAGTTTATCGTGAAAGTTGATATCGAGATTATATGGACCCAATCAAAAAACATGACAGAAACCCATCATTTGAAATGGAAGTATGACTCAAATGAACGAAACTACTCGTAACGTGTCAAGAGACACTGCGACACAGCATTGATGCAGAACCCATGTAATCCATACACGGTGCTCGAGAAAACCCAGTAGTTCCACAGTTTCCTGTCCCCTCCTCTCCCCTCATACTTGCGTTTTCTGTTTCTAGTGTCGAGAAAATTTCGTTTGTTGAGGAAGTAGTCCGATGTAGGACGCAGGCATTGATTCATGCTTTCAAGCTAGGAAAGAACTTCATAGTAAGACCTATACCATAGACGTCATCTTACACGAACTATTTACTCTCAAAGAAGCAATAGACCTTAAGTGTACACTCGAAGATTTGCATGCAGTCTGCGACCTATTGCGTCAAAATTTTGTATTGATCAAGTCGCAAAATTTCGGTGACGACTTTTATTGAAAATCTCTGCGAGTGATCAAAACCATCGGTATATCTGTGCGTACTTGAGGGCGTTTTATAATTTGCTGAAAAATAACGAAAAAGTTTCGCTAATGAAAATCCTACAGCGTGTTATTTGGTATGGGTATTCTCAACTTTTCAATGCATTCGATTTTGCCCTTCAGCACATAGTATTTTTGTCGTTTGCTAAAAATCACATTTGAAGGCCACAAAGGGAGACTTTGAAAGACACAACTGTTCTTTGGGTATTAGTTCGCACTTCGTGAAAAGTATCAGCCCGATGGTTAGGAACATTGCTGAACGGAATTATGTCATTTATTTTTTTCAATTTTGAATGTTTTTATTTCAGCTGATGTTCAACGCCTTGGCTTGCTTGTCGCAGGTATGTTTTCAAAATGGCGTTATGTAGAAAATTGCCTAAAGAGAGAAGGAATTTTGTAAGCCGATACAAATTTGCACTGTTTTGGCCATGAACTATTTATTCACAATCTTCCTGTGTAATAAAAATGTATGAAAGCCATAAATGAACGCAACAAAAAGATAAACCATTATCGATGTGCTATCGTTACTACTAGGATTAGCGATAATATATGCAAAAACTTAACGAAATCCACTCATAATTTTGTATATCGAAATCCACTCATAATTTTGTATATTTTTATTAGAGAATGAGTTGCTGATATTATTACGATACTCGAACACCAATCTCTTCGTTGCACATTCAAAATGAAAGCTAATTTAGATGATTTATAGAGGCAATTATATAGTGTTGTGTTTATCGCTATGATTTAAAATTAGACAAGCAGATTCTCGACGCTATTCCATATCGTTGTAAGAATCGTCTATTATTGTAATTATTTGCAAATTTCATTTATCGTTTTTCAATGTCACTGTTGATTGCTTTCATTTTAGATTCTGGTGGTTTTTATTTCGTTTTAACCGCAAAACGTATGTATAGCATTTCTCCTCTTATTTTTCTAATGTTTGTCTTATTTTTACAAAAAAATAAGAAAAAAATAAATAAATAAAACTGTAAAATTCCAGCAAAATTGACTCGATATGAGTTGAATATAATAAGAATCAATCAAATTGCTCATTTTATTATGAATTAAATTCGTTTGCATACACAAATAATTTCAAGAGTAAAAATTTAAAGAAAAAAAGTGATGATAAATAGCAGCTAATCGTAGTTATTATTCTCTGATATTTGTTATGCATTTTAATTAATTTAAAATTTAATTTTTGATTTAATTTCTTGGTGATGTCGCTGAAAGCCTTTCAACTCTTAGTGAAGAAAAGGATTTCTTAAAGGTGATATGTCGGCAGTTGGTGACAGCTAGTTCGACAGTAAGAGTGAATTGTGTATGCACATATGTAAGAAAAATTTGTAGTTAGTGATGGTTGATCTTTAGAAATTCGAGACGATAAAAAATTAGACACGTCGTAACGATGGGCTTTTTCATTTTTTTGGCTAATAAGTAAAAAGTTTAGACACTTTTTGGCTTACCGAACAGAGTGTGGCTTCTAAAGTATCTTCTTTGAAGTAAAAAGTTTACTCTATTTCCAAAACCTGCCACCTTAACCTCCTTTATCTCTCTCGCATTCACGATAGATGAAATATTCCGTTGTGATGCGTAGCATTCACTATTTTTTTTTAAATTTAAGTAAAACTTTCTCACTCTTTGCAGTATATAGTGTCAAAAAGAAGCAGTCAATGGTACATTAGTGTGCATCCACTTCGCAGACTTATAAGAGCGTCATTTAAATAATATTTTTTCCTCACAGTTTCCAGTTTTTATTTTCCGCTATCCTTTCACAGTGGAAGGAAATGAGGGGAATTTAGAGTTGTCCTCAAAGACCTTCGGAGATGAGAAACCCCAATCACCTTGTTATATTGGTGGCATGAATAGATAGGTGAGAGAATAACCGAGCGCATAATTGAGGATAGCAAAGTGGAGGAGAAGAATATTAAAAAAAAAAAAAACTTTTAATAGAGTTTCCAATTGAGATCTCTAATGCATAAGAACAAGAATAGTGTGGAATATAGCAGGGAAAAATTTGTCGGATAATGATGCAAAGAGAACGATAAAAATATTAGAGGGAGTAAGTAAATATGACGAGGAAATAAACATATCAGATTAGCAAACTTAAGGTTTCATCGCATTGATGAAACAATATTTCCAAACTATATTTATGAGGAATTCCTTTGAAAAGAAATTTCTTCATAAAAATTTCAACAATTTTTATCAATCGAAAAGTAGCAGTTAAACTATTTTTTTTCGTTTGATATCGGAATTCATTTTTTGCAAAGTTATTTCCGGTTGGCAAAGGGCAGTCATTTTTGCAATTCCTTCGGTAGCAGAGAAATTTCTTTCCATCTCATCGCTCTCATTGGCTGCAATTGGCAAATATTTTTGAAAGTTGCTTTCGCTCGGTTATTGAATTATAAAATTTTTGATTTCTTTCTATCATTAACACAACATGAATTTCATTTGTTCAAACCTTTAGAGTTAAAGGTAGGATATATAGTAGACGACCTAGGTAGGTCACCACTTCCACGTTGTTACCTTCTTGCTGTCTCCTTCCATCTTTCACTGCTGTGCAGCATTCTTCGGAATTCTTTTTCGACCTTCTCTATCATTCCTTCATTGTACTTTATCTTTCGTTGGGCCCTCGGCTCTTCCTCTTTTTCCCTGCACTCGTAGTAATGAAAACACGTTTCGCTATATATAGAAGCTTTTTCGGCTAAGGATTTATGCGTCACTAGGCGTTTGTTGGGCCAAGAAATAGGCCAAGTATCACATGTCATTAGAATACGAGAGACGTTTAAATATGCGATTTTGCTTCAAAAAAAAAAATTTATGAAAAAGTGCTATATGTGAATTGTTGCAGCCACCAATCCGACGTATACGGATAAAGCGCGTGAGTTGTTTCTGTGAATATGCATTTTTAGTGCTGGTATTCATTCCACCTTCCTTAGTTTATTATTCTTCCGTGCTTGTCACTTTCCGCTATGTGCACTGCCAACAACCAATACAATATGCCCATTTCCCTGAACGAGCGTCTGCACTTTTTTTCGTGTGGTATTATGTGGCTGGTATTATGAATCCCGACAAACGAAGTGTTCTGTTTCTGCCATTTAAGATATGAAATTCCACGCTCATCGCTAGCTGCTACACACGGCGGCAAACCGTCGTGATAACCGTCTACGACGCAACGATAGCAAACGGGTTTGACATATGCGGTCATATGACCAGAGAAAAAGCGCAATATGGTAGGGCAGAGAAGAACAGACACTACTGAGGTTGACGCGTGCAATTAGAGTTGCTGCGCGGTCACTCAGGCGAGAGAGAGAACCGCACCGTGATCGTGTGAGAGTCCCAGGGCGGGCGTTCATCACAACAGAAGGTGTTCTCCCATGTCAGTATGCATTTGACCCTTGGAAGGTGGGGTCTAGGGCCAACTCCACCTAGCATCTCAATCTTGCGCGCACCCAAAAATCCAACTTCAAATATTGATTCTGCAAAAACTACTGTAGTATTGGTATCCCACTGTTGACAGTGAGCCCCATCGGTATCATTAACAATCAGTCACTTGTAATTTTCCATGCTGTATTCATTGACTCTGTTCTTGCAACGTTTACCCGTTCCTTTTGATTACTACGCCGTCGGTTTTTGATGAGCTCGAGCCGCATTTTTGCAATCGTCCTACCGAACCACTCCGCTCAGTGCCCTCATCGGAACGAGTACTTCAAAGTCCTGACCTTCCTCTTAAGCTGAGCAGCAGTGAATCGACCTCGTTTTTTCAAGGAACGTCTCTCGATTATTCGCAAGATTGCTGGCGAACATAGGCCTCTGCTCCTATTGACAGAAAAGATTGACTCCCAATATTCTTCACGAAATTCCCCCGATCCAAAAAAGATTCACTGAACTGATAGCATACCCTGTACAGCCATTTCCGAGATGTCCTTTTGAAGCAAAAACCGCAACCCGAAAGAAGACTGTGCACTTTTTATTTATGTGCTGAACGAAGCACGCCACTGAATTCGCTGCAAATACGCTTCGTGTGCTTTAGCCGCAACTAATCTATCCAACAAACTCTCCTCAAACGCAATGGCGTGCACAACCTCAACTATTCAAACCTTGCTAATTCACTGCAGTTTATGCAAAACGACCCAGGACATCAGCCTGAACTATGCAAACAAGATCAAGCAATAAAACCAAGCGCCTTCCAGCTCTCCAACACCACGTTGGTCATCCCGTCCCCGGATATCCCGAACCTTCCACAAGAAATTTTCAAAAGCACTTCTACAACGAGGCCCCACGGGTGCATTAACAGACGTCTCTCGCGAGGGACATTATTCATCTAACGACATGACGTTGACGTTTAGGAGGGACCTTTGCAGATGTTCTACTGTAATCTTTCTGCACACATTGCTGCAATGAGCATTCGGTACGATTGAAAGATGAATGCATCCTATACATACAATTCCTCATTATTTTTCGTTAATTAGAGAACTGGTGATTTAGATGACTGGATGCAAAAGCGCTAACTGTGTCAACCTTTGCCAAGCATTTTTTACTATTCCAAACGTTTTGGTCTACATTGAGGTTTTGATCGAAAGGCCTTAATGAGTAATGAATTATCGATGGTTGGTTTTCTGAATATAGGCATTTAAATGCTTCTGGGATAAGTGAAATATTCTAGTTATATGAATATGCTCAGCAGGACTTGTATACTATGATTCCACGTTACCGTTGGTCACTACAGTGCAGCATAATGTCATGGAAAATCATTGACATATTCAGGCGTTTTGTTCCATGTAATCGCGTTTATTCAGCATATGTTTGTCGATCAATGTTTGTCGAAAGCATAGTGAAAAAAGGACTTATTAAGGGCTTCTTGCTTCGAAATTTCCAACGCTTTAAGCTTTCAAAAATTCGCCCACAGTGGTACCATAATCTGGTCTTCTCAACATACGTGATTTCTGTTCAACAGCCTCAGCACTGACTGATTTGCAATGCTTACAGAAGGGCGCTGGAGTTATCACTTAGGAAGTACTTTCAAAAGATTAGAGCACAGGGATATGATCCTGTGTTCTCTCCGAAAGGTAAGTTTTTTTTCGTATCCATGAAAGCCTATGTTCATAACTCTTGAATTTTGTTGATACGATGACCTAGAGAAAGATTTTTTTCAAAGAAGTGCTGATTGAAATGGGCATGAAGAGAACGCTTCAAGTACTTGCAGCACTTTCGCCTAGACGATATAACATATTTCATCCAAGTGTTCATGGTTTTAGAGAATACAGCATATCAGACCACAATATTCGGATTACATAGCTTCCGACAGATAAAATGAAAAGATTTTCTCATACAGCGTAAAACTGAGATGAAGCTAATGTATAAGTGAGTCGAGACTATGAAGTGGCTGTTCATGTTTTTGTGTTAGAAAAAAATAAAACATCATCGATGAGAAATTGGATTGCCGGGAATATGCCACGTTGTTGGCATTATATAATGTTCCCTGCGGCGTTACCCATTGCAGCAATAAAAACTTCAAATTTTGCATGAATGTTGACGGCGTAGGTACATTCAACTACCCCGACTACTCTGATGTGCATCATGTCAGCGGCGCTCAAGGGGTTCGGGTTGAATTCGCTTTGTGCGCTCAAGAGCACGAGTTGGATTTCATGCTTGCTGATGAAAAAGGTCTATTTAACCTTCAGCCATGGAAAACAACTCCAGAATTGATTATTGCTTCTTTATCTACCATCATAATCATTCATATATGAATGTCTGGGAACTTAGACTACTTGGTATTTCTTGACGTTTTTCTTCCCACTTTTCGAGACATATTTTAGTTTATCACTGCGAGATTTTTTCATTTTCACCGATTTGTATGATCGTTTACCTGTTAGTTTATTCGTGGCTTCTGTCATCTCCTTATCGTCTAATCGAGATCCCTATTGCGAACGCCTTGTACTCAAAAATCTCCCGCCTTCCACGCAAGGGAATTTTCTACGTTCACGCCGGCTATCTTCTGAGCATCACCAACTGATAGTTTTGAAGAAAGGAAGGCATTAAGATCCTGCCTATCGATTGAGTGGGATAATCTTGAAAAGGAAGACGAGATCATCGTCAAGATTAATGATATGAATGAGAAAATATCCTCTTTGGTCAAAAACTTCCAACCTTCCGCGTCAACATTGTTGGCGCTCATGTCAATGAGTTGATTGTTGGAAGGTGTAAATGTCGTGAAAGAGTGCTGCAATGAATTCGACAAACGATGGAAAAAATGAATAGCGAAAATGAATGCAGATGCTAACAGCAAAGCAAACGCCAAGCAAGCATATCGAACATCTTCAGCTTTTTTATTCAATATCAGCAGTCAAAGAGGGTTTTATGCTCCTCAGCAATGGTCGTGTGGCCATCTAAAACGTGGCAACATTCTCGCAATCGCTCTTCTTCAGACAAAATTTATTGCGTTCATATACTCCAGGTTCCAGAGTATAAAACATATTTGGTAAACGAATAGATAAGTAGAAGGGACAAGGAGGATGAGGGGATTCGAAAAAGATGCAAGAGCGTTTTTCAAATTCTTTGGAATGACGAAGGCAATGATGTGAATAAGTGAGGTCCTCATTCCTCTCTGGAAGCAAATTCAATCGCTGAAGGAGGGAGGGAGAAATTGAAAAGGAGGAATTTAGAAGCCTCCCTACTCTTTCTTACTTACCTTCTCCTAATACATGCCTTTCTTTCAACATGCCCACGTTATTCGGATGCGCCTTGATTTCGGAACGCCGGCGCTTCTTCGGTTCATCTTATGCTTACTTTCTTGTAGCTTACTTCAAAGAGCTACATTGATTAGTTTTACACTGAAAGAGAAGACCTTTGGGGCGATACTGCTAGCCACAAGCATCTAAATATAGTGGGATATTACCTTGCAGAAGATCACCGACTGATGGCAAGGAGTATTGATGTAAAACGAAAAGACTGAAATGTCTAGCTGCTGGCTCACAATAGCAGTGACAATGCCACGAACCAGTATCATCAGGCTCTTGAGTTGACTCTGATGTGGTCGAATCTCGAAAATATGGAAGTTAAACCCTCTTCTGATGTCGGTCAAGAATTATGCCAAGCTGAATCAACTCACCTTACATTTTTACTCTTCCTATATGTTCAAAAATTTTAAAGAACTTGGTCATGTAGGAGTTGTTCAGGATCAGTATAAAATCACAGCTATTATAACCACCACCACCACAACCACTACTTCGACAACCACCACTACGACAACCACCACCACCACAACCACCACTACAACAACCACCACCACTACAACCACTACTACGACAACGACTACCACCACAACCACTACTACGACGACGACTACTACGACAAGCACCACTACGACAACCACCGCTACGACAACCACCACTACGACAACCACCACTACGACAACCACTACTACGACAACCACCACTACAACGACCACCACCACAACAACCACTACTACCACAACCACTACAACTACAACCACCACAACCACTACGACGACCACCACAATTATAACCACCACAGTGACGACCGCTACTACGACGACGACTGCTGTCACAACCACAACAAGCAGCACTATCAGAGCCGTCACCACTCCTACCACTGCTCCTAGTAGCACTACCGCAACAACCGTTGCTACCATGAAACCAATTTTCACAACAACTACTACAACAACAACTACCCGCATTATTGCAACCACTGCTATCCCTACATCGACAACCACAGTGATTATCCTAACGACAGCTACCGCCACCTCTAGTACGACTTTAACCACTCTTTATACTACGATGTCTTCAACCGTCGAGAGTACAACTTCAACTACAACCACAAGTAGCACCACCACCACTACCACGTCCACTTCTTTCTTATCTGACGGAGTGAAAAGTGCAATTATTTTACGAGGTTATTTTTTTTATTGCTCGAAATATCCAGGTTAGTATTAGTGGTAACTTTTACCTTTGCTTGAAATTATTGTTCCATATTGTATCATCGCCCGTTGTTGAGGCGCTGATTCAAAACAAGTCTTGATTGCATCCCCAAATTCGACTGCAGGAATTTCTTTCTCAAGCAAGAGCTTCATTCGCAATAAAGAAATATGAATAGACAAAAAAGACTTTCGAATGTTAGAGTCGTAAATAGATGAGGCAAATAAAATATCAACAGATCAACAAGCAAATATTATCAAAAGCAAGGTTACAATACTCATCTAGCTTGGCTCAATGAATTCCCCCGAAAACGATGAAGAAGAGCTTTTAGAATTGAGAACGATTGAATTAGCCGTGTCTTGCTGCAATGTATCAAATAAATTGACTATCAACTAGAATGATTGGCAATAATTTTCATCCATAACAACTTTTTTGACGGAGAACATTTTAAATTCGATACGATAAAAATAAAGCGATTAATGATTGGCCTGCAATATATACACATAAGTTTTGAGAGTGACCATGAATGGCGTTCACAAAAGCTTCTTTATTTTGCCTGATCTGCGCCTTTGATATGATGATATCCTGTTAACCTTTTTCCCGTATAACCGTTCATGTGCAAAGCGACGCCGCATTCTTGACATTAATTTATTCATCTTCTCACCCACTTGACACATTTTTTGCCATTTTCTTTGTCACCTCTTAGCACTTTTCAAATCCATTACAATCTATATGAAGAAGCGTATTGGATAACGATAGTAAGCAAGGAACATCCTCTATCAAGTTTCGCTCCAGATTAAGTTGAGAAAATTTGAAAATTCGAGGTGATATATTCATGGAATGCAACTCATTCGTAATAATCTGGGCACTGAAGTATAGGAACATTTCTTCAGAAGTGCAATTGTAAGCTGAGTTTCTTTGCATAAACAATGACGGGAGCAGTTTGGTTGTTCTAGGTAAACGGCTTGGAAAGAAAACGATAAATAATTCGTACTTCCTTTAGCCACCGATTGATTAGACACAAACTTGGATACGTAGACAGATATTTATAAAAGTTTGAGAACGGACGATATGCGAAGTTGAATGAGAAAAATCGAATTCGTACTTGCCGAAGAAAACAACCATGAGCTCCATCAGTTTTTTGTTTTCGAGCCATCAAATATGTAGAGGATGTGCATCTACTTTTGTTAGACTTGCTAATTTAGGACTGAACCCCTATATACTTTTCGTACAACAAAGTGCCTATGCTATCTATATTGTATCGCAAACGTTGCTTCTTAGGTATGCTACGATCGCCGATCAACGCTTAATTTATTCAGTATTTCCCCATATTTTATCAAAGTTCTTTTTTTAAATGAATAATGCAGCGTTTGGGGTGTTTTGAAACTCCTCAATTTGTAAGGGGTTAGATCCATTTTGCCTGTTTATCTCGTTTATTCGAAAATTTCAGGATCGAAGCTAGGCAACGCGCTATCAGCAACCGCAATTTTCATATTGTTTCTATTATGGTCATAAATTTTCATCGGTTGTTATTCAAATTGCTAATTTTTTTTATTACTTGAATATATAATATTCGGATTTATTTATGTGGGATTCATGTTGAACAAAATTGTTTATATTCAATAAAGTATAAAAATATGTATTGAAATCTATCGAAACATTTGCATATATTCTCATATATTCTCATAAAATGTTGTGAAAACTTTTAGGTCGATTATCGTTGTATGTTATAGGACAGTGATGATCGTATTTTGTATGAGTGTTGTTGAAAAATTCCATCAAGTAGCTTCGCAATTGATCAATATTAATTTTTTTTTTCATTTATTTTTCTATTCATTCTCGGAGTGCGAAAACGTGCACAAAGTGTTTGATTATGATAAATTATTGATAAAACAAGAGATAGCATAAATCTCCACAAAGGTTTACTTTAGGCGAATAGATATTCATTGCCTAGGAGTGGCATTAGTGCAAAGTTTGAAATGGTTCAGCAATGGTTTGATAGATGAATGAGTTGATGCATAAATGATGCTAGCAACAAGTGGATTCTGCTTCCCTTATATAAGCGTTATCCAATGAAGTAGAGAGTCGATTACAACAGCAAGACCATAAACACCATTTGAAGCCTAAACACTCTTTTGGCCTAAACAGAATACTTAAATGCTCCAAATAGCAGTTTCATGGGACGCATCTTATTGCCATAATTCCGACTAATCCGCGAGAACATCAACATCCTTGTGCAGAATATGAGAGCGTACAATAGCGGCATCATACTTTTGGAAGAGCGAGAAGCCATGTAAGAAAGCCATGAATGATGTTATGTAGCTCAGACATCGTTCAGTCGATCTTTCAAATGTCGACGAATGCCGTTTTTTTCTGATCTCTACTGCCCAAAAACAACAATCGCGAAATGAAGCAACTAGAACCTATCATTGCGAAGATTTTCAACGATATTTTCTCTCTACTATTATTCGCGCCGAAATTTTTTTGCTTGCATATGCTTGAATGAGTGATCAAATGCGTATAATGTTCTTTCTATTTTTCACGTGAAGGCAATTTCATTTCATTATAGTTTTGCTCAATTAGAGCGTATCATTTGAACATTCTGAGAGTTTCAGCAGAGATCCATCGAATCCTTTAGAATACCGGTGATTTTCGTCGAAACTTAATGCATCATCAAGATCCCCTATAGATTTTGTTCATTCACATCAACTGAACAAAACGTTTCGATTTTTTTTACGCGCATTTTAGCAAGATTTGGCCAATTACCGCATCATAGGATTGCCTGTATACAGAGATATCCTTCGCATAGTTGAAAGATAGAGAACTCCATTCATTCCACCTTAAATATCGATCAACATTTGTAAATGATATCAAGTTTTTCAAAGCCTTTTTGGAAATATTTGAAACGTTTAGAAAAATTCAAATTATCGAACTTGTGCTTAAGCAATTACATGTGGGAAAGAATTTTCTCGAAATCACCAATTTAAATAATCATTGGTGTTATATAGAACAAAAGTTCTAAATTTTACAAATGCTCCGAGAATACGTGACCGTGATTTGCGTTTTCGACGTTTTATGACTTCTGCATAACGATAGACTCCTGTATAACTCAGCCAAATTGTTACATTTGTGGTTGTCTTGGACTTAGTTTGCATCACATTGTTCTTACTTATAATTTTCTTGTTTCTCCATGCACTGCTCTTAGAGTCTGATGACATTTAAAGCATTTTTGTGCTCGAAGAAATAACCGATAATACTCTAGGATAGAGTACATTTTATTTGCTGTGTGTGAGATTTCATAGATATGAAATGACGAGTGACAATGAACAACGCCATAAAAAGTATATCACAGAATTCATGGACGTTGTTGCTGTGCACAGAGATTACAAGTTCTCATGCATCTCGTGATCATTGGATATGCGAAGGCTGGATCACGGCATAGATGCATATGGTTAGCACAGTTGCTAGCGTTGTCAACACATTCACAGACACCGCATGTTTTCCTGCATCTTTCAAGCATCTTCGGTCTATATACGTTCGAAACGCAGTATGCTGCAAGCTGGAGACAGTTGTTGGCGCTGTCTTGGCAAGGCGCTGCTCCACCTGGCGCTGCTGGCTGATTTCCTCCACCTGGCGCTGCTGGCTGATTTCCTCCACCTGGCGCTGCTGGCTGATTTCCTCCACCTGGCGCTGCTGGCTGATTTCCTCCACCCGGCGCTGCTGGCTGATTTCCTCCACCTGGCGCTGCTGGCTGATTTCCTCCACCTGGCGCTGCTGGCTGATTTCCTCCACCTGGCGCTGCTGGCTGATTTCCTCCACCTGGCGCTGCTGGCTGATTTCCTCCACCTGGCGCTGCTGGCTGATTTCCTCCACCTGGCGCTGCTGGTTGATTTCCTCCACCTGGCGCTGCTGGCTGATTTCCTCCACCTGGCGCTGCTGGCTGATTTCCTCCACCT
The DNA here is from genome assembly GCA_037389465.1 of Baylisascaris procyonis. Lineage (NCBI taxonomy): Eukaryota > Metazoa > Nematoda > Chromadorea > Rhabditida > Ascarididae > Baylisascaris > Baylisascaris procyonis. The sequence goes on from JAZARR010000017.1 coordinate 21,945, forward strand.
GGCGCTGCTGGCTGATTTCCTCCACCTGGCGCTGCTGGCTGATTTCCTCCACCTGGCGCTGCTGGCTGATTTCCTCCACCTGGCACTGCTGGCATTACGTTAGCATCTCCTGCCTGATTTGTTGCCACAAGAGCACATAATAAAACAGCGATGACTTCAGTTGATCTCATCTGAAAAGTGATCGTGCATTCGTTCATATAGTGCTTCTAGTTCTGAATCCTATGCGAAGCTCCTTGGAAGCTCAGGCTCATTGAGACGCCATTGTGGACAGCTGAAAGGAGGAAATACTACGAAAAATTTGCGCATACCTCACGCGCATCTGTTTAACCCATTAGTTGACTATTTTGAAAACTAACATATGATTTTCAAAATTATCGTTCAGTAAAGAAACAATATTTTCTAATAGCAGCATTTTCATGCCGACAATATGCCGCTGTAAAAATGCGTTATTCACGACGAAAAGCTGTTGCACATTTGAGGAGAACTACTGGGAATGATGAAACAATGAAGTTTTCTGATTCAAATGCATGTATCCGGTCTCTTGGGCTAATCACGAATCATGGAGAAGCATTGCTTGCTCCAGCCGGCTGCGATAGGGTCGTTTATCTGCCATTTTTTGGCTATAGTTTAAGTCTGCACAGAAATCCCATTTGCCGGGTAATTAAATTTGTCAGCGATTGTGTCCACTGCTTTCACCCAAAACACTCAAAGTTTTCCGTAGAAAGGAAATGCGCCCAATAAGAAAACGTTAGCAAGACCTATAGAGATCGACTGATCCATATGGAAGCTCATTTCGGCATATCTGTAATTTTTCTTGCAACTCAACTGAGCTAATCTGGGGGCCCTACGTCAAATATGTTTTCAAAGAACTGATTTATACGCCTAATTGTTGACTTCAGAAAGTGATTTTTCAATAAACGTTTACGTGATCATAAGCCGAAGAGATGGCTTACAAGTATTATCATCTATGTGAAATTATAAAATAACTCACCATTACCAAATGTGAGAATTGAACTAATTCAACGCATACACTCTCAACCTTTTAAACACCCTCAACAATGGATCGTCCGTTTATTTTGACACCATAACATCGAAACAATATGTGCACACTTATTATAGAGCATCGATAAATAATGCGATTTTGATATGAATATCAACAAAGCGATAGTGCACTCCGTTGAATGCGGATCTCGATTCATGAGAAAAAGGTGAATATTTAGCAGGTGTGAATACAATGTTCTGTTATGAAATGGTTCTGGATTGTGTATGCGCATCTCTTTGTCCATATGTTTATTTATTTGACAACTTCCGCCGGAAACTTCCGGGATCAAAGTGTTGATAGTTGGAGTGCATTATGCAGATCATACATCAACGTTCTCTTGCCAAAAGGTGCTCTTTCAGTTTCCGAGAATACTGCTCACTTTAGTGCACCTAAAAAGCACTTTAACCGGAGGGGTTAAGATCACCGATTTTTGAGGGTGTTAATAACTATAAATTGTCTAACAACTGTAAGACAGTTATATCGCCACCGTTATTATGTTTTGCTGATTAATGAAATCATTGTAATGGTAAGCATGATTGCACCAGATGAAAAACTCTAAACCATTCACCTCTAAACCATTCACCGGTGCCTTTTTATGTCCCATTACAGCGAGAGGTTACATATTGGAGGGGAATCAGTGAAGATGAGGAACGCATGCTAGATTTTTCGTTATTTTCATTTTTTTTTTTTTGCTTCACTGACATCGGTACGTATAATATTATGAACACACTAAATTTTAAGGAGTCATGAAATAAGAGGCGCACACAAATTGGATGCGATTCAATGAAATTCGCCTTCAAGTTCCTATCGCTAGTGTTTTCTTTTCTTCAAAAAATGAGGGCAAAATCAATCTAAAAGATTTTCCTCATAATACCAGCAAGTTAGAAATGATTATGGGTGGGATACGACGTAAAGAATTCACGAATTGTATATGCCTTAGGAAAATGCATAAGCATATTGCTATAGATCGGCAAAACCTAGTGAATAATTACAAAACCAATTCTGTCGAACTATTCGAATACCTAAAATAGATATAATATAAAACATATCGTTGTTAGTTCTTAAATTGTTCGCTTCTTAAAAAAGAAAATTCACGACGCCGATATAAAATCAAAAAAGAAAAAAAAATCTTGCAATAGCAGAGAGCCTGATAAGTCTACGTCAGCGATTTTGCTTCTCTTCTGACCCTCCGGATCGTCTACTGAACTATATTTTCGGTATTGCCTAAAAAATGCTCCTAAATGCATAGGAGCATTCCGATGTAGCTATCAGTTTCTGCGCGCAACTATCTATTTCTTCATATAAAGGACATTTTTCTTTTGCTGGCTGCTATGCTATTTACCGCTATGTATGCAGAAATATGTGGAATATCTGAGATTCAAGCCAATTAAAGATGTAAGATGGTTTTCATTCTCATAGACTCAAGCCGTTTAAGAATAACAAAAAAAAAAAAAAAAACAAGCAATTTAGAAGGTTGGGACATGCAATTGGATCAGAAAATGCGAACGTTGTTTATCGATCGCAGTTTATTGAAGCTGATTGCATCAATTGGTTAGTCAAACGATCAAAGCACTTATTGTGCCACTTCATATATCATGATATATGCTTCTAGAGAATAGAAGCCTATTCAAGTGATCAGTGAAATGTATTTTGCGATTCGGTCGGTCAAAGGTAACTATAAGCCTACTCAATTGAGCAATATCTTTTTGAAGGTTATAGGCAAGCCAAATTTTTGGTTATGAAAAGGAAGGTGCATTAATTCGCTCATAGAACTTTGACCACTAAAGTTCCTGGTTGGATGAACGGGGGAACAATGAGACTAAAGCTGATAGATGCATGCACACGAAGACAACATTATAATAGCATGCTTTTACAGTAAATATAAAGAAATCCGCTTCATAGAAATATTGAACTTCATATTTACGCCTGCTATCTAGTAGGCTGTGATAAGCTTCCAGTGAAGCGCACTATTGGTTTGTTGATATCATTCAAAGTCAAATGTTTTATGATTAATATGAATATCTTGTTTTGATTTTATGGTGTTAAGATGAATGGATTATCCATTGCTGAGATTGTTTAAAAGGCTCACAACGTGTGCGTTGAATCAATTCGTTTCTCACAATTGGCAATGGTGAGTTGTTTCCTAATTTCACGCAGGTGGTAATAGTTGTAAGCGATATTCACTAACTTCGCTTTATGATCAGATAAATATTCACTGAAAATCGAGGTTTTAGGCGTTTGATTCTTTTTTTTTTTTTTTTGAAAAGATATTTGACGTACGACACACAAATCAGCTCAGTCGAGTAGCAAGAAACATTTGAAAAGCTGAAGCAGAAATTCAGAAACGAACTTCCATATGGATCAGTCGATCTCTGTAGGTCTCGCTAATGTTTTCTTATTGGGCACATTTCCTTACAACCGGAAACATTGAGCGTTTTGAGGGAAAACAGTAGGCACAATCGCTGACAAATCTAATCATGCCACACCCGACAAATGCAATTTCTGTGCAGCCTTAAATTGTAGCCAAAAAATGGTAGATAAACGACCCTATCGCAGCCGGCTGGAGCAAGCAATGCTTCTCCATGATTCGTGATTAGTCCAAGAGACCGGATACATGTGTTCGAATCAGAAAACTTCATTGTTTCATCATTCCCAGTAGTTCACCTCAAATGAGCAACATTTTTCGTCGTGAAAAATGCGCTATCGGCATGCAAACCCTGCTATCAGAAAATATTTTTCTTTACTGAACGATATTTTGAAAATCATACGTGGTTTTGAAATTCGCCAATAAATGGGTGAAACAGATGAGTGTGAGGTATGCGCTTGTTTTTTTTTTTTTTGCAACGTTTTCCTTCTTGTTCACTTCATATTGGCGTCTCAACAAGCCTGAGCCTCGATGGAATTTTGCATAGGATTCAGAACTAGTGCCGGTATAACAGCGAATCTATTGTCGCTTTTCAGATGGGATCAACTAAAGTCGTCGGTGTTTTGTTGTGTCTTCTTGTGGCAAGAAGTGACGCAGCAGATGCGATGCCACCAGCAGGGAACCAAATGCAAGGTGGAGCGAACCCACCAGCCGGAAACCAGATGCAAGGTGGAGCGAACCCACCAGCAGGGAACCAGATGCAAGGTGGAGCGAACCCACCAGCAGGGAACCAGATGCAAGGTGGAGCGAACCCACCAGCAGGAAACCAGATGCAAGGTGGAGCGAACCCACCAGCATGCAAGGTGGAGCGAACCCACCAGCAGGAAACCAGATGCAAGGTGGAGCGAACCCACCAGCAGGTAACCCCAGATGCAAGGTGGAGCGAACCCACCAGCAGGTAACCAGATGCAAGGTGGAGCGAACCCACCAGCAGGAAACCAGATGCAAGGTGGAGCGAACCCACCGGCAGGAAACCAGATGCAAGGTGGAGCGAATCCACCGGCAAATGCGGCGCCTTGCCAAGACAGCGCCAACAACTGTCTCCAGCTTGCAGCATACTGCGTTTCGAACGTATATAGACCGAAGATGCTTGAAAGATGCAGGAAAACATGCGGTGTCTGTGAATGTGTTGACAACGCTAGCAACTGTGCTAACCATATGCATCTATGCCGTGATCCAGCCTTCGCATATCCAATGATCACGAGATGCATGAGAACTTGTAATCTCTGTGCACAGCAACAACGTCCATGAATTCTGTGATATACTTTTTATGGCGTTGTTCATTGTCACTCGTCATTTCATATCTATGAAATCTCACACACAGCAAATAAAATGTACTCTATCCTAGAGTATTATCGGTTATTTCTTCGAGCACAAAAATGCTTTAAATGTCATCAGACTCTAAGAGCAGTGCATGGAGAAACAAGAAAATTATAAGTAAGAACAATGTGATGCAAACTAAGTCCAAGACAACCACAAATGTAACAATTTGGCTGAGTTATACAGGAGTTATCGTTATGCAAAAGTCATAAAACGTCGAAAACGCAAATCACGGTCACGTATTCTCGGAGCATTTGTAAAATTTAGAACTTTTGTTCTATATAACACCAATGATTATTTAAATTGGTGATTTCGAGAAAATTCTTTCCCACATGTAATTGCTTAAGCACAAGTTCTGTGTACAATAATTTGAATTTTTCTAAACGTTTCAAATATTTCTAAAAAGGCTTTGAAAAAAATTTGATATTATTTATAAGGGTTGCGAAGGGTTCTGAAAAATTTCAGATAATCAGCCAAAAGCATGCATGTAACACGAATGAAAACTGTCTTATGATATTCCCATGTGGTATACTCTAACGACGTTGCGAGCCGTAAAAAAAGTATTCTTCATTAAACTTGAAAATTTGCGATCGGTGAAGAAACCTCTGAATGAGGTTGAAAGTATAGCAGAAATGTCACTTACCTCGACTCAATGGAACAGCATGCTGGACTGGGAATAGTGATCCGGCTGATGCCTCTCATTTGGTGCCACCGATCAGACGAATAACTTCTTATTTGTATTATTTATTTTAACGTCTGGAAACGAGAAATTTCACAAAAATAGGGAAGCGTAAACATAAAGCAGGCGAGAGCAAAAATATGGGAGCACAATCAAAGAAGGTGATGGGGAGCGAAAACATATTCAATACGTATGTAAATATTCAATGATGCCTTGAGGATATCGGCAGAGAGTAAATTCGACTCTAGTGCGACATTGAGTTTGATGCTATGCAACAGATTGTTGTATTGTAACATATTATATGAGGCCAAAATTGTTAGCCGCATTCATTTTATGGATGGGCAAATTGCAACATTTCTAATAACAGAATATGGGAAAAACCATACAAAATTTCATACGAAAAAATCTTTTTGAATTTGAGCGTACGAAATTTCGATGAAACGAGTTTAAGATGCACAACATTGTGATGCCATTTAGCTAGCCGGAAGCACGAAAATTTTTGCGAAAAGCTCACGAAACGTTTCTAAACATTATCTAAAGAATTGATATTAGCTACGATATATGAATGCTATAGTGGAAATGCTCCATATATCTATAGTGCGAAACGTGAAGAATAAAATTTTGAATTTCCTATAGTTTTTCACCAAAAAAATGAAATGTTTAGTGAAATTTAGGGTTAATCGTAATGAGAAGGTCATGAATAGAATGTGTAGAAGAAACAACCTCATCTTTTATGTTGAGAAAATAATAATACCGAAAATTGACTTGAATTATACTCAAGTTTTCACAGGAAAAAAGTTTAAGCGACATAATTTCAGCCATAATGCGAATAAATTTATGTCCTTTCGTAGAATAACGAAATCATGAGCACAGTCATACAATGAACGATAAATGTTCAGGTAAATGAACGACAAGTGTTGAGGTAATCAACAAAAAAAAAAAAGCCTCACACTACACACAATGCTATCAGAAAGACTCTATACGAGAAGCTCAAATAATAGTTCAAATAATTCGTTGTGAAAAACCGCTATAAATTGCAGCAGAATATCAGTTCAAATAATTCGTTGTGAAAAACCACAATAAATTGAAAGTGGTAAAGGCTATCACTCCTCAATTTTTACTTGAAAATTTCGTCCACAAGAAATGCTTTCTTCCGGTTCCGTTTAAACAAATAGGCAACAGCATATCGTTGCATTGTTTTAGTGCGCCTCATCACGATAAAGTAAGTACAACAAGATCGTTTTTGTAAACAACATTCCAGTATCAATATAAATTCTCATATTCAATACACAGCAGACATCTAATCGCTGAAACCGGAAATAAATTGTGATATTGTTGACCGATTCAAAACAACGCCAAATTGAGCAATAACTCAGAAAATTGTGTTTCATATGAAATGAATGCATCATATTTGAAAATTTTTTGTAGTTGAACGTTAAGAAAATTTGTTGAAGAAAAATGTCTTATTGAAAAAAAAAAAAAAAAAATTTCTTTATGTATTGCAACAATAGAATGATATAACCTTCCCGAGTTGAATATCACAGTACAATAAGGGATATTTTCTGAGTTGCAATAGTTTATCGGGCTTTTTTTTCTTATATTTAACACTTTTTATTTGATGTTTATGAAGTTTTGAATCACAAAATGAATTCGACATATTTGCTGTCATTTATGACATTCAATTTCCAGTGCCATTTAGCCATTTCCTCATAACTTTGGAAATTTTTATGATTGATTTTAATCATTTAGTGAATTTTTTTAAAATATTTTTCGCTTTTTTTTTTCAACTTTTTCTAATTCGCTATTTCGCTATTTGTCTATCGCTATTTCAACTAAAATGTTTCGTGCATTTCAAAGTTGTTTTTCAATTGATTTCTTTCCGTCGGAAAATATCATCTATACGTTCTACTTTTGAAATGCTCAATTTGCAATAAATTTTCCCTGGAAAAAAAAATTTAGTTTTGACAGATCGCACGTCGACGATGTCGATATTTCGTCTTTTTTTTTAAAACTTTTTTTTTGAATTTTGATTGTATCTCTCATGTTTTCGTATTTTGTACTTGCTTTCGCTTCTCTTCATTTAAAGTAAAACGGTTCACTCGTAACATCATCAAAAATACATCGCGCATCGATAGCACTTTGTTGCGCTATATTTCGGCTTTGAAGGCGCTGCTTACATTCTATAATTTCTTAGCGATTGCGCCAATAATCATATTTTTGTTAAAACATTTTCAAGTGATAATATCGTGATAGTAACTTCGAGTTTTTTTCATTTTACTTTTTAATTGCAGTTTGTTTAAAAATGTTACTTTTTTGCTGCCGATATAATAGGTGTTCTTACTAGAACGAGTCAACCTTCTACAGAGAAAATATCCCCATTTTTAGGTACTTTTGAAAGATTTCCAGTAGATTCTATGGCTAGAGGTCAAGTTCTTTGAAGGTTTTAGCATTTATTGCTGATTGACGCAGAAAAGTATCCGTTTACTTCAAACTGCTGTATCACTCAGCTTTACAGTATACAGCATAGCCATATTTAGAGTGTAACTCCAACTATTGAATGAATATAGTAAAAATTCAATGCATTACAGTAGAATCTAGAAGAAGAAAATGTCGCTTTTGTAGCATTAATTTCTACTCCATTCGACAGATTTTTTTCTGGAATTTATTGAATGTTATCTCAATTACAAGGTTAGCATCAATATTTACATTCGTCGAATAATTTAGCATTGTCGACCACATTTATTCCCCCTAAGGGCTTTTCAACGATCAACGTAGTATTACATGACGTTTCTGAGGCTAGTCGTGTATATTGTAAATATAACAGAACCACCACTAATTTAGGACTATCATTTTGAATAATTTGATTGACATATTTATAAGGATTCCTTTACTCACGCTTATAGTTATCGCAGATTTCTTCAAGATTAGTCTCGAACATTGTTGAGTAGGCGTTCTAGTGTTTCGCTGAACGCGTACAATGACTACAGTAACCCCATCATCACTGATGTGACGGGTCGACCATACCGCTTCTTTTATGTCTCGATTCATTTCTAATTTAAGGCGACTCGCAAATTGTGCTCAATTGGTTCTTTTTTTTTTTCGTCGGCTCTCACCTAAATTGAAGGGTGTACAATTTTGTCACTTCCTTATTAATGGTGGAATCTTCCAATTTTTGACATATTCTGAAAGCATCGAATTCGCTGAAAATTTTGGAATAGTTTCTTGTAAATACAAATTTCAAATTTAAATTTTAAAAAAAGCTTCTAAATCAGTCGTTTATTATCAGCTACGTGCTAATACTAAACGATTGAAAGCGTTTATATTTCACTGATCTGCCTCACAGAAGCGAATAATGCGTTTAGTTGATGACCACCTAAAATTCATCGAATATACTCCAACATGGAACGAGCATGTTGATTATCATGGAAAGGCTGATAAACTGATAAAACCCAACAGAAACTGATAAAAGTCGTTTTTACCACTCATCGAAATTGGAAATTTTGCAAATAATTGGCAAAAAAAAAATGCCACCGAAAAATTCTATGCTTTCTTTCAATTTGTCAAAAATTAACTATTAAGTACTACTATAAAATGAATCGAACAAATGCTCTTGAATAAATTTTTTTTTTTAACATGCCGTATCACCGTTCTCAATTCGAAAGCTAAATTTTTGCACTGTTTATTGAAATATCTTCCTTTATAGGTCGCGGATTCCAATTGCGTGGATTCTATACCACAGAATGCACATTTGGCTTATGTATGTGTTTTCTTCATAAAACAATCCGCTGAATTCCTCATAAAGCGATTTGCCGAATTCCTCTCAGAACGACAACAAATCCTTCATAGGATTATCACGGAAATATTTTATAGATTTGATTAACTGAATCATTTACACTTATGTTAATTGTACGATTCTAAACGAAATAGTAGTTGTTCAAATTTTACACGATTAGCTAAACCGGTTGCATTTATTTGTATTTTTATTTCTTTGCCTCTAATGAATTATTTATTACTCATATTCTTTAAATGGCCAATAAGATTGCTTGTAATAATGCAGTTGCTGAATTTCTGACTTTTTTCAAGTTTCGTTGAAATTAGAAGGCAAATGCATTGTTATTGTTATGAAATTAGAAGGCAAACATCCCCACATATATTGACTGCTTGTCGAATGTTTTATGTTCAGTGATGTTTCTTGACAAGGAGAGGAGCGGGATGGGGAGAGTCAACTGGTCCATTCAGAGGGATGATCGACGTTGAAGAAACACTATGAACTAAAATACACAGCTCTCCAGCGGTTGTATTTTCTTTATTTATGATTAAAAAAAAAATGAATTATGATCTTGGATGAAATGCTAAATTTCGCTCATTTTGCAGTCTATCAATCGCTTCATTATGGACCGCAAACATCGTCTCTAGTCAATTCCTATTTAGTATGTCAACTGGTCCATTCGTTTGCACAGTTAAAGTAAGCGCTTACAAATTTTCAACTTTCTTTTTTGCTACTTCGGCATGCCAGTTTTAGGTTCTATTTTATAACTTAGGCCATAGTTACCTTCGAATGCAGCGGAAAATGTCGAAGTCAAAAGTGATCGAAATGAAGGCTGTATGCCAAAGATATGTCGAAATTTAGGAGGTCGAATTTGCATATGCAGCCAATTCACTTTACTTTACTTCCATGAATAGAGCATTCATTATGAATATATATCTCTTCATATCCCTTCCATCTGCTCTGATCCAAGGGCTCTCTGGTCCACTTGGCTCCTATGGTCCTTAGGTCGACCTTTCCTTCTTGTAGATCGGTCGCGTGAAGATTAGGGCTTAGGCTCGTTTCCTGCCCATCGGATTGATAAGCCGATTCACCGTTTGTTCTCCTATGACTGCCGTGACCAAATGCAGCCAAGCAAAGACATTATATAGATTGAGGAATATAGAAGAATATCCATCTTGGTCTATTCTATTCTTATCTGAAAATTAATTTATTGAAAAAAAATGAAATAGTGACAGCAAAAATGATAATGATAAATTTTAAAGGATAATCAAGTTTTTGTGGCGAATTTGCCTTGGATGATGTTAGAAGGAAAGGATATTGAAGTGGGAAAAGAATTCGCCGCAAGAGTTGAAGATTGCACAAATGTTAGTTGTGTTGAATTTTTTTTTCAATCATCATTGTTTAGGTATATCGATAAAATAGTGTTGATAAAGCGTAGAAATTATATTGCGATATACGTTAAATGCCTATTAAGGTCGAATTGGATATGAATTACAATTATTGACATTCTCGGCCGATCGTATAATTTTAAACATTGCTTTACAGTTTTAATTTAAAAAAAACGCTTGCTTTGTATTGAGTTCTATAGAGTTCTCAAAATCCTGTCAATAGTGGTTTGCATTAATCCCCCTTTTCTCTACTCTTCCCCTCTCCGACCTTCTTTCCTCTCTCTCTCTTGACTACTCAAAAAAAACTTGTAAAGATTTAGTTTTTTTTTTAAATGACATTGCGATCTTGCAACTAGTTTTCTTCAAAATCAAGAAAGGATATCATCAAATTCATTACTAATTGATCATTTAAGAAATAATATAAATATGTACATTTCAGGTATTTATGTGAAAATTTAGCGTTGAAAATTTCAACACGTAAATTGAGTTGAAAATTTTGCACGGTCATTTGATCATATGAGTAAACATTTCGCTATGTACGTTAGTAATAAATCTGAGATCATCATACAACATCTTTTACGATCAATTTTAGCGATACTTTAGAGTCGATGCATCATATATTGGTGCGAGAAATTCTCCGCAGATTCGTGAACACTTCAAAATTTTTTATTCAAGAATTTCTTCTTCCTATTCGTATACGTTCATCCACATTATACGCCTACCAATCTTTTTCATCACTTATTATAGTATATAAACAATTGTCGAAACCCGTATCTAATGAACTAAGTCATCTGAACTGTAATAAACTGGGTCGTCTGAATATTTGTTAAAATATCTAAGGCCGTATGGAGTATTAAGCTCAACAAGTAAGTAAACAATCACGTATTTGCTATTAGTAGTATAACATTTGATAAATAACAAAAAAATCTTCTCTATTATTTCCAACACTCGATGGCAATAAACATTCGATAAATCTCGATACCAGTTCGCTAGCATCTCATCATTTCTTCCCCTATTAGAGCCGTTGAGCGCATTTATATTTGAAAATCTTCTAAATTTTAATTTTAAAAAATTTTAAATTTAATTTTATCGATTTCATTGTTTTATTTAGGTGAAACACGATATGACACCAGCATGTACAAAACCACCATCATTCTGTGGTCCACAAGACATGAAAATGTTTAATTTTGTTGGATGTTCAGTTCTGGTAGAGTTTATTTTTCTTTTTTTTTTTAATTTTTCAACAATCATTTAAAATATTCTTTAAATATGATATTTGAAAGCGATAAGATGCGTCATTTGGACATATATTGTAGATAAGACACGTCGTTATCTTTTGCTTTGCTGATCTCTTTAGAGAGTACTATTTGTGTTGCTGGTAGCAGTTAATTTTATTCGTAAAAATGAAAGTAACTAATGATTTTTTTTAAAGGTAAATGGAACATAAACATGTTAAATAAATCTGGACTATGAGAAACGTTGATAAAGCGGTGATATTTTGGGAAAGTTAGATTGGTCATCTAGTGGAAAGAGATTGGTCATTTACTAAAAAGAGATTGGTCATTGGTCATTTAGTAAAAAGACCAAAATGCTCATTTTGTGAAATATGAAGTGGTCATTTTGAAATTTATTGGTTATGCAATTGATTTCTTTAGCGATTCATTTTATCAAAAATAGCCCTTTTTTTTTTCATTTTCCTAGTCATCACTAAAAGTGACTTCTAATAATACTGAAAAGGCAATTAAAGTTTCATTTAAAGCTTTCTATGCCATTAAAAAAAATTTTATAATTCGATGACTGTATGATGATTGTTTTCCACTAAAATGATGCGGTTTGATTTAGCCGAATTCATGTGATATTATTTCTTCCCTTCTTAAATTCTGCATAGTGGTTTCAACAATTTCTTTTTTGTGGTTCATGTGAACACAATGAAGAGTCTTAAGAAAAAATAAGTGAAAATGAAGAAACTATAAATTGGAATTCAGAAGACTCGTTCTTACTGAAACTGGAAAATGAGTTTCATAAAAATCTCAACTTGTTTCATAAAAAGTGAAAAGAAAAATTGTATTTGTTCGTAATCATCAAAAGTATAACCCGCCTACATAACAATCACTTATTAATAGTGTAGCATGAAAAATAATATTCATTGCATATTTTAAAAAAATAAATAAATAAACGCTTTAATCATTGAATTAATCTGAATTTATTATTTTTCGTTTAATAATCAATTCGTTCGAATCAAATTTCGAATTTTTTTGAATGAATTTTTCCAAAATTATTCGTTTACTTAAATTTTCTCATATTTAAGGGCAATAAATTATTCATCGATCAGAAATATATTCGTGACCTCACAGATAAAGATCTAGCTGAAGTGCAAACGTTTAGAGAAAAAATGGCCGCCTTCGAAAAACAACAAGAAAATGTAAGCTTATTTTATTTTTTAATTAATTTTTTCAATTAAGTTAGAATTTGATGACAATAAAAATTTTTTTCCAACATATAATTTTGCATATGCTTAGGTCTTTAAATATTTTAGGCTCAATTTTACACTCGTATTTGGCAATCTTAAAATGGCTTTTCCATTTAGCAGTTGTTGTACCAATGGGGAAGGGTGGGGAAGTGGAATAGCGAAAGATGGGGATGCTGGGAAGGGAATGAATGACAGATGAGAGAGGATGGGGTGGGAAGGGATCTTAATAGCAGCATTCTATAAGCTTATACCACAGGTGAAAGCAGTTTGCATGCTCTCAATTTAATATCATTTTCCGTGAAATGCATTTAAGGGTACTTATGACGGGGTATCATAACAACCTTTATTGACTTTTTCTTCGGCTATCTACAACTTCCTTAATTAAAATGTTTTAAAAAGTTTCCTAAATATTTAAAAATTAGGAGGCTATAATGAGCGATCGAGATGAAACATTTTTCGCGATATTCAACCAACGCTTATAGGGGCTAAGCAAATGGTGTTAGATCTGTCGAACAATGACGTCATTATAGTACTTTTTAACTTAGTTCCTCCCCTCAGATCAAAAATGATGATTGAACGTTGATCGTACAAGGCTTTCATTTATGATTCTAAAATGTATTCAATACTTGTCATTGATTGATGCATTCTTTTTTTTAGCAACCACCTTCACCTGGAAAACCACTCGGTGTTATTCCTCCAGGTGGGCTATCACCTCCTTCACCGCCGAGTTTTTGCACTCCACAATAAACACCTCTTATGTTGTATCAGCAATAAATTTCAGATTCTTCGTTTTGTTTTATCAATGCATTTCATCAATTACAAAATAAAAATGAAACTTGATTTTTGCATCTTCTAAGATTCTTTGAAATGTTTTATTAATGAAATGTACTGAAATGATGCTACCAAATGGTACAATGCTGTTTAATGAGAGAGAGAGAGAGAAAGAGAGAGAGAGAGGGAGAGAAAGGGGGAGGGTGACCCTCTATCAACTTAGAAATAAATCCATCAACAATGTATACAACGGAGAAATAATGAGGATATATGGATTATAATCATTCAGGGTCGGTGACCTTAAGAGTGACCATATGTGACCATAACAGTATAACAATAAACGAGAATCGAGATTATACAAGTAAATTTGATCACTGATATGTTAGATCATAAATTTGGCTCTTCGGTTTCATATGCAGCATCGTGAGAATTTCAATTTTCAGTTGAAATGTGGAATATGATTATAGAGATGAAGTCGGGAAATCAATTTTCCGATTTCAACCTTCCAACTTTTTTTATTCAAACGTTTTCGAAAAATTGTTGAAGGAAAAAAATTTTATTTAGCGAAAAGCACTAAGTGAAAATGAAGAAATTAAATAACAGTTAATAAAAAATTTAGATATTGCGAAAAAAATATGCAAGAAGAATTGTGTGAAAGAAAATAATACTAATAAAATAAATAAATAGTCATTTTTTAAAACATAAATATTTAATCGATAATCATATTCGGACAAATTTTTCAATAATTCAATGGTAAATAAAATTTCACACAAAAAAAATTTTTTTTCAATTTTTAATAAAATTTTATTCACATTGATCGCTGTGAATGTTTATAAATTATGACACTTTGAATTGTAGTGTTTTTTTTTTGAGAAATTAATGAACAACGAGTATTTTAAGAATTTTTGAAGGGGAAATTAAAAAAAGAATGGAAAAAAATTCAGCGAAGTCGATGGAAACGCTATCTAAGAATATGAAATAAAAAAAAAGTCGAAATAATCATTGCTGTCAATCACCTTTCGGAAAAAAAAATTCAAGTTTGCTTTAGGTAGTCACCAACTTTCATCATATTATGTTATTCAAAAAATTATTTACGATTGTAATCGAGCATTGCCATGACATTAAAAAGTGAAAAAAATATCTTTAGTTGAATATCATGCTGCAATTTGAAAAAAAAAAAAAATCTTACTTAATAAAAGAGCCACTCCCTTTCTCTTCTTTGAAAATTTTGCAAGTCGTATGACAACAGAGTCTTTTTTTTTTTTGAAGTTTGGCATTCTACGAAATGCACTAAAAAATTGTTTAGTGTAACTTATTAAGGTGGTTAAGTAGTTCCGCATTACCAAAATCAACTTTCTTGAAAGAAAAATTTGAAAGGCGGTATTCAAAATTAATTAAACTACATTTACATAATTGTATATGCGCGTAAATGTTTTCGATTCAACGACTGCAAAAACTCGCTATGCTATTGCACTTAATGAATTACTATATCGTAAATAGTTGTTATTTTTAATAAGTAATCGTTTTAAAACATTTGCAAAATAATTTTTACACTTTGTGAAATTCTGAACGATTTTATGTTTTTTTTTTATTCAAATTGCGTGAGTGTGTTGATGAAGTTTGCATAGATAAACTAATTTTATGCTTTATTTGAATCAATTTCACCCATCGACCATCTAGTGAGTTTTTGATACTTTGACCAATAATTCATAAAAAAAAAAAAAAAAAAAACTGTCAATTCATGAAGGTTATTAGATGACTTTCCACTGGAAAAACTTGCATTGAAAATATAAAAAATGATGAAGAGACAACGTTTATGTAAAATATCAAGACGTTATAGTAGTGCAAAAAAAAAAGTTATTTACGATTGCAATCATCTAACAGCTAATAAATGGCAAAACCTAATAATTTCGGAGATGTGATCGTCTAATGGAAATGAGAGAAGTTGCAAAAAAAAAAAGAAATCATTTACGCAGTATGAAGTTCATGAATTGTTTTCTATTCGTAAAAAAATGAAGGTGAGATTTAATGATTTAATGCTTAAAGAAAAGAAAAGCCCATCAATCTATCGAATATTTCCACGTTTAGAATGGAAACCACTTTGCAAATTCATTGATTTTTAAAGAGTTATTTAATTTTTTAAATGATTTCCGGAATAAATCGTCTGTCATTCTCCTCTCTAACTATCAGTAGATCAGTGATAAGTCAAAGATATAGATAATCAATGCGCCAACGTTGGGGAGTAATAGTGTTTATCCAAAGAAATGATGCAATCGAGATGAGCATTACACTATAACACTCAAATTGAGATAAGCAGACGCCCATCAGTTTCTTTGTTTTTTTTTGTTGTTGCGCTGAAATAAAGTATCTGCTTGCATTGCAGTGTATTTTTTTGTGGCAGACGTACATTCACGTTATCAGCGTTACTGCGTTTTAGCAAATTTTTGTATCGCATTGATTTCACTCAAATTGGAGTCAAATTTGAATGAAATTTTTCGAAATTTTTTCTTTCTTTATTTTTAATTTTCTCTCACGAAAAAATTAGAAAAATGAGACCTTTACGATTTTCTTATATTAGCGCTGCATATGTGTTTTATGTATTAAATTTGCATAAATTTTAGAATAAAAATATTTTTATTTGCGTAAATGTTTGAGATTCGATCGTTCTCAATACTTTTTCTATATCATTATAGTGAGATGAATCATAGATGAATTTATATTTAAATAGAGGAAATCTTTTTTTTTTTGAGTCGTAAATGCGAAGATTAAAAACGAAGAGAGATGATTTGATAGAAGCGGTTTAGTTGGTTGATTCATCGAATTCAACCGCTGCCTTAACTGAATAAATGCATTAATTTATTTATTTAATAAATATTTAAATTTATTTATTAATAAATGCATTAAAGTATATGCATAAGGTGTTAATTATGCTCAATTATTTGCGATTTGTTTATTGCATTTCGATAATTTAATTCATCAAAATTCAATTATTTACATACGATTTATAATTTGCTATTGCTTTTTATTATTTTTTCTTTTTTTATTTATTTACTAATTTTGCATTTTTTTTTCCGCTAAAATTGCAAAAGAAGCGATAATATTTCTAATTGTTATTGCTAATAAGATTTTATTTTAATTGAAGTTATTTATTTATTCAGTTTTTTTTTTTTTTTTTTGAAAGCAATATCTTTACAATGAAAGTGCAATGATTTATGTTCCAAGAGAGGGTCTTTGAAGAAAAATAAGAGTTTAGCGAATTTGGTGTCGTGAAGTGTTTCGCTTTAATGCCATCGTCATTACTCATCGCCCATTCGATGATTTCGTATTTGTAAGACGCACTCCCCTCTTCTCTTTGAATATTTCAAAGGTGGAACGCTAAACAAACCGAATACTCACTCTAGTAGTACTCATTTGCCCATCAATTTAACTAAAAGCTAGTTGTTTTTCCTTTGCAGTGATATATTTTAACTTTTTTTTTAATCGATAGTTATGGGAAAGTCGACTATGATTGAATATGTCAAATCGCGTGCTATTATTAAGCCATTGTTTATTAATAAAAAAGTTTATTGATACTTGTGTATTTTCGTGTCTTCGTGGTAATTTTTAGCGTGCATAAAAATTCGACGCATGAGTTTCGCGATTTTTTTGCGAATTCTTACAAATTTTGTA
The DNA here is from genome assembly GCA_037389465.1 of Baylisascaris procyonis. Lineage (NCBI taxonomy): Eukaryota > Metazoa > Nematoda > Chromadorea > Rhabditida > Ascarididae > Baylisascaris > Baylisascaris procyonis. Next base: position 39,478 of record JAZARR010000017.1, read on the forward strand.
AAATTTTAGTCAAAGTTTATGATGAATTAAAGTCAGCAGGAGCAAGTTTAGCCTTCATTTGTTTTTTTTTGTCATTGAACAGCAACTTTTGTTGTTATTTAAAATGAATCGAAATTAATTGCATGATTGCTGTTCGAAACAGCACTCCTTCGCTACTCTTGCCGACTATCTAAACGAAAATATTGCATGCTTTAGTATTAAATGGTTGAAAAAATTTGTTTAGTACTTTCATCAGGAATTTATAAGGGGACCAATCCTGAGCATAGAAAATATCGACGGCTATCAACTTCAACGTATGCCGCGAACTCGTCGATACTAAAATTGGGTGATTTCGCCTGAAAATTATCTTAAGTATTGATAGTTTTATGATAGGTTGAATTAAGGATGCGCTTTCGCCTCTGATATAGTTGAGGAAATATTTGGCTTCATGGACTTAACTGAGTGTAAATTGATTTCCGGTCGGATTTCGTTACCTTAATATTCGAGCTTTAGAGGTTGCACAAATTGCCTTGAACATTGGGAAGGTAGCGAACAACTTGCACAAATAAAACGCGCTGGAACAATTTTTTATAGCCAAGTAAGGTGCATTTACGGTCAAGCAGCGTTTTCGCAACATTATAACTAGTTCTAGATGCGGAAAAGATAAACTTAATGTAAATTTTAAAATATATAGCAGATGAAAATAAGAAAATGAAAATTTAAAGAAAAATGCAGTGATTGATGAAACATTAATGGGAAGTTCAATCGATGAATTCTCGATTATACCGATGAGTTCCCACGGGAATTTATTCATACCTCAATGAGGCGTTCGTTCGGCGCATTTAAAATCATATCAATATGTTGCAGGAATCTGATTCAAGAAATTCATCAAAAACTCGATGAATTTAGGGAATCTATTCAGAGATTAGTTGATGAATTCATCGGTCCATAACTCATCTCTGCCTCCCCTCTTCTATCGAGATTACTAGATGGCTATGACTAGGAGATTAAACTAGAAAACCATCGAGAGACTCTGACAGTAAAGGGAAGTAGATTATGGAAAATAGTCAGTTATGCTGATCTCTCTTGTGATATCGTTTCCTTTCACCGTAGTTCTTATGCGTGGCTACGGGAATATATTGGTGTTTATGCTTGCTGAAAATAACCAACCACCTTCATAAGTATACAAAATACATTTGAGTCCATAATGGAGGCATCTAACAAAGGAGGCTTCAATAAATACCCCGTATTTTATGCACAAATAAATAAATAAATTTATTGTATCTAGTAAATTTGACAACTTATGAGTGACCAACCGAACGAATTCTGGTGAAATATACAAATATGTGCGACCGACCGCTTGAACGCTAGTTAAATATGCAAATAAACGGATAGATCAATACACACAAGAACCTCATACATCTATGACCACCGTCAGCAATTATATTAGATTATTTGAACGTTTCATGAGCTTTTCAATGGCTAATAATCCTTCAGTGGTGATCATTGATATGAGAAGAGAAATTGGCGACAAATGGCTAAAGGAGGAGGAAGAGCCGCATAGGTTTTGGCTTATTTATCGCTTTCTCATCGTATAATTTTTTCTAAATTTTTTAAGCGTGATTCTTTCTTCACCTAAATTTATGTCATTTAATAATTCACGCAAAAAGATGCTTAAATTAATCTAATTTTTGCAACATAATGTTTTTTTTTTAAATCTCATAATTTCTTACAAGTTTGTTTTTTTGTTTCATTTGTAAATGTTTTTTTTTCATTTGAAAATTATTTTTATCTTCTAAAGCATTAGAAATAATTTCAAAAATTTAAATTAAATATTTTATAAATTTGAAAAAAAAATTTTTCTCCATTCTTTATGATGAAAAACTTTGAAATTCTTATTGAATATGTTTAAATAGAGAGTGGTACTCTTAACCGAATATGTTCACATTGCTTCATTCGTCTTCTGATGTCAACAATATAGCCATTACGAATGTATTTTTAGGCTATGTCATTGATGATCTACTAAATACCTATTGCAATCCATTATCGTGTGTTATTATCGCAAAAATAATTCTTTATGCATATGAAAATTGCAACGAGCTTTTGATCGCCGTTGGGAAATCGATCTCAAATCAGCTCAGTTTGATCATCTGCTAGCAATCTAAGAAGACTATACGAACAGTTGCCTATCATACCACAACTGTAGTTAGATAGATGCTCTTGCTTGTGCACTTACTTTATTCATTTATCTCTCCGTTGAAATGAAAGTCCCAATCGCAAGAGACGCATCTATGTCGTACTATTTGTGCACTGTGTCAACCTGTTGTATAATATTTTGCATATTTTTAGTGAATTTTCGTTATATATATATATATATATATATATATATATATATATATATATATATATATATATATATATATATATATATTTTCTGAGTCTCTCGTTCAGTATTTCATACGCTTAGGTGCTATGAGAGTCGCTTCTCTAATATTGGCTACACAATAGTTGTTCAGTATTTAATGTTTTTTTTATAACCTTAAATTTTCTATTTCATCTTTAATGTATATATTCCGTTATGAATTTATTTCATCGTTAAGAAGTAACCGAAAATAATGACTCAATGCAATTTCAATTTGCTAGATTCTCAGCTAGATTTTGCTCACATTTTTTCTGGAATTTCTTTATGAAAATATTGAAAAAAATTTGAAAGCAAATCATTTGAAGTTCTCAAAAATGCTTTTCTGCCTCATGTTTCGCATAATAACCTATATATCTTTGTTTATGTTGGAATTATCGCTTGAAAATCTCACTATACATTTTCCATCCATTTAGTGTTTTTCGATGAAATTTGCACATTTTGCATCCATTAATATATTCACTATGCAAAATGTTGAGGTAACCCATAGGGAATTTTTTTCTTTCTTCAAAAAATTTTCCATTTTTATTAAATAAATTTATGCGTTAATTATCACTCAACGTTCTATTTATTATGCATATTTAGTTAGTTGTTAACATAATGGCTCAACACATTAGAGAAATTTTAATGGAATTCATTTCAGAGAAATTTTTATGCCCAAACATTTGTGTTCTCAAATTTTTTTCTTCTGAAGATTAGCGAGTTTTTTTTTGAAATAATATTTAGCAACTAGCCAAATATCACGACGATATTTTCTTCGTAATTAAATTCGGTGATTGAGATGTTTTTAAAGAAACATCGGCTTCAGGATAACCTATGATCATTAAGTTCGAGCTAAGACTATGTAAGGCTTTAGCTTTTATGCTTGAAAGTTGGAGCTTTCTTCTGTTCTATATGGAAAAAAAGAACTAAATTTGACCAATGATGCTTAGATTTTATTGGATTTGTGAAGCTTTTGATGGATGCGTAGATTGAATGAGGAAAACAATCTAATATGTATTAAATTTCCTTTCCGAAAATTTTTTCCCCTTTTTTTCACAACATGATTTCCTATTTAATTATCGTATTAGGCTATTCTTAATATTTATTTTCGATCGTTTTTTTTCTCTATTTAGAATGATTTCTATTCGAATAGATTTACATATGCTCGTAGATTCAACCTTTTTTTTTAAATGAATATATTCAATAAAAGATAAATAAATATTTAATATTTCAATCATTTGCAATATAATTCTTCAATAATGCAATATGCAATACGCTTGATGAATAATACTCATTACTGAAGCGAATATGATATAGAACACATGAAATTTGTTCGAAAAATTTCAGAAATTCCCGAAATTCGCTCACTATTTGCCTATAAATAATTTTTCATTTATTGTATTTGCAGAATCTTCATTTGTATTCTACAGCAAAGCAAAGTAAGAAAATCTTTCACGATAATGAGAAGCCTCCTATTGTTAGTTTTTATTCATTTTGATTTTCCAATTTTAAAGCAAATTCCACAAAAATTTGAAGAGGCTTAAACGATCGTGTGGTTAAATTACTGACAGCCGGTATACTTTACGAACTGTGTGGTTAAATTGTTGACAGCCGGTATACTTTACGAATTGCGTGGTCAAATTGCTGACAGCTTGTGTACCTCTCGAATTATATGTCCCATTCAAATCTTAAAGTTGTTGTGTTAATTAATCAAACGCATAAAACTAGTTTCTGATTCATACACGAATATTTACTAGCGTTTGCTAAAGCAAATCGTGAGAGTAGTCGAAGAAAAAAAGAGCAGTGTTAGTTTATTTCCCCCATAATCCTAGATTTTTTTCCACTTGATGCTATTTTTTTGTAGATTTAGATTGTCGAGTTTCTATTTTTTTAATCCACTCAAATGATGTTTCATCATTAAATTACATCATTTATATAAGTTGCAAGTTTTATGATCGTTTAAATTTTTTTTTCTGTTATCCATCTAGCGCATAATTTTCTCAATAATGCTTTAGAAAGATTTTTTTTAAACTGAATTACTAGAAATTACATTTGCTTTTAAAGCAAGTATTTAATTCTTACTGATTTATATATCTATAAATATAATTTCTTGTTTCATAGATTAGAGACGTTTTGACTTTAGAATACAGATTTTTGACCAGTTTTTTTTTTTTAAATCTGACTTTCAAGATTATTTGCAGCTCATTTAAGAAGAAGGATGAGAGATAAGAGGGCTGGTCATGGAAAGAACATCAAGTGAGAAAAAATTGCCAAAAACCGAATCTGAACTTCGAACTTATGTCATTCATTTTCATATCAAAAGCAATTCCCCTAGACTATTTTACAACTGGCATTGATCATTTATAAGGTCATTTATTTAGTGCTTTGTATTGAAAATATGCAAATTCGATTCCCACTGTTAAGCGAAATTTTCTTCACTATTCGTTTATCGACGAAAAGAAATTTTATACGGGAAAGCTATGATTGCAGCCATTACTCATAGTGAAAGTAAAAGCTTTAAAAAGTGTTATTTGAATTTTACATGCTTAATCAATCATCGCTATCCGATTTATAGACTATCAATTGTTGCATTATGGTTTGCCGATTCTGTTAGTGGAATATTTCTTTATGGAATATCGAGTGGCCCTCTATCATGCAGAATAAAGGTGATACTTTATTTTTAAAAGTTTTCACAGCTACCAAAAATATTCACAATTTTTTTCTATACGTCAAAAATGGGAATGATCGGCTTGAATGATCTAGGCGAGCAAGTGGTAATTTTCGCGTACACATCCATTCATCGAACCACATAGTTGTTGGCATGGATTTATATAATACATCGATTTATAACCACATTTATAACCACATATAATTTATAAAATAATATAGTTTCTGTAATCACATTCATCAATGAACGAATAAAACTTTATAGATGCCTATAACCTATTGTTTTTTAATAGGTTTTTGATGCAACAATACAGATCTTTTCAGAACTCTCAAATCTTTTTGGCAAATCTACCGTGGAGAAAACTCGAAAATGATGAAATGAAAGAAGCCGAAGCATTTGAAGCTCGCGTTGAGGAATGCGAAAAGGTTATTTTAGTGATCACTTATGGCTTTAATTGTTGAGAGAAATTCACTTCATTATATACTTATACATATGTTTACTTGTATGATCAACGCTAACTTGCTTGCAACAGTTGTCAAGTTTTTTGTAAATGAAATTTGAGCTGTCCAGCTAATTTGCTCTAAACAGACCATTTTATACGAATATTCTTTTGATATCAATTTAGTTATGGGCAGCTGGGTGTCACCTGCCGACTGTCACAAATGGTGAAACATTGCCTCAGCAACATCACATCTTTTGCGGGTCGTCGTCTTTTTCCCACAATATTGATACAAACAGCCCATATTTATTGAATATGTATACTTTTATGCATACTTTTATGCAACGTGTATATTTAGGCTGCTTAAAATTGCTTACAATTTCAATCAACAAATTTCTTCTCTTTCAGAGGATACATAAAATGGCATTTTTTTTCTTTATTGATTTCTGTGTGATTACCTCATACTTCTTACCTTCTGTCTAGTAATTTGTTCTCTTAGGTGAAATACATATTTTGATAAATATGGGCTGTTTATATCAATATTGTGGGAAAAAGATGAGGACTCGGAAAAGATGTGATGTTGCCAAGGCAATGTCTCACTATTTGTGACACTCGTCAGGTGACACCCAGCTGCCCATGACTAAATATCTAACAAAAAATATTCGTATAAAATGGTCCACTTTGAGCAAATAGCTAAACAGCTCAAATTTCATTAATAAAAAACTTGACAACTGCTGCAAACAAGTCAGCGTTGATCTTTTTTGATAAATGTTTCCAAAGCTCTTATCTGCTTGCATGCTGATGGCAAAGCCCTAACAACTGATGAAAATAAAATGTAACAAGCAATTGTGTTATATAATTTAATCATTACTTTCATAACACATATGTTATAGCACAGATATTTCAATAAAAGTGTGCTGTTTGCAGAAAATTTTATTGAGGATAGAAATTTTTTTTTCAGGCTCATGATTTCTCCACTGATTGCACCAAACCTCCTTCATTCTGTGGTGGAAACGATATCAAACTATACAATTTCGCCGGATGTATTGTATTGGTATGATTTATAGTAATTTTTTCAATTTTATTCTTAACTTGTTTCCAGCCGACTGCCCTTATATATCACTTTCAATAATAAATAAATGGTAAATATTCCGATCAATTCATGAAAAAAATTAAATCTACATACAAAAATCACTAACTTTATGATTATATCTATTTCATTGTATAATTGAAAAGCCTCAAATTCATTACTTTTTTTTGTTATTTATATTATTTTTTTTTAATATTTGATATGAGAAATATTTAAATTTCGTATTTTAAAGGGCAATAAATTGTATAAAAATGGTGCATACGTTCGTGATCTTACACCTGATGATAATGTCGAATTGGAGAATTTCAATAAAAATCTCGCTGAATTCAACAAAAAGCAATCATTGGTAATGAATTTTTTTTTTATTGCTTAGAATTTTTAAAAAGTATTTCATTGCATTTTAGGTTTGTTCATTTCTTTTTTTTTCCTGGATGTATTTCAGGCTATCATGGTACTTACCAATATTTGTGGATTGCAGAATCCATAAAACCCACTTTAATGTTTTATTCCCAAAAGCATTGCTTCAACGTTCTGGTCCCACCTTTATGAGATATTTGTGAATGAGATCAGGATATTGTTGATTAATAAATCCCTAGACGTAATAATAAATTCTAGACGTAAATCTCATGCGTAATTCCTTGTTTTACACTTGTTCATTCAACAACTTCAAAACAAATACTATTGAAAATAATTTTACTCAATAAAAACCTATAGCAACAAAATTCTTTGTGGGACAATTATTTCAAGCATCTTTCAATCATTTATGTCTTTTGGCCGTCTATTATCAAATATTCATCGAGAATGCTAAGAAAAATTAAGGCGGCAGGAAAATTTATACCGGAAGTGATATAAGATATAAAGATAAGAGATGATATAGGCCATTGCATATATGTCACAAGTAGACAGTCATTGATTATATTATCAATTTATTGCTTATATAGAAGAAAAAAGTGAAATTTCTTTGATCGTTTCAATATTTCAGGAGCAACTTCCTAAAGATGCACCAATTTTGAGACCTCTTGGCATACCTCCGCCTGGAGCACCGAGACCGCCGATGGCTCCAAATTTTTGCAGACAACAATAAACTATAGCTGCTGGTCAGCTATCTGCGAACTGGTCATCGTCATCGATCATTGTGTATGGAGATGCGTTTTTCGCAATTTCATTTCGTATGCAAATTAAAGGTTTTTACCATTATTCTATCAGCGCTGTATCACCGATTTGAATATTTATGCGTAATTGCTAAATTAGTTGAATGAATAGTTAATGAAGGTATATAGGATGGCAAAGTAAGAGTTGAAGGAATAATTGAGTAGATTAGAGGAAATAATAAAGTTAAATAAAAGAATAGTTAGTGGGTAGAATGAACTCTTTACAAGTGAAAAAAAAATTTTTTTATTAGGTTGTATTCATATATTACTGTTTATTTTCTTGCAATATATGGGAATTAGATTCATAAGTAAAAATATTTCGGCCTGAAGATTAATTCTACTTTTTTTAGAATTCTGCATATCTATCATACCAATTCACTATATGTTTCATTGCTTAAAAGAGCAAAATCTTCATGTTGACTTTATCATTATCAAGTGATAATTGATATGAGTTGATAAATTGTGATAATTGATATAAGTTGATAAATTAACTTATTATCAATTGATAGTAATGAAGTAATAATTTGGTAAATTAGCCTTAAATAATTGTTAAAAATCAGTCATTATGGAATGATGAAAATCGATGAGTTAAATGATGGAATTTCTTCTTATACGTTTCATTCCTAATTAATGGTTCTTATTTATAGAATTGTCAGTATACGCCTTATGAGATAATAAACTAATGCGATCATAGACGAGATTCATATATATATATATATATATATATATATATATATATATATATATATATATATATACATTGCACTTTTTGCGTTATAAACGCTAATTTTTGCACTTTTTTACGAAGATTATCGCATTTTCTTCCTTTAAAAATGTGAAAAGCATTTAAAATGATTCTTGAATGTGACAAGCAAGAAGATATGGTACGGATGCATAGACAAACAAATCGAAATATTTATATATCGGAAATAAGAGAAAACTATGAAAATAATTAATGTACAATAATTTTATTAATTCCAATGAAAATTTATGGAATTAAGAGAAGTGAATAATAATAATTTAAAAATTAGAAATCATATCGAAACAAATGGAGAAAATAATCGATATTTTTTATAAACGTTTATATTAATTTATAGCAATTCTATAGGTACAATTAGAGTAAAAATTTTACAGTATATTTCTTTGGTAAAGGAAACAAAAAATAATAGTAGGATTTATATGGTAATTGTACGGTAGCAGGTAACCATTTATACGGTAATCACTCATAAGAGTGCGACTTGTTATGAGTGGGTTTCCAAATTGCATTGCCTTAATCATGAAATGTTGGTTACGCTATCTGAAGGCTTCATACTCCCATGCTTAGAGAGTGCTCGATTATAAGTGAAATATAATTTTCCACAAAGATGAACTATCGTATAAAAAGAAAACTATATATGTCGAGATGAAAGATTCATTCAAAAAATTTTCCTCTTTTTCAAATATTTTTAATTTTTTGAGAAAATTTAATTTGATTCAAAAAATTATATTATTCAATTTCTAAATTCTACAATTTGTTGCAGTAGCAACTTTTATTGTAATATAATTTTCAACGGAATTTTTTTGTGAGCGAAAAAGTTTGAAAGAATTTGCACGAAATTCTTTATGTTTCCATAAGAATAAAAATGGATTTAATGATGCAAAAATTCCACTTCCAAACGATAGAAATGAAGTTAAACAACCAAAAATTACTTGTCGTGTATGAACGATAACACCACTAAGATAGAGTATCGTTGGAAAATACCAAAAAATTGTATAGGAGAGTAGAATTGCTGCCATCGTTAAGATAACACTATTTTCATTTCGTATTTCTGAATTTATTGCCTTTCGCCAATAGATTGTTGTTGTCAATAATGTTATTCCTTAAAATTGATATTTATTATACTTATAATTATTATTTATAATAATAGACCACCTATTGCTAAATAAATTTTAATTTATAAAATCATAAATAATTTAAAAAAATAAGAGTTGTTCCAATTTGACGTTAGAGAATTGAAAGTGGAATTTCACCACGTTTCCGGTTACGCATACATCATATTCATGAAATTTTTAAGACTCCATCCAGCTTGAATAGTTCACTAGTTGAAGACTAGATGGACAGGCAGATAAATAAACGCAAAGACAAACACATACGCATACCGATAAGCACATCTTATTTGCATACGCAAACATGAACGAATCATTACAAATATAAATTTGCATATATATATTTTAATTCAAGTGCAACTCAAGGATTATGATTTAGCGTAATTTCCCCAATGCCAAAGAATAATCAGTAATGCTAAATCGCCCTATAGCATATTAATAGCAACGAATCTTAGGGAAATGAATTTTTTATGTATCAATTTTTTAAATTTAGTATTATTCACTTTTTAGTGAATTTAAAAAAGTGCATGAATTTGATAAGTTGATAATTTTCGTATATATTTGGCATTACTACAAATATTTCACACTAAAAAAAAAAATTTTTTTTTTTAAATTTAAAAATTTAATCACCAAATGTGGGTGTTGATATTGATGCCGCAAAAATTGCAAAATATATTCGATATGCGTCTGTCCAACTTGAGCCTGTAATGACTGAGATGAATTTATTTTAAAGATCGGTGAAAATGAAACATTTATGAATATTTGCCAATAAAATAATAAAATATTTCCCACATTACGATGTGAATTGTTTTTGAAATGGTACCTATGCTTAGAAGAAATTAAGTGTTACATTATGATTCAAAGATTTCGCTCTTCGGGTATATATATCCCCATTCCTTTGGTAGAGATTTCTTGAGAAAATTCCGATCTTTTGCTTTCATGCTAATGGCAAAGATTTTTGATAATGTCCGAAAGTATGGATAAAGTACGATAATGAAGAGCATTGATGGATTAACGATTTCCCATTGGGAAGGCTCCAACAGACAGACAGACACATACGTGCGCACAGACATGATGTCAACACAATCCGCTTTACAGAGGCGATTCAGTAGGTGTTGGCCGAAAATGTGCATTGTATAGATCATTCATAACTTCAGTAAATAAATGAACGAATTTGTCAAATATTGAGGAGAATGTTGCGAGATGTTTGAGCTCAATGTTCAAAAGCATTTTCTATATTTACCGGTTGGCCTGCTAATTCTATGCAACTAAGATGTCCAACTAAACCGCTTGATTTCTACTCAAACAATGTAACGAATTTTCAGAGGTGTTCACGTTTATCGGTCGGTCTTCATCGATAGCACAACACATACAACGTTTTATTTCAAGCTTTTGTTGAGATTTTCAAAAAAAAAAAAATTCATACACACTAACCAGATGAGCAAACAGTGACCGTTCCATCTGGTGGAAAGTGGATGAATTGACCGGCTGATGCACATATTGAATATACGATACAAATTAAAAAACGCCAAGTTGAGAGTGAACGATTACCATTCTAAATGGATAATATAAAATTACAAAAATCATTCAAAATTTCTAGTACTTACAATATACATTTATTCGCGATACTAAAATAACAAATTATTTTTACAAATTTCACGCAACCCTTAATAGTAATTATTTTCGCATTATAGAATGTGAGAAAAATAGAAAAATATATGCAAGAAAAATAAAGTGAAATCATAGAGACGAGAACACAAGAAACAAGTGTATCGTCGAGAGGTGTTGAGAAGTGATTAATGCCAATTGCAACCAAAAAGTACGCTCATCATCGTCTAACACTTTTGTTGATCATAAAACAGTTACTATGGTTTCGCTCCCAAATTGAATATTGTGATATATTTTGATCGATAACTATATTCAATACTCAAGTAGAGCAAAACGTTGAAAAGTATATAAATAGTGGAGCTTTTGTGCTTAATTAATGTTTGCTATTTCCGTTATCCAACTACTGTCGCATCGTGGAGTGCTCGAAAATTCACCGGCAAAAATCTTCAGAAGGGTGTTGGATACACTCCGGACTGCCCCTCTCTGAGAGTCCTTTATCGCTATCTAGTCTTAGCTCAGTGTTGAGAAGGACCAATCCTTCAAGAGTCGATTATTCGAAGATCACATCACTTTTAATATTATATTTTCATTTCTAAATAAAGTAAATTTCTTCATAAAAATACAAAAAATATTCGTATCAAATATTGTAAATGTTTCAAATAAAGGTGTAACTCACCAGTCGACGATATGTAAGTGGGAAAACAAGAACAGTGAAACGATCGAGTGCAATAAAAAGTGTCGTCGTTTGAATTGAATGCATTGCCAAAACATCGATGCAACCATAGAGAAGGCATTGCCATTTAGGGAATAGAATCGTATTTGTCGCTAATGCGATAAATGTTTGCAGCGATCGAACAAATAAACCAATACCTTTATAATAATAGTTTTATTTATATAATATAAGAATATGACTATTACCTCTAAGATAGTTGACTGTCATCTCTAAGATAGTTGCGTAGATTAATGTGTGATTATCTTTAGAAGAGTTGTCGATTTTGATACACTATAAAATCGAGCAAAAATTCATCTCATCAAAATTAATGCAGTGCTATGAGTGTTAAATTTTGGGAAACAACTCTTTTCATGCCTGAAAGTACCCGATTCCACCGGAAATCAGCGGCTGCGGAATTACCAGCCAACTAGCTGAACTGAAATGAATATTGGTGAGTGAAATAACTGCCCAGTAGGTTTCATATCGTTCTAGATCACAAATAACGTCATATTATCAGATAGAGTCGATGATATTTATTCATTAAGGAATAATTTTAAGCTCAATACAAAAAAAAAGAGAATTTCAGAGGGAGGACACCTTAGAAATGACCAATGATTGTTATAAGTGTTATATGTTATAATGTTATAAGTTATACGAAAAATGTTATAAAAATGTTATAAGATTATGTTTAGCATTATCTTTATGGGCAAATAACATCTCCAAGTCGTTCAATTATCGATCGATAAAATTTTTAAATTATCAATTCAATTTATTTCTTATCAGCGAATTTCAATCATCGTTTCTGAATTTTGAAAGAAAATGATAACGTATAAGAAAATATACGAAAATGTGAAACCTAAAAGAAGATCCGAAAATCCAAGTTGTGCGATCAGTAATGATGACGAATTGCTGCGAAGTGCACGAAATTTTAGAATAACAAAAACAGCGATACCATTCCCAATTAAAGCGATAATTGCGGCTGTAATTCGTGAGCTGGCAATAGTCAACGAAATCGCATCCAAACTCATTTGCCTATCTCAAATAAATATTACAAATTCAATAATCCAGAAAAGAAAAAGAAAATCCATTTCTTACAAATGAAAAACACTTGATAAGCTCATCTATTGAATACTTTTATTAGCTCATATGTAAAAATTCATTACCTAAAATAGTATACGATGAATAAACAAAGAGCTTAATTTTATTGGCTAACGGAGAAGTGCACAAATTTTATGAAAATCAATGAAGTATACTATCTCATGACGTCACCTTCTTCTTGATTTACTCTTTTGTGCACTCAATCGAATCCAGTTTTCTCAATTCTCTTGTAATTACGCCTAAGTTTGAGTCACTAAGAATACACTCAAATATTCTTAGCTTTTTAGCTGTAAGGTAGATCAGTCAGCTATAGATTAAGCGGGGGAAGTGCGCCAAGCAAAGTAAGTCAAAGAAGTTCAAGAGCATATAGGCAAATTAAACGACTCCTCAGCATGTAACGTGAGACTAGCGCAAGCAAAATCACGAGCGTATAAAAGGGATTGATGTGCTCATGTATTTATTTCAGTTTTTAGACTCGTCTAAAGGCCGAATGAGCCTATGGGTAGCCGTTGAGGAGCGAGAGGTGATCAGTGGTTGTGAAGATCGTGCCGGTGATTCATACTATCCTTATGTCCCTTCTTGTTTGTCACCTTATTATATAAATACGATAAACTGTTGACCCCCTTATACCTGTGTTGTCTTGCAATTAACCTCTACCACCGTTCGACAGAAGTTGCAGATCTTGCAGGAAACCTAGAAAGCTAGACGACCCAAGGGAAGCTGACTCTTACTTGGCTTTTCTTTATTCATCAGTAGAAGAATGATTTTCTTCCTATGTCATTTACGAATAAAGAAACTCAATCATCGCTTTAATAGTTATAGCTAGAGAAAAACGTTTATGAAACGATATTTGAATATTAATTCAACAGTTACAATTATCTGATGAATATTTATCAGTTATACAATAATCTCTTATATGCAATTTAATTTAATCATCTCATTTAGAAATAGATTTTAGATAATACTAAAAATTTATTTAATAGCTAGAAATTCCTAAATAATATTCGAATAGTTAAACGCAAACGTATTTCGTTGTGGAGTCCAAATTAACTATAAAAATGTTGTATTATTTGATTTATTTGCAACTTGCTTATCTATATATTTCAATTATATTAGGCATAAATGGAGAAGAATGGCGACTTTGAGAGGGGAAAGAGGTAAATGTTTTATTATCGGTTCTATATCAATGATTTTAGATGTTCATAATTTTAATCCACATTTATATGGGAATATTCTCATGAAATCATAAGCTGAACATTCATTTAACTCTCACGAAATGGAGATGATGACGATTAGACGTAAATGAAACGTTGACAGAACGGAAGCATCTGAGGATCAAAAAAAATCTCGCTCACGGAGCGCTAAGCTTCGGCGATTTGGTTGAGAAAACTGCGTTATCGATCTTATTCTCGATCAATTTTCCTACTGCTAAGAAACCAAGACAGATGCAACAACGGCACACAGGCCGAGTATCGAACCTATGCCAATGATATGGTTGATGGGTACCATACAGTCGAATCACCGTTAGCTAAATATTTTTGTAATGTTAGCTAAATTTTTGTAATATCTAAGATTTTATCAGCGCATCGAAAAAGGTCAACACGCACAACCAGAGGCATATTTATTCACGAACGATTGTTCATCAACAACCTTTAATCTTATCTTTGACAAATAATCTCACCAAGGATTGTGCCAAGGAAACATATACGGCTACTTCTTTATTGTCATTATTGTTTATTGTATATTTCATATAGCCAAGTTGTCAACTACTGTAAAATCCACTGCTTATGACACATATTCGTAATGCTTCAGTTGATCTATTTTGATTCATACCAATAGTAATGAAACATCCTTATTTCAATGTATTATAGCATCCTTTTCAACAAAATTTCATCTATTGATATGCATAACGAGATGATACATTTTCCGTTGCGTATTTTATTTCTTTGAACCACTAAACATTCACGAAGACAACTCTGACGATTTTTGAAGCGCTGAAAAATTTTTTTTTTTTGTATCGGCAATTACATCCACTAACATGTGGAGGAAAGAGGGAAGGGAAATGAGGATATCCGAGTTTTCATCGCTCACTGAGCGTAGAATATGTCTTCGCCGTAGTATTGCAACATGCTCGTAGATCGGCGTTGATGACAGATGACACACAAATGCACATCGTTGTCACCAGTAAAAACAATATGGAATAATACTCTTCAAGATTTGCACCTATGCAAGGAAATGTAGAGGTTATGAAGAGCGGTAGCACACAAGCAGAACAAGGAAAATGCTTTATGGAATTTGTAAGGCATAGATTCCGGAAGGATTCCGGAAGTGCAAATTTTCAGTTTTCATATTATGGAATTCATGAACAGTTTTGACTCGATCCGGAAATAAATCTGGCGACAAATATGGCTGATTAGAAACGTTTTTGTAGAGTTGATTAAACGATTGGCAAAGTACGATAGTGAATAGGTTTGTTCTTCAGAAAATCGGAGAGAAACGATGAGGGTTGAGAAAATTTCCATAAGAAGCGATAATTTCATCAAGGAATTAAGAAATTAGAATGAGAGAGTTATAAATGCCTCAAGAAATATGTGACAATTATTAACGGCATTCAAAAAAGCTCTTAATGCTAAAATCGGCCGCCGAATGTTCATAGATATTTATAAAATAGTAATATTTTTTTTAGACTGATGCATCTACACTAAATATTATAATTTCACTTTTCGATACTATTGAGTGCTCTTATATTGGAAAACTTAACAACGACAAAAAGAAGGAGCAAATATTGCATATGTTGACAAAAGTTGAGTCAACTTTTAAACTTTAAAAAAAAAAGAAATGGAGTAAAAATGAAAAAAAAATGTGAGACCAAATTCTTGCACCAATCAATTCGATTTACGTGAAAGAAAACGATGTCTCATCATAAGCTCCTTATTAGTTTACTTAAAAAAAAACGATCTTGCAGCCTCTTATTTATTTGTTCTTCTACTCGCAGAATCGAATCCCTTCTAGGATGGTTGCCGATTTCCATTTTTTTTTGCAATTTCTGCTCATTGATATAAACGTTTCCTGTGTGCCGATTGTCGCAATCGCATGGAAATGTTCTCATGCAATCAATGATTGGAATTTGTTTCCACTTTAATGAAATAATAATAATGCCAATAATAATATTTAAATGAAACGATGAAGGGACAAAATGTTCGAAGAGCTAAAATTGAATATCAATCCAACTTTCGACCACGGATCGTGACCCAATGATGTGGCCAAAATTGAGAGGGATAATTATCCGCCTGATTGGGGATTTGCTTTTCTATTGCTAAAAATTTTGATAAGGGGAATTTATTTTTTTTTAAACAGCCGAAAGACCGATCGATACAAGTAATATAGGAATTTTTCTGATGAGATTACAATGGATATACAAGAAAAAAAACGGATTTAGGAAGTAGCAGCTGAAAGCTATGATGCCATTTATAATATAAGATTAGAAGGAAAAATTGATTTTCTTTTCGAATAATTTTTCTTTTAGCCAATCGGTGACAATAAGGAAGATTAAAATGTATGAGACAAAAATATTGGCAATGGTATCAAAGATAATGCGATCACGTGCCCACTCACAGATACGCACCAACACCCACAGACATGCATTTGTACTCACTGATATCGCCAGAATGTCTGGCACACTATAGGCATGACGTCAACACAGTGTCTGCAGACAAACATCCTTATGCACATATATAGAACTGCAATGTTACCCTAGATGCCTGGCATTTACCTGTAGAAATAACGTTGCCCACAATTTGCAGAAGCGCATGAGAAGATTCTATGCTTGAATTTTCAAAGAAAAACCTTATTCAAATGAAATATTAAAGGTTGTGGGTCCATAGTAGGGAAATTTGCTAAAGATTCATGTCTTTTTCACAACGATCAATGTACTAATTTTCTTTGGAGCTTTAATATAACTCTATATAGTTCTAAACCACAATACGAACATTAAATAACACAAAAATGTGTTATAATAACACTATACTATGTTAGACTGATCATTTGTTATATTCTTTACTCCTATCTATATAATACGGTGAATATTTTTTATCTTTATTTTAAAAAATCTTCTAATAAAGCAAATATATGTCATTAATCTATGGTCTATGAAATTCAAGTGCTAAAAAATTTGAATAACGCCGAAAAATGTTTTTATAAAATGCGAGGAAGTTTAGAGGTGATAAGATGATGATAAGCATAAATCCTTCAATGAGACTATGATAAGCAAAGATTGCAATTGATCAATTATTTTCTAGCATCTTTGAATTTTTTGAGCATTGAATGCAAAACATTATGCAACCTTAAAGTCCGCTTAGAGTACAAATTTCTCTAAAGCACATGCGTCCCGAGAGTACAGGTGTCCTTGAAGTACATATGTCCCTAAAGTACGGGTGAAACCAAAGTGCAATGGTCCTCATTCCAAAACGAAGCATTTAACTTCAGTATTACGGTATCAAATGTTGATAACTAGTTGATTCTTTTGGAATCTATATATATATATATATATATATATATATGTATATATACGTATATATATTCATATATATATTCATATATAAATATATATAGGAAGATTTTCTCAGAACTTTCACTTTAGATATGAGTCAAATTTTTAGTGGTTGTTGGTTATTTCTCAAGGATTGAAGCGAAGTAAATTCATATTCCTTGATTGAGGTTCGAAAAAAAAACTTGCTAGACCTTTCCCTAATCAACGGTGAATATTATTGGCTCTCTAGTTATACGTCGATAACTAGTTGATTCTTTATAATAATAAATAATCTAAAATAATCATCGATGTGCGTTAATTAATTCACTTAAATTCATTCCTTCTAATTGCTAAATATAACATAGATTGGAATGTCAGCATAGTGGAAAATATTATTTTTCTAGTCGTTGCATTATGTCACTTAAACTTTTCATCTCGAATATTTTTATTCTCAAAGCAATCATATTCGCATTTTTGGTATTATTTCAATAAGGGTAACCTTGTCAAGAAGTATTGTTAGGTTTCTCTTTTCTTTCTTTTATCCCATTCCTTATTTCCCTTTTCCATTTTTTCTCCTTTCATCTCACAAAGGCATTTATCATTTTCAATGTTGATTTCCTTTATCAGAATCTTTATTTTTTTTATTTTTCACTCTAATTTTATGGAAAATTTCCGTCATACGAAAATTAATTTTGTGTTTTTCTTTTCATATTTGTTGTCAACATATCGATTCATATTCATTTACTATTCTATTATTGAATTTACAGGTGTATTGCTAATCGAAGATCAGCTCATTTCTATTGAATTTTTTTTAACGAATAAAGGGAATTCTGTAAAAAATGGACGAAGAAAAATATCTCGACGATCTTATTGTTTGGGTTGGTTTTTATTTCATTTCTTCTTTGACACTTCCACTTTGTTCATTTTTGTTTTTCCCATATTTTTTTATGATTAATTAATTGAGTGATATTAAAATATGGTCTCTCTTTAGGTATCTATGTAAACTAAAGTAAAAGATGTAGTAATATGTTCATAACTAAAAGAATTTCAATACCTGATGTTTTCCTTACAATATATTTTATAATTTCTGAATACTCACTGTTAAAAACGCTCCCGGAATGTTTGTCCAGATCAGGTCACAAGGAAGTTTCGTTTGAGGGTATTTTAATGAAACATAGTGGGGAGTTTTGCGAGGTGGGGGAGGGGAAGGGATTACTAGATGGTTTAGATGACGTTAGCTGCATACAATATTTAGCGCAGTTGCAATACTTTTAAATGTTTAGTAACTTTTTTATAAGACTATATATATATATATATATATATATATATATATATATATATATTTTTTTTTTTTTTAGTTATAAAGCTTAACATCACTTCACTTCAGCACGCCAGACTTTTGTTCTTGGCCTACAGTTTGCATAGATAATTTAATTGATTCACATCGAGTTATATCGCTACTTACCATCCATCTGTGCTATTCAAGCATAAAAGGTTGAAATTTCTACTTGTTTCTTTTGTGACAGAGGTCCATCTCTGGATTTGCACGTCAAAATTCCGATTCTCTGTTTTAGTTGAGTGCTTTACCAGTGGAAACACCAGTGAATCGAGAGACTCTCTATGTTGGACGTTGTATTGCTGAAGCTCTTCATCAAATGTTAGTACTCTTCTTATATATACCATGTTTTCTTATATGTGAGAGCAATGTTGAATACGCCTTTATATGACTGGTTATTATCACGTATTGAAATGAGCAGGAGTCAAGCTTTACGTGAAAGCAGTTGCCGTAATTAGGGCTTATAGAGGAATTTTTGGCCTTTATAAATAATGGGATCTTGCCGAATGGGGCGTTGAAAGAGATCCCCTCATTTAGGCTTCGTGATATAGCGATCGCTTTTACGCAAAAGGTTTTTCCACTTTAACTAGACCTCTATTAATGGTGAGAGAGAAGGGAGGAGGGAGTAGAAGAGAGTTTAGATGACTTTGTAACCTCCGAATAGATGGAAGGCGCATATTTTGGCATCAGTGATCTTATCGGAGGGTAGTTGCCGTTTTACAATAGTTAATACTAAAATCCTGAAAGTCAACATCTAAAGCATCGTTCTGAATGTATTACTAGAACGCATTATATAAACCGTTTTCATGCTGGAAGGAAATTTTCTCCAGGAGAGCTACAATCATAGGGGGTTTTTATTCATTGCACGATACTGTTAGTTATTCATATGGTACCAGAACATAATTCATATACACCCAAGGGTTGGTTATTCATGCAGTCCAAAGGGTTCATTATAAAATTATTTCAGTGATGCAGTGTTCTTTCATGAGGGATGGTTGGAGAAGGTACAAGCATACGATGAGACGGCCAATTGGAGAGTGAAGGCCAATAATCTGCGTAAAATATTTCGTCGTGTATCCGAGTTCTACAAGGAAAGATTATCGAAAGATTTGGGACCCGAATGGATTGTCGATGCTTCACGCATTGGTTTGTTTTGTTTTTCTATGTGAAAACTTTTGTTATTTTTTACTTTTTATTTTTATTTATTTATTTATTTATTTATTTATTTATTTACTTATTTATTTATTTACTTATTTATTTATTTATTTATTTATTTTCCAGAAGAAACTACTACGGAACTCTCTTAAGTAGGCACAAGCTTGGAAAGCTAGGAATAAAAGTGTGAGTGGGTTGGAAGCTTTTCTTGCAATAAAATTTTCACTAACTTTTATTTTTTAAGCTTCCAAAAAAAGCATCCATCCAAAAAAGCTTCTGGCAAGAGGATGGAGGTTATTAACGGATATGTTTTTAACTATATTTAACTATATTCGAGTCACAGTGGAGCCGAAGAAGATCGCGAGGGGGGTGGATTCGA
Organism: Baylisascaris procyonis; assembly: GCA_037389465.1. Lineage (NCBI taxonomy): Eukaryota > Metazoa > Nematoda > Chromadorea > Rhabditida > Ascarididae > Baylisascaris > Baylisascaris procyonis. The sequence continues at coordinate 59,888 of JAZARR010000017.1, forward strand.
TAACTGTTATAAGCTTATATATTTGGTCCTTAAGTCTATCAGTTTACTTAAGAAAAAGAGTAAATGGGAGAGGAATGGGTCCACTCCCCTCCACGTCATTTCCTCATATCTCTTATCTTCTCTTTTTGTAATGTTTTCCTTTCCCCATCCTAATCTATGCCCTTTCATTTCGTTTGTTGACAGATGTGTTACAACGTTATGATTTAACTTAATAATAGTTTTTATTTGTGTTTGATTGTAATTGCGATTAAAAGATGAGCATTCGTTTTAGCAGATGAAAATGGAGAGGAAGTGTTGAGCCGTTTACTTCAACTAGTACTTGGTGCAGCACTTCTTTCGAAGAGCAATAAAGGTGACTCATCAATTATTATTTTTTTTCTATTTTTTCTCTCTTTTTTTTTTCTCTCGTTTCAAACGTTTTTGAAATGTATTATCATATCATCTAGAATAATCTATTCCATCCGTAGACATAATCGATTCGATGAAATCTTTTCCTTAAATCCTTTGAAAAGTACCAAGATTTGAAAGGCGAATGATACACAAAAGGTGTATGACTGGTGCTAAACGTTTTAAATGGTCATTTCTGGAGCATTTACTTGTAAACGCTTAAGGCTGAGAATTAAGCAGATTTTCTAGTGAAACCAAGATCAAATAGAACGTATATAAGGTATAAATCTTTCAAGAATCTTTGAAGCCATGTCATTAAAAGATGGGGGAGGGGGTTATGTGAAGATTATATGGTATCTGATATGCATTTTACCTTATTTAGAATTACGTTTTGCAGTTTTTGTACCAGCATTATTGAATCAACCAGAATCGGTGCAGTTATGCGCGATGGAGGTCGTACAAAAACTGAGTAATGTCCCACCGACTCATGGCGTCATACTTGAGCAGAGTGCCGAACAAACATCAGTGAATGTAAGTTTTAGGTTTATTTCAGGTTTTAAAAGGTGGTAAAGTAGGTTTAATTGGTTGAATTCAATTAGGAAAATGTGCTTTATAATTGAATATCGTATGCTTTTTTGACGAAAATATCTGAATTAAATTTCAATCCAGTAGGTTAGCTGATTAAGTAGATACCCAAAAAATGGGGAAGTGCCATGTAATTCTTTCGTCACAGGAAACCAGCTGGCTTACCATAGAAATTTTCAACCAAAAATGTATTTTTGCATCATATTAAATTAACAGATTAGCTATCGCGTTAATTTAACAGTTTAGAAGATACTCATTTATGGGGAATCGATTGCGAAAAAATTGGTTTTTTCCTGGGACCGTCTAATGATATAAGTTGTACTCGCCGTATATTATCCTCGTTGCTTTTATAGTTAATAAGCTTTAGGAGAAGGGATTACCTATAGCGGAAGTTATGCATATCACGTTTTCATAACCGCAAGCTTCAAGTTTTTGTGAGTTGAAACCTGCCAGACAGGCAGACAGACACATACATGTTTGGGAGGAACGTCGTGAGAGTATGTTTGCTGAAGGGCACAAAGGCAACGGTTGATTTTAAATGCTCACAGACATTAAGGATATTGGTGCATTTATATATCGTATGGTTCTAACTGATAAGAAAAAAACATTCCCCAGTTTAAAATAATCGTCGTTTAGATCTTTATAGGAATCATAAAGCAAAATTAATCTATATTGTTTAATTGATTTATAATTTATAGACAGAGTCAATGAAATCAACTGAGGAGCTAGCAGCTTTGAATGCCGATATCAGTAGCCTACATGCAGAACGTGATCGCTTTATAAACGAGGTAAGTCTCTTTTATAATTGATTATCGAACTCATATGTAAATAGATTAGAATTTTTTTTTGAAGAAATGGGATAGAGAGGGGATGATGTTTGGTTGATGGAGGATGTTGTCTATGAACATGGCGATCGTTTGAGATCGCCAGTCTTTGAAGCTTATGCAATATAATGGTTGGTGACGTGTTTTATTGCATTTTTGAGTTCCTGTTTAATTAAAATTGCTCGTTGTGTAGGTGTTCCTAGCAAATTTTATTCCCATAGGCTCTCTCTCCCTCTGTCTCTGTCTGTCTGTCCCCCTCTCTCTCTCTCTTTTCTGCTAAGAAGGATATTGTGATTATCAACGATTGAAATCATTACAGGTGAAAGAGTTACGAGAAGAGATAGAACAATTGTCGACAGAGAATGAAACATTAAAGCAACGCATCGATAGTCTATTAGGCAATAGCACTGAGATGGAAACACTTAAGAAACAACTTCGTCTAGCACAACTCTCTAGAGATACGGCACAAGAAACATTATTCAAGTGAGTTGAAATTTTATTTTTAAAATTTTAATTTATTTAACTCATTCTGAAGCAGTTTTTTCGACGATTGTTGAGTGAAGCTGCGGTCGGCGTTCGAGCACAAAAAAGTGCAGCAGTGTAATTTTGATTTCTGGACATTCTCTCATATTTTAGGGAGCCATTATCGATTATCAGTATCAGTATTATCAGTATCAGTATTATCAGTATCTCGATTATCAGTATTCTGATTATCAGTATTATCAGTATATTATCAGTATTATCAGTATTATCAGTATCGATTATTATCAGTATCTCGATTATTAGCGGCTCCATCCATTCTACGTAATAGCATTGGTGATACTAGTAATATTAAATGAAAAAAAAAAATTCTTAAGGATCGAAGCGGAACGGGATCATCTGAAAGAGTCATACGAGCGATCAATTGAAGAAAACGCTGAACTCAAGGCGAAGGTTTGCTTAAAAATTCTTTTCTCATATATTTTTTTTTTCTAACAGAGAATTATAATTGAAAATGAAAAGGGAACAAAGAAAAGTTTGAAATTTTTACGCGAACTTGAGCAGTAATTTTTAAATTTTTACTGATGATTTCTACTGTATTATTTTAATAGTGGTTATTTTCATTTTAGATTGGAGGAAAATTTTTGAATAATTCTGAGACTTTTAAAATAAGTGGCATTTTATTTTTTTAAAAAGATTATATAAAATCAAGCCAAGTCAATTTGGCAGTTTTGGTTTTCTTTAAAAAAAAATGCATTGAAAATTTCCATTCGAGAGCAAAAGTACATGGTCTGTTTTTCATTCTTCTTCATAAACTTTGGAAAAAGAGAGGATAAGAAAAGACTACTCTTCAGTAGTTATAACAGTAGTTATAATCAAAAAGTGCGTATATTCCGACGGGTGGAAATAGCATCTTTCGATTTAATTACTCGTTTCGGAGGAATAACATCACAATTAGTTGATCAGTCAGTTGTCCAATAATCGTTCGAGTTATTTATAGATAGATGGTATAATACCATTCGAAGAGGAGTTCAGGCATATGAAGGACGAGCTGGAAGAATATCGACTCCGTTCACATGAATTCGAAAAGATGAGTGCACAGATCGAAACATATAAAGCAAAGCTTAGTGAGTGCTTTCATCTCTTGCAGTTGTTCTTATTTGGTGCTTAACCATTGTGAATAAAGATGTTGTTTAAATTTTTTAGAAAGCTTCTACCAGAGGTTCCTCTCGAATTGAGATAAAATAAATGCGCTTATAGATTGTGTTCAGTACGTGAAAGCATGGTGTACAAAAAAAAAATAATGAATCTTTTGGAAAGTGTTGCATCTGATTTTTTTTTTAGTTTACCCTTTTCTTTGTCTCTTTATTTATTTATTTATTTGTTAATTAATTAATTAATTAATTAATACTTAGAAGAACACTCTAGATTCCACAATTCCTTTTTTTTACAAATACGGTCGCGAAGTTGTAGACTCTATTGCCTTACTTCACGACTTACTTTAGTATAAAGCAATGAATTTTAAAGCTGTGGGGCATATAATTTTATCTAAACTTTTACTTAAAAATATCAAGCTTCTGCTATTCGGGATTCATCATAATTAGATGTCTCCTGCTCAAGAACTTGCTTCTAGGACCGTGGGACTTTGCGGTAGGTTTATGCAGATGACAAACCATTTTTAAGGTTCAGGCTTTCGAATTTATTTGGAGTAAAAGATTAGAAAGTAGCATTTGAATTTATATAAAAAGCCCAAAATGTTAAATATTTTTCAAATTTGCATATATTCGATAATTTGCATATATTTGAATATGTACTCATTTGTTTTTTAATTTCAGGGGAGCATAAATCACAAGAAGCGGAAATGAAAGTATTGAATGATAAGATTGCATTCTATATGCAAAGTGTTATCGCATTGGAAGATGAGCAACTAAAAAATGAGGCTATTAAAACTCAAATGGATGTATTGAGGATTAGCAACAACGATCTCAGCAATAAACTTCGTGCCGAAGTTAGAAGGGCTGATAAGGTTGTTCTCTCTTATTGTATTGTTATTTCTATGCAGTTTAAAAAAAAAAAAAAAATGCGTTCGCATGGTGCATTTTAGCGGCGCTATGTCTATGTCTGTCTGCTTGTCTGAGAGTTTCATCTTATAGTCTGCGAAAGTTGTACATGGCCTACTTTCACGGTAAAAGTGGTGTAGTTGATGTTATGAATCTCTTGTGGTGTGCACTAAGAAGATTTATGCTTTTTTTTTCCACATTGCTGAGGTAAGTAGTATAAAATGAAGGCAAATCGAGACGTTTTTTAAAGAAATAAGGGTGGATGTTTTCCTATATATTTTGCATTATATAGATGGGGGTTGACGGCTGAATATATCATAAACATGGATCTGTTGAGGGATATACCATATTGCATTAAATAGCGACAAGAATCCATAACTGAAGTGGATATGAATTAGAAATCGTGATTACTCCTTTACATTCAAAAACTGGTTGATTGAAGTGAAATTTTTTAAAAATATCGCTATAATTTCTTACCATTTTTTTTTCGAATGGAAAGGCTAATGTGTCGATAAACTTCTTCGAATATCTTTAAAAAATTCAAATGTTTAACGTTTTATTTAACATCAAATGAGAAATGAGCTTCGATGCATGCATAAATTCAGAGGTATTTGTATTTTAATCGCGATGAATAAATAAGCTGATGGTGCTGGTGATATTACCTGACTTTTTTGAGAAAAAGGATGTAATCGGCAAAAGAGGGGTTTCCTACTTTTACTATTTTTGATTAACTGCATTATCAAAGCTGAATTTCGATGTGAGACACAAATTTCCAGTGGGATGGATGTTCTGCAGATTGACGAGGATTTGCCTATACCTATGAGATAAGTAATGAAAAAGAAGTGTACTCACTTCGGTTAATTTTCGGGTGGCATGCGTTATGCAGAGGTGCACTGCAAGGATATTGTGGTATTTATGAAGGGAAAAGATGGTGCGAGGTGTGAGGCAAGGTTATGGGTCGAAGGGGGGGTTACGTTTTGAAAGATGCTTTCCTGATACCGCCACGAAATTGGCTCTCATCGCTTCTACTCTATGAACTTTAAGATATTCAATAAGCGGGAGCATTTCAAAATGTTCTGATCTCGCAGTTACATTTACGGTAGCATTTCGCATTACGGTGGCGTTTCGCATTACGGTAGCATGCTGCATTTCAGGCTGATTTTGAATTGAAACGAATGAAAGAACGTGCTGAAGAGGCCGAAAAGGAATTGGAACATCTGAGGCAGGAGCAGAAGAAATTAAGGGAAGCACTTATGTCGAAAAACGGTTGGTTTGATTCATTTCAAACCTCTACCGTAGAAATTTGCCTAAAAACCCAGGGGGGGGGGGCTGCGGAAAATTATCTGTACAATATAGGTCATTAAGCGAGATTGAATCTTTCAATATTTGAAATTTGACGCGTGCGTTGTTATTTCAATGTAAAACTTGCTTATGCATACAACTAAAAGATCTTCTTTTTTTTAGTTCACATAGTAAATCAAAGTAAAAGGTAAACTAAGGTAATCAGGGAATTTCAAAGTAAAATTGAAATGTTTAATGCTGAATAGGAGAGAAAAAGAAATGCAAATGAGTCATTTTATGCGAAAATTTTCTGAGATTTACGTATAATGTTAAATTTTATAATCTGACTTGAATAGGATAGCAACCATTGTTGTATGACCGATAAAGGCTTTATGTGCAGATAGGGATTAAGTCTGCGATCTTTTGCTTGCGGGGCATGCGCTTTATCAATGAGCTGTGATAGGGGTTTTCACGGGCTTTCATTCATCTTTGTGCTTAGGTTTTATCGGTTAGCAAATGGAGTAAAGAGCATATTATTAGTATGGGCTCTGAATTTTCTCTACAAAATTGCACTTTTATAGATTATTGGGAATTATTGGCGAAGTTTGTAAAAAATGTAATGAAATAGAAAATTTTCTCTGATTGAATTTAATTTTCAAAAAATTGTTCGAATATTTGAATGAAATTTTCAGAAAAGATGCCAATGACACGTTCAGAATCTTCACTTCACGACGAAACTATAGAAATAGCCGGTGCACCAGCCACTTTACAGTATGTTATTCGTTATTCAAACTAATAGATAACAAAATATTTACACACCGAGATAACCAACTATAACAGATATATGAGCCACCTTATTATTAGATGTTTTATTATTTGTTAGCAAATTATAAAATTGATTTATTTAACTAAATGAATTATAAGGGTGAATTTTATGTCGTCTATTCGAATGAGAGCGAATATTAAATTAAATTTCTTAAATGAATTTAAATTTTAATTCAATTGAATTAAATGAATTAAATGAATTTCTCTTTTTCATTTTCAGAGAGCGAATATTAAAATTGGAAGCGGAGAACGAACATCTGCGATCGTCGACTACAGAGAACGAGAAAATTCAATTGATGAAAGATGAAGTGAATAATCTTAAAGCACAGATTGCCGAAATGGAGACTGAAGTTCGTTTATGTAATCTGCAAAATGTTGAATTAAAAGCAAAGTAAGTTTTAAGTTGTTGGCTTTTGTAATGTCTCATTAGCTGTTTCCTTTATTTCTAATTATTTTCATGGACCTATTCATTGATCGTTGTATGTTGATGAATAGGAAACGTCTAGAATTCGCAGTACTCTCTTCTCATCAAAGAGTAATTTATAAAGGGATTGTTTTCTACTCTTTCAGTAATCGTCACATCCCTTATGGGGATATCTAAGGTCTGTTAGAAGTGGCGAGGTGGGAGATAAAGGGTTTCGATAGGCGCATATCCGTTCTCTTATTAAATATTTACATATGTTGGTTGCGAAGGATATTGGTTTCAGTTTAAAGGATGCAGAAGAGAGACTAACATCTGGAAGAACAGGTGAAGAGAGGCGTTTAGCCGAACAACAAGAGCAAAACGAGAAATTAAGTTTACTTGTGGCGCAAATGGAAGTACGCCTCGATGAAGCTAACAATAATATTGCTTTACTTTCAAACGAGAAAAATAAACTTGCAGGTGTTTTTTTTCTCTAATTTTATGCTTTTTTTTTGCATATTTGCAGCCTTTCATTATGATGACGTCATATCTTTGCATACTTCTGCGAGTGCCTATACTTATGTGTCTTTCCGATAGCAATTACTTGAGATTTACTAAAGCTAAAATTACTGAATTGCGTATTTTGGTTTTAATTAATCCATCAACGTTAAAATGAATTGTGCAAACTTAGTGATATCGGAAAATTTTACACAATTTTATATTGACGAATTGTTTATCAGTCAGTTATCCATCAGTTATACCGAATAATTTCGCGTCAATGGAGTATGATAAAGTAAATTTTCTTGTAAGATTTGACCAGATGGTCAGTTTACTTATATGAATGTAGAATCAAGCATTTTTTGTATGTTGATAAATGATAAAATTGGTAGATATGGTGATAATCCTAAGTGGTCGATGAATCGAAGGGGTTTGATGCGAATTTTATAATAGAGTTGCCCGATTTATTTATTTATTTATTTATTTATTTATTTATTTATTTATTTGCTTATGATGACGGGTAATATCGTTTTTGCTACCAGATTGGCGTTTTTTTTTTGTGTTTTGGTAAGAAAAGGTAGGAAGAAGGGGGAATTAGAAGAAATGATAGATAACATGAGAGTTTTAAAACCCAATGGAACTATAGTTAGTTATTGGGGTTTTATTTCAGAAGAATTAACAGCAAAAGATATCGAATTAGAAGCAGAAAAAGCGAAATTAATAAATTATATGGAAAAAGCGAGACGTGTGATCAACGATCTAGAGGAGCAAAGCCGAGCCGTTGAGAGTGGTGCTCTTTCGAGGCATGAATTTGATTCGATTCGTAAAGAAAGGGATGCCTATAAGCAAACTGTAAGATTTTTGCCTTTATTTTTTATTATATTTTTTATTTTTTTATTACTTTTTTTTCAAGCATATTGCTTTAGAATGTGTTAATTTTTATTGCTCGGAAAGGTACGATAAGACTGTTATACGTATGTATCTATAAGTGTCTATCGCAGGACGCACAAACAGAAAGCTGTATATGCCTATCTCTGTGCGCCTCAATCTTAACTGAGGAATGAAAAAAAAACTATAGTGTGAGAATTGTTAGACGTTGACAATGCTATGAAATGAAAATTTTTATGCCACTTTGCTTTTAAATGACATGTGAAAATTCACAAAAATTTAGAAGCTTCCGTTGGAAAACGTATACCGAGAAAAGTGTCGCATCCTTAATAATCAGGCCATCAGCAGTTTTCCTTATTCATCTGCACGTTTTTATTGGCTCTAAGGGAACCTCATGGCATAGCTGTGCATATATTTATATGTCTTTCATCGCTTCTAGTGGATACTTCCTATTCGTTAATGTTATTTCTTCTTGAATATATTCAGAGCCAAATCCATAAAGGAATAACAATGATAGTAATTTAAGATCGAAACAATGAAACAAAATATGGAACAGAGTCAAGCTCTACAAGAACAAGAACAACAATTGATTACCACACATGTATATCATATGGTAAAAATTTTTGTTCATTTCAAAGAATTATTTATATAGTTGAGTGTCTTCCTTATGCCCTTTGCCCTCTTCCCTTTCTCCTGTCCATCATCAGAGCTGCTTGATCTGACAACGTTTGCTGATTGAGAGAGCGCAATTTTTTTATGACCTCTAGCTAAGAACGCCTGGGACTGGCTCAGTATAGCTTTTGGCACTTGACCTATTAGGTGACTTATTTCTTAACTGTCTTACATAAAGCTAAATTTCATTGCTTGAGTCTGCGTCTTCCTAGACGGTTGACCACTTAAGCAAATATTTAGCGAAAAGCTCGTTTTTATGCACATATGCAAGCACTTGTAAAGGGGAATTTTAGAGCCAAACTGTATGGCACCTTAAACTTGTTCGTCACTCATTGATAAGAGTGCCATTCGGGATGAAAATGGATGTGTTGGCGAACCTTTGTGTCTCAGCTATTGGCAATCTAATTAGTTCTATGGGGATTGCGCAATAAGTATGCGCTGGTGAGTAATAAACGTGAATTCAGATGATGCAACTACATCAGCAAGCCGGATGGGCTGGCGGTGATACATCGTCGCCAAAGGATGGAATATCAACACCTGAGAGAAGCTTTCTTACAAGACAGCGTCAATGCGGAACTTTGAATATTTCAAGGTGGGCTTTCATATTCGTTGCTTTGAAAGGTTTTCTCATTGTTGATAAAAATCGCATTTCATTGCTGTCAGGCTTGTGATCGACGATCTTGCTTTAGTTGGCGCTTAAACAATTTTTTCACAATTTTGCATAATTCCCTTGTATAATGCAGAAGACATGTGTACCCGAGTGGTAACACCTATGGAAGGTAAAGTGCGGTAAGGGTGGGGGAGGGAGGGAGGGAAGAGGGTTATATAACTAAGTCGAGTTCGATACTTTTGTGCGTATATACGCAATTGGTTGGCAAGCGTTATACTGTGCGGTTTTTTTTCAATTGTCGTGGACGCGTACGAAGTATTTTATTTCTTTTTATTTTCATCCTTCATTGATGCTAAGTAAATTCACTTATTGCAATATATATATGCATTTATTTACGCATCATTTATTACCGACGGTTCATCCTCTATACGATCTGTGCAGTTTAGATTTTCGATCTGCATCACTTAGTCGTATCTAACGTTTTGTACTGATGATGAGCGAAAAAAGAATGAAGGGATTATTTCTGTTTTTGGTTTTTTTTTTTGGAATGTTTTGGCAATGAGTTGTTTCTGCGCTTAGTTGTAATATTCAAGTGCTTCTTCAATAATAGGCTTACTAGGCTAGTCTATTTTTCCCCCCTCTTCCGTTAATTTAATCGTCATCATCTATATGGCTTGAAGATAAGTTTAACAGATATTGCACCTGCTTAATTTTTTAAAGTTATATTTTTGTCGTTTTCCACAGATTTTATTTGATATCGTAGATTTCGTTAAGGTCTTATAAGCCGAATGGTTAAGAAGTGCGTTCGCTGCCTACTTGATTATTGCATTGATATTATTATTGATTGTAATTTTGAAATTCATTGCTAGTGATTTAATAGTGATATTCATTAATATCACTTTAATATATTTATTGAAATTATTGAATAACGGAAGGAACAGATTTACGTTCATTCATTTCGTGAAGACATCAACGGCATCTATGTTTTATTTTCTTTTAAATATTTATTCCAGTTGAAAAGCTATAATCAATTAGCAATGTTGTATATCTAAAGGATTATGAGTTAATGCTTTGAGATATGCTATGGAGTCGAGTTGTGATTTAGCAGCTAGGTTAATGCTATGCTTGGAACCTTAGATTTACCTGAAGCCACGGGGCTATTGTATTGTTTGTACCTCAGGAAGTTCGCGATACGCCTTTGATTGATGTGAGGAAATAAGATTACATCATTTTCCTTATTTGTTTTCTTCTGCGATTCTTTCACCTCTGTTTGATTGGGAAAGCAAACGCATAGTGCTAAGAGGCGTTCGGTAAAACTACATTTCAGTCTTCATGTTAAATGGCATGGCTTAAATTTCGATTATTTCTGACTTCCTTTAAAATTATATTTTGTAAATTCGTTTTATTTATGTTTTTATTGTTATCTTTTCATATTTCTAGTGGTCAGTTATTATGTGACAGTGGTTTATTCTTTTTGCCTTTTTTAAAAACTTTCATCTCTGAAAGAGAATAGGGGAGGAGGGGGATGGAGTGAGACATAATAGACAGAGTTCGATAGGGGAGTACCGAAGTTATGAAGAGAGAGGGGTTGAAGTGAATGATTGAATGTATTACTTTTTACTCGTTTGGTGCGGTGAATTTTTCAGCTATCATAACATTTTCTTGTTTATAGTCATATCTTTTACTAAATTTTTCAGCTATTTTTTTTTTTTTTTTTTGGGGTTCTAATGAATCGGCTTTCGAATTTTTTTGTATATCATCTCTAGTATTGCTAATAAATTTCAATACTTTAATATTTTCTAAGGGAAATGAGATAAAACTCGAATTGTTGAAATAAATTCGTTTGTTTTTTCCTTTTTTTTTAAATATGAGATACATCGAAGTTTAATAAAATCTGAACGATTACCAATTAGGCATCGTGATTGGATTGTTGAGAACTTTTTTATAATTAAGCCTGATTGAGGTTTTTCTTCTTGGCTGAGTTTCGAAGTGATGATGGGACCTTTGTCTTTTGGACTTAAACGTTGAAGTCACTTATTGTGAAGAAATTTGGAAATTCAAAACAAATATGTTATTGCTTATGCAAGAAGATATTCATTATGTTTACATATGTGTTGGTTAATGCTTGCAAGTTGTTATTGTTTGATCATTTTTTATCGCTAATTAAATATAAATATTTGGAAATGGAATAAAATATAGGACGCTTAAAGATTCGCTGAAGAGAAATATTCCTATTCCAGTAGGCGTAGTGGAAATTAGATCGTCGTTAATTATTATAATAGGAATTGAAATAGTGAAATATTGGGATATTGGCATCGATGAGGAGAATATCAAAAATTTTAGACAAGAATTTTCAGTCCGAATTTTTTTTTAAAACTTCGACTTTAATTTTTTCAAGGAGAGAAAAGAGGAATTTGAAAAATTGAAGAAGGGAAGGTGGGATGGTACCGATTTGTTGTATTTGTGATCGATGGCAAACATTTTTTTTCTGTTTTTTTTTCTGTTTCCTTTTTTTTTGTTGTTTTGTGGCTTTTTTTCTTTGTGCTTGCTATTTTATTTGCTTTCTATTATTGTTGAATTTTTAACCATTTCGTTGTGCCAATATAAATCTTTCTATAGAGAGGGGAGAGGCAGAGGAAATCCCTTAAAGAAGAGGAAAGAAACCGTTTGCCGTTTAAAAAAAAAATGTATTGGGGATGTAAATGTATAAATTGCCCGTTATCATCTGCCTAAACGTCGTAATTAATGCAATAAATCCTTCTTTTTTTATTGGCGACAATATTTTAGTGGTTGAAATCTTTTGGAGACCTTAGAAAAAGGCGCAATTTTACATTAAGTAGATGACCTTACCTGACCATACCTGTGGATAGTTGAAGAATATGCGAAGCGATCTGAGCACTCTTACAGAGAACGATACCATCTTGACTGCGAATCGCGAACAGAGCTGAGTTCCTACTCCACATTGCGTACTCATCGTTACCGTAGCGTACTCATCGTTACCGTACTCTGCACCCTGTAAACGAATAGTAACACCCATCAGAGAAACTTGAAAACTTGTTTTAGAAAGATGGAATTTTCCCATCATTCAACTGAGAGTATCAAATAATGTCCCCATACAAAATTTCACTTGAAGGGGAAATGCAATTGCTGCATGGGTCATCGTTCTCAATAATCTTTGATTAGTACAGTACAAATGACCCCTCCAGCGAGTGCACTTCCCCTCCTTCAGTTAAGTTGAAAGTTTGCTTGGGGCATGATTTGACGTTCTGAATTGAATGATGGAAAACAAATTACCACTTTATTCTACAGTTTCTCAGTTTCAATGAACGGGCGTTAGCATTCACTTGTTGAGTACAGAGTACGATAGTGGTGTGTACACAGTGTTGGGTAGGAGTTCAGCTGCGTTCGTAGTTCGCAATCAGGGTGCCATCGTTCTCTGCAAATTGTGCGAGGATGTGTTATTGAAAATAAATAAATAAATAAATAAGTATATGTATTGGTAAAATTATTTTATTTTTATAATTTTCCCAAAAAATTACCTACCCATCAAATTTGGAATGGAAACGAATGTTCGTCACATTCACAGTTCCAGTTTATTAAATTTTTAAATCTCCGTTAAATAACTATAAAATAGTTTCGAAACGGAAGAGATTTGCATTACCATTTATCTCCTACTTTCCACCATAATTATTTGGAGACCTAATAATGTGCCTCTTTCTCGCATTTTGCGACTTTTTTTTCCGTTCTTTGATGTTTTGATGGGTAATTAGTAATAAATAGGGGGGGGGGTTAAGCATGGCACCGTATGCCTTAAGTTTGTTTCCCTTTTTTCATCGCTTGCTAAGTGTTGTTAATGTTTTCGCTTTTGCTTTCTATGGATGCATGCATTGGTTTTGGTTTTGTTTCAGTGCAATGAAGTTGATTTTGACGTTATTCGCTGTGTGTATAACAACTTTACTACTCAATACGAATATATTTGCATGGTTATTCGATGAAAATGGCCGATCACCAATTTTGTAAGCACTCATCACATCGATTTGTTTATCTATTGCACTTTGTATCCGCTTTATTTTATGGGTTTTTTTTCCAATATAATTTGATTCGTTGTCTCGTTGGTTGATGTGTGATGTGGATTATTTGGATCCTTTGTTGCGTTAAAGAATGGGTATATTTCGATACCATAGGGAAGTCTATTAGTGTTGCATTAAAGATTGGGTATATTTTAATACCATAGAGAGGACTTTCAGAAGGGAATTACTACCGAGGTTATTTCTGATCCGAGTATCGTGATTGCTGTGTGTTCACCTGCCCTTCACCTGCTCTCACAATTCGTCTCCTTTAGAGTCTGCCAGTCGGGAATTTTTTGCTCCACATCACAATTAGTATTGAGCGTGTCGATTTGTTGGGAATTTCGCTTAGAAAAGTTCGTAGTTAATTGTCATTTTGTATATGATGTTTTTTTGAAAAGTTACGCATATTTTCCTGAAGTTTTTCTTGTTGCCTAGACGATTAGGTATACTGCAATGATCAATATTAAGTGCTTTATTGATTAATTGATCAAGAATTGATCTCTGGATGTGATCTCTGAAATTATCACTTTCTTTTTGTTCTTTTGTTTTTTCTTTTTGCTTATCGAATCTGTACTTAAGCGTTTTGCGAGAAATATGGAAATGAGGGAGAAGGAGGCTAAAAATAAGGAAATATTAGAAGATGACTCATACTTTAAAACGCCATAACTGACACCTATATTATGGGAAATAGTATTAGCATATCGAAGAAAATTGCATTCATTTCAAGGGAATTGACAGAGAATTCAACAGAAAATGCATCGAACTTATTGTGGTGGAAAAAATTTACGAGTATAACTAAAGGGGCTTCTAAAAAAATCCTACTGTAATATTTTCGGGATATATGGGTGGCGTCTTTCACTCCTCTCTGCTTATTCATAATATATCATGCTCTTTGTGCTGCTAATGAAGGTATTCTTTTATTTACGAGTTCAGTTAGTATAATTCATTTCGAAAACTTCGTAAGCCATTCTTGTTTAGAGTCTTTAATTTCATATAAAATTGCTCATTGAATACAAATGTTTGACCTGTGTTACCTATATTTGTGTTTTTGTTACCCGTATTACATGCATTTATATTTTCGTTACCGTATTACCGTATTCATGATCTACCGTATTACCATATCCACATACTATAATATTTTGGTGTACAAATAGGTTTGCGAATTAAATATAGAAATAAATTACACTGCAAATAAAACATGAATTATAGTAAGAAATATTATTGGTCTCATTTGAGGGTAGAAGATCGATAGTGTCAATTATAGTGTATCTTTATTTCTTCCCCATATGGAAAATATTTTTGAGAAATTTGCATATTTCATAGATTTTTATGGGTTGATTATATGTAAAATAGAAGTATATCTTCAATTGACTTGTCCGATTTTTATTTTTAACTAAATTCTTTCATGGCGGCTAGATGATGGATGCGAAATGAAAGATCTGAAATTTTTAAGGTAATATTTCGTCATGATAGCTTCTTATACAAGCGGTGATGTTTTTATTGCTGTTTTTGAGGGGAAATACATATAAATTCGAACGAAAGAAATATTCGGAAATTAAAAACAAAATTTTTTTTCTGAGTAGTGAATTACTTTTTGAGAGGTTTTTTTCCTTCATTTCATGAATTTCAAAAATTTTTTAATTTTTTTTAGGAATTTCAAGAGTTTTCAACTATTTTGCTAAGGCAAGAAAAAAAATAACTGCAAAAAACTCTGATGTTGCGTATAAACGAAAAAACTTTTTGAAATTTTTTGATGTTTTTGTTGTTGTTGTTGTTGTTGCTTTGTTTTGTTTTATTGAGGAAGAAAAGTGAATTGATCAACGAAGTTCTTTCCAATTTTTCGTTCTTTTTTTTTTGTGAAATAAGCCTTTCTTGCTTGAATTTTTCGTTCATAATTTTCCACTCGTTGTTTTCATCCCTGTGAGTTCGTAAATTTCAGTCATCTATTATTGTTCCTTTTTATAGTTTTTTCTTTCTGAGTTATTTCACTGTCGTTAAAAAAAAGAAGAGTTTATACAAAAAATTTTTTATTTATAGACATGAAATTCTGGATTTATAAAAATAATTCATTTCAAAACAATGACGCATAAATAGAGTTGATCATATGGAAAAGGTCTGTATATATTGGCAGCTTTCCGATGATCGTTATTATTGTGCACTCATAATCTCCTTTTTTTTTTGTAATCTTCCGCTATGATTCAATATTTGAGTTTCCAAGTTTCGTATATTCAGTATTCCATTTCAGTATACAAGTTGTTGTTTAAGAATCTAGGCTGTTACATTCTGAATCTCGAATTACTCTTTTTCTCTCTCTTTCATTGTTATTTGCTAATTATGCAAATTTTTTCAACTAATTTGATTGTTATGCTAACTTTTTTTTTTAAAGTTTCTGAATTGTTTGATCGTGTATCATTTTCTTATTTGGCTTGTCTTTAATTCCATTCTTTTGTAGAATTATCAACGATGCTGATAATCAACTAACTCCAACGCAATAATTCATTTCCTCTTTTTGTCGTTCACAATTTCCGGATGTCAATCCTTCACAATTTCCGGATGTCGAACTCGGCTGTGTTAAAATTTCCGGATGTCTTCCTTCATAATTTCCGGATGTCGATCCCGAATGTGTTAAAATTTCCGGATGTCAATCCTTCACAATTTCCGGATGTCAATCCTTCACAATTTCCGGATGCCAATCCTGGACCCGATCAGGATTGAATGTGTTCGATTCGTGTATGATGATGAGTGAAGCTTGCTTACAATAGAAAATATGATCGAATTTAATGTAGAGCCTTTTTTACTTGATAGTTTATTGCTTTCGATGCCCGAACAGGGCGACTTCACGTGGGGCATTTCTTGTGTTTTCTACAAAAAAGTGGAGATCATAGAGTATGGGAATGATCTCTGATCGTGAATCACATTTTTTTTGCCTTTATTTTTTATTCAACTTGCATCCGCATTTTTCTAGTTTAAATCCGATGCAATATCGACCTCTAACTTTGCAATTTTATTGTTCTACTTACTTGTATTCTTGTAATTAGTAAGATGCGTTATGATGAGTTGATCACTGTCGAAAATTCTCGTTTCGTTGTGTTATTTATTATGAAGAATGATTGATTGAAAGTGAAGAATAAAATAAATCTATCATAAAGAAATACATAAAGGTAAAATAACTATGCAAGAATGTTATTGGTGATTTTATTATGGTTGTTATTAGGAAACTCTTATATGATGGCCATATAGATTTCTAGAAATTATTCGAATTTCTTTGCTTGCGATCAACGGAATTAAATCCCATATGTATTGAGAAGAATACGTATATCTGCTTCGGTGCGCTTAGCGTTTTATTTCATATTACGATTGCATATGTGAAATGGCTTATTAGTATTAACATTTTTGTTTCATTCGATCACGATTATTTATTTAACACGTTTGTTTCATTCGTTCACGATTACTGTAAGGTTGATTTTTTAATTGCTATAAGCGCTGGAATCGTGGAATATATAGGTTTCCTATTCCTTTGATATTCAGCCATTCATAGTTCATTTTCATTTTGCAGTGAAAAAGTTTGCCGGTATTTTTAGCTCTTTTTGAGATCTTCCGCTGGGAAAGTTTGTTGGTATTTTGCAGCTGTCTTTAATTTTCCGGTGGGAAAGTTTGTTGGTATTTTGCAGCTGTCTTTAATTTATCGGTGGGAAAGTTTTTCGGAGTTTTAGCTCTTTTTTTATCTTCCGCTGGGTAAGTTTGTCGGTATTTTTAGCTCTTTTTTATCTTCCGCTGGGTAAGTTTGTTGGTATTTTGCAGCAAAAAACCTTAGCGTGTTTTATGGGGGTTTTTTGATGAACCATCTATTTTTTTGTGTTACTAGGAATAAAAGAGGTTGTTTAAGAGGATATGGTGAATGGCTACAGTCACTTCGACGTGGCGCTTATATCGGAAGATTTGTACGTAAAAAAGGTTTGTGGAAGGGAAATAATTTAATTCGGTTGCAACGCTTTTTTTAACGAGCTTTTGCAAAAAGAAAAGCGTCTTTCTGTGGCATTATGCTTATGCGTATTGCATTTGTCCTTCATCGTCAAAAAGAGAATTAATAGTAAAACTTAATATATCTCACTATCTGATTCCGTCATAGCAAGTTTCACGTTTTTAGAAATTTATATTTTTATTTATAGCTCAATTAGTTTCATGTTAGTGTTTCATGATAGGCTTATTTTTAAATTAGCATATGCAAATTTTTGAGTCAATCAGAACTGATAAAACGAGTTCTCACATTTAGATTTATGTAAATAAGTTATTCGATTGTTTAGAGGTAAACAATTGTATAGGTTTATTTAAATGTTTCTGAATTTATATCATTCTGTTTATAACATACAAATCGGTCATTTTGAATCAAGAAAATCATCTAAAGTGAGGCCATCCTTCGTGGTACGTTTTCTTTTTTTTTTTTTTGTTCTTAAGGCGCTAACTTCTTTAGGTCATGTCGGAACGTCAGAAGCTTAATATTTAGCTTGGATTCTTTTGCGTGTCGGTGAATAAAATTTTTGCGAAGCTTTTGCCCCCTAACGCTTACCATCTTTGTTGTTTTGGGTGCAGATTATGTGCAATGAATTGTCGCTTTTGCTTCGTTTATAAACCATCATATATTTATTAAGAATGGAGGCGAAGGGTTAGGAAAAGGAGCGCGGTCATCTCTGCCCTTCAATTGATCACGTTGAGACCTTTATTTTCTTTTTAAATAGGGTGCAATCATCTCTCGAAAATTCGCAATTTTTCCTGAAATAAATCTTTCAAATTATTTGCATTAAAAAATTTGAAAATTTATCTTTATTGGGTTGACGTGAAAATTAAAAATTCATATCTGATTGAAAAAAATTTTATTGATCATTATCCTAGCCTGTTTAGATGCATTTATCCGTTTCATCCTCAAAATACCTTCTGTGTCACCTATATTTGGAGACTACAACCTTCGAAATGAAATCCTCCTCCTTAGATCTTTGCTGATGATGTAGCTTAAATATACAGTGTAGAAATTACTTCTCAAAAAATGGCATCTATTTTCTCTCTAAATGTTTATATTAATCGTTTTCAGTTGATTGCAATTCAAATGCACTTCAAAAAAGTGATGTACTCACATAAGTTCGTGCCTCAAGGAATCAAAGTTCGAGCTGAGGTGGTTGGCCGATGAGCGATAATCGTTCCCTGGGGTGGAACGTCGGGAAATCGACTAAGCACCATATGGACGATCCGCAGAAAGATATATGATAAAATTATTCAGACTGTTTCTTCGGACTATTTTTTCTTTCCTTATTCACCTAGGGAGAGAAAAAGGTTGGGGGCCAGGATGATCCCTTCATTTCTGTGGAAGAGAATTAGAACCAGGGGAATATTGGGAGAACTATGGATGATGATTGTTTAGACTATAAGTTGAAATTGCGAAATTCTATGCGTTTTTTTTTTCAGAAATATTTAATTATTTGTATATTTTTTTGCTACCCTTATTCGAGGTATTTTTCGGGCACACCTGGAATGTTCATTTAGGTAACTTCTATATTTGCTAAGTATAAGAAGATGTGAACACTTCTAAGTAAGCCGTTATATAACTGTGCAATTTCTCAGCATTATATGAGGCGCTATTGGCTTAATCATATAATTATTCGGCGATTTGTTATGTGGCGTTATTATACTTATGCAACGATTCAACTATAAAGTTAAGGCATTTAAGTGTGATTACCGGATTTGTTATAGTATTTAGCTATATAAATTTGAAAAATTTAATGAAAATATGAGTCTTTTAGAGAAGAGAAAAGAAATTATCTAGGCTAAAGTTGCGCTAATTCCACTTATTTAAGCTCTTATTTTAAAGGATGATCTATTTAAAGATGAACGTTAACACAAAAAGAATTTGAAAGAACACTGCCATAGCTTTCAAATAAGATGAGCATAATTGGAGAGAAACATAGTTATCTATGCCCAAATTCGTTGATTATATATAATAGTTAAAAGGATTATACAAAATTTTGAATTATTTTCCTTTCTCAATAAATTTTCAATCATTGTTTTTATAGATTATTCGTCAATAATTAAAGGCGATCATACATCAAATACTTAAATCACTTCTTATCCTATCTAATGCGCTGTTCCAAATGTCATCTCAGCCGAAACAATGAATGATCGAACTGATCGAACTTTCCGCCGCATCATAATATAGCCATTTTATGTTGATTTTCATATGGCACAACGAAGAGGTATTGCAAAGAATATCCACATAAAGCATTGGGAGGTTGAAGGTCATACTATAGCTCATGGATGCTGCAGATAACTAGATGATCTATGCACAAAGGTTATCTTTAAATGAAAATTAGAAAGATTATTGAGAAAATTCTCTAAAAGATGAAAGGCAGAAATGCCGTCTAACACAAATTAACCACAAGAAGTAAAACCCCTTCATCACTCATTGTTAATACGATGATATTAGATGCAATAAAATGTGGCATACGTTTGTAGTTGCAATAATATGTAACGTTGAGTGTTTTTGGTGAATATAACGGTTTTGGCGGATCGAAGTGGACGATATTCGGTTGAAGCAAATGATGACTAACGCATGCTTATTTCGACGATCACTGTTAACACCGAGAAACTAGTTCGGCCACCTCTTTTTTTCGAGATGTCTTGCTATTTGAAACAATATAGCAGCTAGTATTATAAAAAAATAAACAATTCAAAAGGTACATCTTAATGAATCCACAACGTTTACTGAATATTTTATTTGATCATCGTTGAGAAAATCTTTATTCCACAACAACATTAAAATTCAACGAATCATTTCGAATGCAGCCTTTTTCCCTTGAATATGCTTCGAACTTTGAATAAATACGTGAATGTATCAGATGGTCGTGCAGGCTAGATGATATGTAATAAACATATTTATGGGCTAGTTTTTATTATCTATAATAATTCTTATTCAAACATACACTATGGGCATCCCATATTATTTGTTTAAATAAGCATGATTTGCATCATAAACAAAACTATAAGGAACACTGATCAAATATTTCATCCAGCCAATTTTGTCCTAGTTGATTTCAACATCGATAAAATGAATCAAATTTTTTGAATAACTTGAAAAAAGTACAGCAAACTTTTTGATTCAAAATTACTTTCCATGCTTTAGCGAATTCACAGCTGAACGGCGATGCTTAATCTTGGAACTTGAAACACGTTTTTTTTCTAATTTGAGAAAAATTTATAAAAGGATCTACATCTTGAATAAGCACAAACTCGAACTTATTTCATAATCGATGAGCGAGTTGATTTCTAAAAATCAGAAATAATGAGCTGTGAAATTGTTCGGGGCAATCGCTAATGTGTGCGATGGACAGCTGCGTTCATGAGGATGCAAGCTGAGACCCATGCCTGGCATTTATGCGGCAATGAGATGTATGCTCCGCACATAGTCAACAAGTGGAACGCTTTATTAAAATGGCTAGCGACGATATGCCCTGGAGGTAACAATGCAATGTTATCTGAACGTATTTTGCCTGAGGTCATGATTAACTCCGTATCACGCACATAAGGACAAGTAATATTATTACGGTGGAGAAGGGAACGGGTTCGAAAGGAGGGGGGGGGGCTGGTGAATTAGTGTTATTTGCAGGTTGAAATGACTGAATGCCGTGCAAAAGTTGCTCATCCTAGAGGCCCCTATGCCTGGCGCCGTTGCTAGCCGCCTGACTGACTCTCTTATGCCTCGCACATCGGCGCTCAATCCCCACCACAACGATGACCACTAGCGTGCACCTCATTCATTCGTTCATACAATCGTCATCCATACTCGCCGTAGTACTAACTTTACGCTATTTAATTAAATATTTCTCAGTTAAATTCATTTCGGTATAGTTGTGCGATAATTCAATAATTCTACCGATATTCTTACAAGCATACTACGAATTGTTACGAATTCAGCATATAACCAACCATCTCGATATTGGTGCAACGCATAATAGATGCAATGGGTTCCAGGTATGTCCTTTCATTACTCTCACAAATATGAGTTCATTCATACATAAAAGGTTGATCTTGTCTTGAAAACGCATTTTTTCTTGCAATGTAAACGAATTTTACTTCAAACATATATAAACGAATTTGCAATGCCTCATTCGCATTATTTATTCTCGTCCACATTAATTTAGTTTTGTTATTGTATTTTGCAAATGACGATTACAAATCTTTGCAAATGCTAGTTTGTAATATTTCAACATTCTAAACTTTACAAGAAATATTCTTCAAATCTTCTTATTGAGGCATTTGGAATTTCTTCTATTATAAGATAAAATCTTTCACCAAAAAAAATTCCATTACTCTTCACGCCAACTATCAACAATATTTCACAATAAGAACTCTAATCTTATAACGGAGAAAATCGTCTGCTTATTTTTTTATGTATAGATCTTTCTAAATTATTTTTAACCAGAATTTTGTTTTTTTTCCTGTTTCAAATAAAGGAATATGCAAATAATATATCAATATAATAAATCATCGATCAATTGTATTTCATTTTCAGTTTTCACCATTTGCGTCCTTACATAAACCTCTTATAATAGTCACACTATTTTTTTCTAGAACACAAAAATATGCGCATAGGAAAATCTGAAATATCTCAAACGATTTCCTTCACCACCTGCGGCTATTCTTTTTTCAATTAATAACTGAATGAAACAATCATAAATGAAAATTTTCTCCCTCATCGCGTGCGAAATCCACTGATCATGCTAAGGCTTCTTATAAGCCGTATAATCGTCTTCATCTTTAGATCTTCTCAACGAGCATATTATTGTTTTCGATTTCATTTATGCCGTTCAATATTTCTTTCTTAAGGCTTTATTGAAGCCTTTATTTCATTTGTATGCACTTTTGCAAATTTGCTTATCTCTCTATGCGTCTATCTATGTTTCCAGCGTTTTTGACGCAAAAACCACATGGATAACTTATGAATATTGCTTGGTATAAATGCGATATGGTCTCATCCACCATGTTTCCCGCTGATTCATCAACTTTGAAACAAATTATAGATCTTTGATGGCACCGAAAATATGCTTAAGTAATCAGAAATCACAAATATTTTGTGGGAAGGCTTAAATTTGCGCTTGGATCAATTAATATATAAAACATCTTATTTCTTATTGTATTCATTAATTTTAGTGATAAATAATGAAATTGTTTGAACAATTCGATGGAATGCATAAGCGTATTTCTCTACGCTCATTTATTCTAATATATCATATCTAACGTAAAAAAGTTTTCGGTGTTTATTTATCTAAATTAATAAAATCTAATATTTTTATTGTGTTTTAAAATATTTTTAAAATTCATAAATATAATAAACGGAAATTTGTTCAGTTCGTTAGAAAAAAATAGGCGTTCATCTTAAATGCTCTAAGCCTACAATGATAATACTTAATTAATTATGAAGTATTATCCTAAAATATTTACTCTCTATGCGGAAATATATCGAAAGATGAAAAGAAAATTATAAATTTATAATAACAATAAATACGCAAATAATAACCCTAATGTGAATGATAACAGCCATAATAATACGCAAAAATAAACGTAATAATCGATGATAAATACGTGATAATAATCGATGATAACAACCATAATAAAAATAATAATCGATGATAAATGTGAATGATAACAACCATAATGATCGATGATAAATATGCAAAAATTATTCTCAACGTTGAATTTCGAATAGTTCGGATAAATGCTTGTTTTTCAATCACCTTCATATTCAGCTCATAGTATAAGTAGAAAACGAACAATTGTGACAAGGATTTCTTCAATGAATGCTCTCATCAATATGGCCAATGTAACGGCTAAATGCCTACGATCGTTCCCTATTCACGCATAAAGTCCATTTCCAAAGTGAAAGCCATCTCAACGAAACGCTAATTCTTTAAGCTCAATCGTATCACAACGATTTTACTGCTACTAAGTGCTTGCACTATCCTTTTTTTTGTGGTTTAATGCCACTCGACCTTATTCACCTTGAATCTCCATCATCAAAATATAGTACTCAAGAACAGATTCGAGAAACGTGTCTAGCAGAAGAAAGCATATTCTTTGTAGACAGAATTAATGCAGCTTAGAACAAAGTAGCGTGACCATATAACATGCGATATGAACGAATATTTTACCTTATCACCGAGAAGAAACAACTAAAAAAGTTATGATATGAACAACTGATAGCGAACTATGAAAATAAAAGTAAAAAATAATGATAAGAATATTGAGAAGAAAATTTACCCTTCTGAAATATGGTAATTTATATTTTCTATGGAATAGTTTCATTGAAAACTCTTCCTTCCACACCATGCATGCATGTAGGTTTGAATGATTAAATGCATCATTTGACAGTACGATGAGATGGGCTTTTCATAAAATTTTGAAATTTTTTCCCCGTTAAGCGGAAGAGCATTGCTAACGAATCGAGCTTATTAGATAAGCGGGTGCATCACTGATAGCTGCCCACTATAGATCATATCTTTGCGGACCCACAAACCCTAAGCACTCATTTTCCAATCTTCGCCTGAAAATAGTGTTTTACTAGCAGTGCTTACATTTCAAAAACGATGCTTTAGAAAGGTTGTCTTGTCTAAAACTATTTTCTTTTTTGGATTAAAAGCGGTTTTCAAAGAAATAAAAAAAAACGCAACAATATAAATACTCAACGAAAAAATTATTTCCCAATGAATTTATTCATACTCGTTGTTTGAAAGTACTCTTCTTGCAGGAGGGAAACGTCCTGCAAAAACAGTAGCTGACAAGGTTATTCCACGAAAATATAAAACATTCGTTAGCAAAACTATTTTCAAATCCACAAATTTTCTGTGCTAATGAACCAATTAACATATCTGCAAATTATAACGAACATTTCCTTCTATGAATGAGCACTGTGAAATGAGAGGTCGACTACCCAAGCTTAAGGACACGTCACCCATAAGGGGTGCTCAATCGAATGGTACATGGTGATTTTGAAGAAATTGTGAGCGGGAGATCGTAGATCTTTGTGAAGCTATAAGGAACGCGCAAGAAACTCAGTTTGTTATAATAACAACAATGATCAATGGGAAATTGAGAAAACGATCAGCGAAAATAAGCTCGACATCGCAGATGCGGTTTGCCCGTGAGGAAATGCACGGCGTGGATTATTGCGTCCAACGTGAGTTATTTACCTTACAACAATATATTCTCTTTCAAAATGACTCAATGGAATCACCATCAAATTGTGCAAGTTTCGAAGCTGAATTATTGCAGATATACATTCTTGTGGATCTATAGCTACCTTCAGGATATGGGAAGGTATGAATTTTGTTTAAATTTAACTGCAACGAAGAATAATCAAACAATCAACTCAAAAAACAGTCTTTCTGTGAACCTTTCTTTGCCCTTTTCGCATCGATCTTTTCTTCGAAATTTTTTGTCTTCTGTTTGTGCAAATCGATGACCGTTGATCATGACGTTATTTGACGGTTCACACGAATACTTTTTGAAGTAAATTTCTTTCTGATGATCAACAAAATGGTCATTTAATTACGATATTCTGAATTGGTTCATTTCGAGGTGAATTCAATGGTGCATTACTCGTTGAAAGTTGTAATTTTGGTGGATAAGTGATTGAATTATTGCCGTAAGTGACTTTTTGATGTGAACGACGAAATTATATATTTGTATCGCTGTGAATCAACGGTCGTGAGATCTTTGATGGTAGAGTGCAACGCGAATATGAGATCTTCATTGCGAATCTCATGATAGATAGGAACCTTCTAATGAAGGAAGCGATAATTTTTTATTTAATTTTAATTTTTTCTTGTAAATATCCAAGCGATTGCTTCAGATTTCTCGTTGAAACGAAGTTACTTTTTTTCAGTTGAAGATAAATTTTGAAGCATTAAGGGCTGAAGATTTCGAAGACATCGTCAACGAAAGAAGTTAGAAATTAGCCTCCACCAAATAATTTCAATTTATTGAGTATTTCGTGAAACAAAGAGGAAGAAACCTTTAACTCTCCTCCCCTCTCTATCTCTCTCTCCTTCTCTCTTTATTTCTTTCGGGAATACTACTGATCGATAGGTATAACTGTTTGGGGTACATTATGCATATATATATATATATATATATATATATATATATATATATATATATATATATATATATATATATATATTTGCATCATATATGCACGTGTTTGTTAATGTCTATCAACTCATAGACCACCCAAAGCTATTGAATCTATTGCGAATGTATTATCGCAATTATCCTAACTACTAACCATATTCTATATGAGTGTTATGACACTTAAAGATATACTGGCCAACAAGTGGAATAAAGTGGTGAAAACATTGACAAAATGCATTTTGGCTATTCTTCTCATTGAATTAGCCGATTTTATGAATGGCCAATAGATTCTTCGCCTAGATTTTTTGTTAATCCTCTATATATGGAATAAGCTTTTATTAAAAATTATTTGTTCGAATTGTAAGTTCATTGATACTAATTAGCGCCAAACGAATGGATTTGATTAAGAATGCTCGCAATTTGCTCATAAGATCAAAGATCGATAGCACAAGAAAGCTTCGGGCAACTTATCGCTCGCTTTTGTTTATAAACGTCTACGTGCTGAATCTTGCAGAAAAAAATATCTACGTGAAATCGTTGATTTAAGAAAGTGGAATGATAAAATGGGGAAAAAAACGTTGGAAACCGCGCTTTACGAAGTAGCACAATACGAGATTTTTAATTTTCACTCATCACATTGGCCGTTGTCTTTAAACAAAAATAAACACACATAAATTTACGCATATATACATTCTAAAAATAAAATATTTTGTAATCGAATGCCTACAAGGCGTATAAAAGACATTCAAAAACATCAGCTGCTTCAGCAATTTGCACAAAACGTTTCAATAAGCTTGCACTATCTTCAAATGCGTGTCGAGCTTTTTCGTTGGCTATATTGCTGTGTAAATTTATTTTAATGGAACATATTACATAATTTAAGTATGTAAATGAATTTAAGTAGGTAAATGATTCATTAGAGCAATTTTGGTGGTAGAGTTCGAAAGTGTTTGCATGTTTTGAGCTTATTATTGACGAGTGCAAATTTGACGAGAATATTTTGAAGTTAGTCTGAGAACGTTAATCAATTTAAGGATGCAAACCTCATCGATCGTTCTAGTCGATCGTTAAAGATCAATCAACATAGCTACCATCTGTTTCCGTATCGTTTAAATTGCTCTCTTTGCACAAATATGCACTCATTTGTTTCCATCTCCACTGAAGCCGCATCGGGATGAAATATGCACTCACTTCGAAATATTTAATGTTAACGTTTGGCTATCAAACCAATCCTAGCATGAGGGAATCGTTCTGCTTCTTCCTGAATATTCAGAACTTGCAAGAGGAATGTTTTTTCTTGGATCGCACACACTGAAGTTGCAGTGATAAGGCTTTTGGAGCTTACATCACGACAGTCATCTCTTCTGTCCAATACCCTTCTGCTTTCCGTTGACCGGCGATAGCACAAGTCTCCTTTTCTGCATCGTTTGAGTGAAAAAACTGAGAAATATATCATAAAACGCATATAAATGAACTAATGAATATGAATGCAAATATGTTTTTAATGAATCAGACAGTATCCGCAGTAAAAAAAATCAAATATACGGTTGCATATAGATCTAAGAGAGAGCTGTTAAATACGAATTTGAACTCTATTGGACATCTAGTGAAGGATATCATGAGCTATTTTCGTTTTGAATAACTCGACAAACGAAGATTACCCGACAGAATATACTTGTTTGGAAATCAGAGGTCATAAGAAACGTGGTAATCGTGAGACTTACACAGAGTCCGAACTTCTTCGGCATATGAAGGGTGGGGAACCCGGAAGATTCTACAAAAATTCTCACCATTCGATTTGTGGATGATCTGTTTCGTAAAAGCAAAATTTTTAATTTTCAAAAATATTCATCAACGAGGATCACATCTGTTTGCAAAATCCCTCAGGATAATATAAGAAATACCATAAATCAAAGGAGTGCTATTATAAAAAAAAAGGTGAGAATTGAGCAAAAACAGAAATGTTTTAATCACGACTGTTTCGATCGATGGGAAATTGTTTGAATATTCCAGCACCGAGCAAAAACTGAATTTTCGAGAATTACCCTCACCTCTTACTTGTGTAATTCCTCTTTCTTGTGTCTGCTGAAGTAAGCTCATTTGTCCTCCCCTCTTCCCTTTCCCCATTCCCTTTGCTCAGCTCCAAATTTTTAAGTCGTAGATTTATTGAAATATGTGCTCGTGCTTTTATTGCACTCATCGTCCTCATGAAATGAGATTTCAAAAATGGTACATAACAAATAAAATAGAAATATAGCACTGCAGTTACTTACAAAGTTTGATTATTATTGTAGTTCGGATGAAATAACAACATTTATACCACATGAAAATATTAGATAATATTCTGTTAGTGATACAATTAAGGTTGAATTTCAAATTTGATTTGGTTGAGAAGCACTTTTGCAAGTGCTGTATAGGCTATAAGATCAAACAAAATTGATCGATGATCAAAAGAATTAGGCAGGCGTAGATGACTGGATGAATCAAGTGTTGAAAAAAATACGAGGAATCTGTGATATATGAGGAACGACAAATGGTTCCATACATTAAGAGCCATATGAAACGATGAAGTGATGGATCGAAGAATAGTGTGAAATATCGCTTTAGTGCAATACAATTAAGAAAAGTAATGAGATGCTTTCAGCATTTTCTTCCAATATATTAATAAACAATTTAGAATTGCATCTTCGAGCAAAAATATATTCACATATGAGGGTATTCAATGCTTATAAAAAATTGTTCTATATGAATAAATAAATATACTCAAATAAAGAATAAAAATAAAAATACGTGCAATAAACCTATACTAAGTATGCTTGAATAATTAACTTTATACTCTGGAGTTGTTATCTTTATAAGAGGAGAAATATTCGAAGAATTAGTTAGAAATGATAAAGCATTTAGACTATTAATTTAATCAAATATGATTAATTTTGATCGCGCTAAGAGTGCTTAATCTCTTGCCATCACGATATCACATAACGGATTAGTTCCTTTGAATTCATTAGAAGTTCCCTATTTACAATTGTTAAATGAGCGTATTTCCGACGAAATCGATCGGCTGGCTGTTTAGAAGCTACTCACCATCTGCTCGGAAATTTAGCTCAGCAAAAGCTTTAAAAAAATCACAATGTTTTCTTTTTATCAGCATAAATTCACTTAGTATTCACCAAAACAACCCAAATTTGTTCCATTTCATAAGTACTCTATGCATAGGTTTTTTCCAAGACGGGTAAGAAATTTTACTGAGAAAAAAGGGTTGAAGGATAGTGCACAATGAATCAAAGAAATATTCGTACGAAAATTTAGAGAAAAAAACGAAAGAGTTTAGATTGGGAATGATAAGAAAGATGCATGAAAAAATACGAAAAGTAGAGTTCAAAGAATTTGACCAATGGTGATTTGTCAAAAACGTTTTTAATTTACATTTTTATTCCACTAAACTAACACTAGCCGTATCAACTTTTATCAAGTCTACGTGCTATGCGTTCTTTTTAGAACAACCAATCATAAATCAATTTGAAAAGCTTCAAGCACTTAACATTCTTTATTTTCTTCTTTAATTCTTTGAAAAATAAAAAAAAATCCTTTGAAAATAAATAAATAAACAAACAACTTGCTTAGCTCCGATTATTTCTGTTCTTTCTGTGGAAAAAAAAAGATCTCTAAATTTTTCATTCATTTCGTTATATTTTTCAATGAATGACCAAATTTAAAGCATTCGCACTCATAAAAGAGATTAAAAGAGATTAAATTTTTAACTTCCTAATATCATAAAAGCGTTCATCATTGTGGAAATGATAAACTCATTTGAATGCAACCATACTGAAAATTTTATTAATAATTCAATAAACCAACTAAAATAAGTTGTGCGGCAGCATCGATAATTGCCGTCATTGGAGAATAAAAGAATTGCTATCCAACCTATAGAAGATAGCGTTCAATTTATTGAATAGATATAAAAGCATTCGCTTTTTTAACAATTGACGTGGGCATAAACTCTGAAATAAACTCATTGCGTTAATGATGTGATCTCTAATGTCTAAAACACATCGCTCAAGCATTCAAATTAAATGCAACAGCTTAAAAGCCTCAGCCGATTTCGTTCCAGCCTGACGATCACTTACCTACCAGACGTTTAGCTTCATATATTTTTGTACGCCACATGCATTCGCCAACCTGAAGATTTTCGATCATCTCACCTTCGCGATGAGTGCCGTATCTGTGATTCTCTCGCAGAAAAATAGAATTATTCATCAAAATCGTTCCGTTTCGAGAAGGAGGGCTGATAGAGAGAAAATAAAAACAATCTGGTGCTCTTTAGCGTAATCATCGATTTCGAGGGTCACATGTGTTTAATCAACTCAGAGGCGAACGCACATCTGTGATTTCAATTATTGAACCAATTGGATGCCAGCTTTATAGTAGTGATGAGAAGCTTCTAAATTCGCAACCCACGATGATTTTAGCAATCGTTGTCCTCAGCAATGGAAATGTTCTTAGTGTTTCGTGAAGCTCACAAGTTTTAAATGTTAATGCTTAGCAGAAAACCGCACGTCGCAACATCTGTTGTGGCAATATCTGTTTTACGATCACTCATTACCCTCGGTATTCAAAACTCATGCTTGAAGGGACATTTGAATTAGACAATAGGCAGTGTTTGAATGTTCTTTCGATACTTCAACCGCAACCACTGAAGGAAGGCCATGGCTATTGGGCGCAAACCCCTAAAAAAATGCGCAGAATTCATAGCAATTCAGCAGCACTGTGACAGAGAGCAGACTCATGTTTAGGGCTTTAAAGCCATCTCCCGCATCTGAAGGCATGTAGGAATAATTCCATTAAATTTTACTTCATTGCCGTTGTTAGCGCGATTCGATCGTCTAACCCAAAAGAAGGTCCATAAACCTTCCTCTTTTCCTGGATAAAATTATCTACTACTATGACAATCAATTAGTCAAATACTCGTTTCACTACCACTTGAGCCAACTCTATTTTATTTTCATACAACTTTAAATGCATCCATAATTTTCCCACTATTTTTCATCGCTATGGTTAGAACATAGACGATTTATTAAACGCATCTCAATGATATTCGTAAAGTTCAATTCCCTTCTTGAAATGATATTGGCATCTTCAACGAAGACATGTGTGATAATGAATGTGTATCATAAGGCAATGTTTGCAGTGAATCAACGAACACACGTAGGAAGTCGATGTTCTCCGTCGTGAGATTAAGGTCGTTTCGAAGAAAAGGCAAAATAAAGAAAACACCCTCCGAAAGACATCGTAATCTTGAAAGGTGATGACAAATATTTCTTGAATGTAGGTCATTTAATGATTTTGTTTTTTTTTTTTAGTTTTCCCAATTCTTTTGATCATATGTTCTATTCTACTTCGTCTATAGTTGCGCCTCAGCATAGCTTTTTTTATTGCGTGCAGATTTAACTTTACTTCTTTTCGAATATTTTATTTTTGTTAAAGGAAATTTCATTTGTTTCGTGATGCTTTCAAACCTCCATTTGCGAACATTCACGCCATACAAAGCGATTAGGCCTAACGACTAGAAGAGCATGTACGATGGAATTCGATCATAGCTCAATACACTTTATGTCGAGATATTAGATCGAATTGCCTTTCCTTGACTGAATCTTTTATGATCTATTGCTATCTAACGATGATATCAAAGTTATTTAAAAATTTTTTTTCGGCTAGAAAAATCCACTGAGGTAGGCAAAATTAAATCAAGTGATCTTCTAGCTCTTCATTCACTCGGCGTTCCGTTTGTGCCACGATCGTCGATTGAATCCCCGACACCTTCGGCATTCGCCGAGGCTTTCGAAGATCATCTTCGAAAATGACTATATAAACTTTTTTTCATAAAAGATATGTTTTCGGACGTTGATGACGAATCGGAAGTTCAAGAAGACTCTATAAATTTAACTCCTGCATCTTTCATTAAAAGAACTTCCGATGGCACTATAATTCGAATGCAAAAATTGAGTATCTTCCTTCGGAAAGTGGCTTTTAAGATTATGGAATTGTAAAAAAGGATGTAAAAGCTATGCTATCCAAAAATGAACATTCTCAAAGAAACGTTCTGGCGTTCAAAGGACGAGTTTCGCAAGAAAAGGTTCTTACGTTCCGATGATAACCTGGTACTATACCGGAAAAGCTCAGCCTTGGTTCCCAGCTTCGCCATACATAAGAAAGCAAGACTGGATCGGACAGAGCTGGCTCATGAAGTGGTTGAGGTCTCGTAATTTCTTCCTGTCTGACAACTTCCCTTTCGCAGTTACTGTGCCACGTTTTAATAAGTGCCACACTTCACAGAACCTTTCCCTTAGCGTTCATGTCTGCAATCTAAAATATACCGTCGTGTACTCCCGTTTCATCGCACTAACTGCCCTAAACCTACCGTTGGCTATCTTTTCCCTTAAAAAGACCATTTTTGCCGAGTCCATTGACGATTTGCGTTGATCTATGACCGATAAATGTTTCGCCGTGTTGCGCTTTCCTGATACACTCATGTAATCGATGGGCTCGCTTCAAAAGATGACTAAAGTTTTCTGGCTACTTTCTTGGGATGTTGTTGATGAACGAGTAAGTGCGATGTCGTATTTGCAGGCAATTCGGTCACACACCAAAATGGGGTATTTCAAATCGTTTTTTGCGCTCATTGTACTGGGCATGCAGGGGATTTCAATATTGGCTATGTTTCTATGATGAAGGTAAGTATCCCTACAATGAAACGGTCGCAATGTTTCCGAGAAAAATTTTCACGCATTTGTGTCTCATTTTCTCGACGCCGTCGTTTCAATATTTTTCGATAAGCGCATTGTGATTTGAAGAATGGGATTTGATTTCTTTATAGAACAATATAGAATTCAGAGAATACAAGTTATTTTTTTTGTTGAAAAATCCATGTTACGGGCTCTCAGTTTCTTGAAAGCCTGCCTAGGTGGGATTTTCTTCTTTCGTTTCTTGAGGCTCGCCACTGCCATTGCATTTATGACTTGCACGAACATCCAGAGGTTAATGTTTTCCTTCCATAAAGTTTTTGTTGTGTAGATATAATAAAGCAGATAATGGACAATAGAAGAAAGAAATTGTTTCACTAAGCATGCACAGAGAACTCGTATGAATTTTTACGATCGTCTCCTATTCCAGAAACTTTATTTTGTCCCAACTGCAACATGCGGCGATTTGCATCGTCTTGAATAGTCGATGTGCCTTTTAGACAAAGGTATAATTGGATGTTATTGTGGTATAGCATTAGCATCTCCTCGAACTACCGAAAAAAGGTGAAGATGGATATTAATATGCTAATTTACCTGTATAGCTCGGAACAGAAAGTATTTATGAGAAATGATGTAAAATTCGGAAGTCGATAGCGATATAGATGCTATTAAACGGTAGAGGTGGAGCAGTTAGCAATAAAGGTGAACATTTAATCAAGAACAACTCCAATGTTGTTTAAAGATGTGGATATCGATGTTGAGGATCTATTATCGAACCCCTTCAATACACAACCACCCTCATTGGAACAACTAAGATCACAAACTGGATTTCAAAAAGAATGGATTATGTTCCTCTATAGAAATTTCAAGCAAGTATGTCTACTTCTATATTACACTGTTTTGAGAGGCATAGTGTTATGGATTTTTTTGATCATTTCTTATAGCAGTGATTCACTATATATCAGAAGCTTTTCGTCGTGAGGAAAAGTTGTGATATCTTTGAAGAAATGACTTTCTCGGAAGATATTGGATTAGATTGTTCAGATGAGATAAGTTAGACTGAGTTTTGTGTGACATGATCGTTCGATCATCTGATTAAGAATCGAAAGCAACAAGACGATGCAGAATTTTGATCTTCGAAAATATTAACATGCCTAGTTTTAACTTGGCAACAGAATCAGCCGTATGATTCGTTTGGGTGGATCAATGCTTTGAACAGAATACTAAATTGTGCCGCTAACAGAGAAAATTACTTCGATTTCTTGATCGCCAATAACATATGGCTGCCTTCGTGGTAGATATTGTGAGTGCGGAACTTCCTTTGGATTGAATTAACAATAGTTTCTGTCTATAATCTAGAGATGGGACAGTGCTCGCAGTAATTAAACGGCAAAACCGCAATGTTGCACCGCAGATTAAACATCAGTGCCATTATACTTTTGCATGTTCTTTTGGCTTGCGCAGTTGTTATCTCACATCTACATCCATACAAGCGAGCGATCGGCGATTCAAAAAAAAAGATAAATTGTGCTTTTCGACCGTGTCTTCATGGGACAAAGCTTTGGATGAGGATTCTTTGAAGAGCTTCGAGGAGCCTAGCGTTTTTCAAGAATTCACAATTGCCTATTCGAGGGCTTGTAAAGGATTTCGCTGCTTTTTATACTGCTTTATTCTTTCTGACTTGACAGTCAGTCAACCTCAGTCTCAGACCAATGCATATAGCTCTTGCGTCTTGTACAGTCAGAGGAATAATCATATCCTTCATATCCTTATGCACTGCCAAACCGGAATAAGGGACTTATGGACCATCGTATGGAGTCGTCGACTGTCTGGAGGGCTTTTACGAGTGGATTGGATGCTTTGTAGTTTGATGTCATGGACGTCGACTAGTTGGCAGAATGATTTGAAGAGACTATTGTTCTCGTTTATGAAGATTAATGTGCATTTATTGCAGCGATGCTCAAATGGGCGAATGAATTTATCACAATGGCGTCAAATATTTCGCCTTATTTTTCCGAATGCATCCGATTATGGATTTGCCGATCGAATTTTTGAAACGATAGCCGGTGATCGCTCGCAAAGATCAATTACCTTTGAAGTGAGTTATCTTTTCCGGTATATGCTGGAAACATCGTTCCCAATAATGTTCGGAACGTAAATGAAACAAATCCCGGCTTAACCCGAGACCTGAGCTCTAGGTGGTGGCTTCTTTCCTTTCATGCATCGGCAAATGTAACTGAACGAGCCCACAGAAACCCGCAGCGGGACTATATTCCTGGCGGGATGCTGAATAATTACCTGCATCATAAATACTGCAGAGTGCATGCTGCTTCTTTTTCTGCAGGTTTTATTTTTGCCATCACTGGAAGGATGCGTATATACCGCAACCTTAGCTTTTCGCTCACTTTGCCTACACTTTAGAGCTTGCACTCATCTATTCTTAGATTTTTGTCATTTTATTTGTGGTAAAGTTCCATGGGAAATTCTGCTCGTTCCTCAGAATCCTCAGAATTTTTCTTATAGATATCGCGGCATCTTTTGGGATGGAAATCCTGACAATAATGAAATCCTCTTTTTTGAAGACATCTATGTCCTTTTTTCAACTTACATTCCCAACCGCTTCTTTCTGAATAAAGTGCCCTTGTCTTGATGCCGTAGGCTATGTGCGTATTGGTCGCATATTATAGGACTGTTTAATGTAGTTTGAACACTCGTTTCATATCGTAAAAAATGCCTAGTTGCAATATCCTTCACTTTGCACTAGTAGA
This sequence comes from Baylisascaris procyonis, assembly GCA_037389465.1. Taxonomy (NCBI): domain Eukaryota; kingdom Metazoa; phylum Nematoda; class Chromadorea; order Rhabditida; family Ascarididae; genus Baylisascaris; species Baylisascaris procyonis. The sequence goes on from JAZARR010000017.1 coordinate 95,153, forward strand.
GAACATTCCCTTGAAGCGACCTCTGGAGACTCAATATATGAGAGTTGAAATATATTTCAGGATTTAGTGCTCTGTCTTCATGATCTAATATGCTCAGATGAAATCGCCTCCGATTCGGCATCTACGAGCGTTCAATCGTCAAATGCTGCTCAATTTATCTTTAAAATGATGAAACCAGACGAAAGGGTACATCGAATATTTTTTTTTTTGTAATTATCAATCAATTCTTACTTTCGAATTTTCCCTATAAATTTGTACCACAGTTGAAAAATTAATATTGACCAATTTGAAAACAAAATAAACGATTCATTTTTTTTTGAATTCTTCTAATAAAAGAGCAAAAAATAAAAAATAAAAAATAACGACAAACAGTTTAGCCATATGAATTTTCCAGCCACGTTTCTAATTAAAAACGATCGTGGAATGGCTATTGGCAGTCAACGCTAAATGTTGATAAACATTTTTTTATCATCTCCTGAGATCATACCCAAAATTGCCTCTCTCTAAAACGTTGAATAAAGAAGTTTGTTCTGCGATAGGATTTATCGACAAATAACACAACGCATCAATATCTATATTCAACTAAGTATGCGTCTTATACAAGTTGAATATTTGAAACGCGAAGATCCATCCACTGATAGAACGAACAAATGAAATAATATTGATGAATATGGATGGTTTTATACTTTAACGTAGTAGATAGTTGGACTCATATAGTGATCGTAAGGAAGATTTGTTTTAGAGATGGGCTTTTACATGATTTAAGCCAAATAAATTGTAATTTCGGGTATTTTAGGCCTCTCCCTTCCCGGCAAAAGTAAAACATTGGAGGCAAACGAAAAATTACAAGATACGAGGAGGGGGGGGTATAATCGGACATCTGCGATTGTAGTAAATTTTTTCTTTTTATATGCAAATTATAGGGTTTGGTCAATGTGTCCGCATTCACGAAATATGTTGAATGTGTATTTAACTTGAACGCTATTACATCTCCAAGCACGTCACGAGAAGGAGTTTTCGGTCAAATGCAAATCTCGTCAACCACATCGCATTCCAATCCACAACCTACTTGTACACCATCGTTGAGGAAATATGCTGCAGAACAATTCAAGGTTTTCTTTTCCACTTTAATTTTGCCGTATTTGCTATTATTTCTGATACCATCCTTTCATCATTACCACTTTTTTGACTTCCACTACGACCCTATAATTTACCGGAAGTAAATAGTGGAGGAATGAAGGTAGCTTCTAAAATTTCCAATCTCTGCTCTTATAACTTTGAATATTTAAACGTTTGGGAGTATGTAAATGCTTCATCCGTCGGACATATATCTTTAATCTGTGGCATGTGAGTATGAGAATTAAAGATAAATAATAAAAATTTAGCTGCTTGATGCCGATTGTGATGGTTTTCTAACGCAAAACGATATCGAACGTGTATTGGCGAGTACAAGTCGCGATGCTTTAGCACTTATGACCGCAGCTCAAGTGCAAAATCGCTGAACATCGTCTTTTATATTCTCGACACAATGATCTACATTGATTGCCTATAAATATGGCTTCCTTCTATATATTCCTCTTGTATATTCATGTAATTCTTGTGCTTTATTCTGTTGGATTTCCACATATGTATGTTGCATATCAGCGAGATTTAAAACGAATAAAAAAAAATCTCAGGCCTTATTGTTTGCTTTCTTTGCTCGCTGTTCGCAGCTGCGAGTACACACGCACACTATCCATAGGCACAGCATCAGACAGGGGGATGTCAAGCATCTAAACTAGTAGTATTGTTTCTCTTCTTCGATAGACATGGTTAATGTTTATTGCTTATCGTTAACGAGTAAGACTAATACGCGTAGTCAATAGGTATTAAAAAATTTCTCTCCATATGTTAGCATGAAATAATTTTTTTTTGTTTTTTTATGTAAATAAGATGTCAGAAAGTCATCCGTGGCATGATTGTCGAATTTCTATGAGGTGACGATCACCCCATCGAAATTTTTTCAGTTATCTTTTGTTCTTTTTTTGAAAATTTTTGTTCAGTTATTGAAAATTTAGTGGACATAGTTGTCCCATGAAAGAGAAAAATCTGTGATCATTGCTAGCATTATTGAAGAAATGGCTTAATTGATTTTTTGCACCATTTTTTAATATATATATATATATATATATATATATATATATATATATATATATATATATATATATATATATATATATATATATATATATATATATATATATTTTGTGTGTATCGACTAGAAATTACTTCGATGATATATCAGAGAATATATATATATATATATTTAAATGCATATACAGGCCGATTTTGGGTGAACACCAATATCGTTACTTTGCGTACTTCAGTTGTTAGCGGTCTTTCAATTCGTTTTCGATCCTCTTGCGGCGGTTTAAGCCATTGTAATCGCTGCTTTTTCTTGTGTTAGAGTTGACTTCCATTTGAAGCCGGCTGGTTTTGCCTCATTGACAAATCTCTATTCACCTGTCATCGTCAAACGCCATCAAGCTAACATTGTTCCATTTGTGCAATATATATCGCAAAACGATGTGATGAGTTAGTGAATTCTGTAGAGCGCTTAAAAGAGAGGGAGAGAGAGGGAGAGAGAGAAAGAAAGAAAGAAAAAGAAAAAGAGCACAAGAATTAAATCAAGAATGCTGTGACACATTCGCAATTTTTTCGTCGACACTAAGAGCACACAGCTTTTATTTGCTTAGTATTTGGTGGTGCTCGAACAACGCAGAGCAGATAGAGCCGGTTCGTTGTTCGGTACCTCACTAACTGTCACACTCTATGCATAATCTCGACCTTTCAGCAACATTTTTCCAGCAAGCTTCTTGAGGGTGCGGACCTCTGTCTCCTTTGCTTTCTCTTTAGCTTGTTTAGTTGCAACCTAACTACCTCATCCTCATCTCATCCACCTGAACGACCTGAACAGTTACTGTACTCATTTAGATGGATATGACTCGCAGTTTGTTCATTGCTTCATACATAGGTGATGTATTCCTAATTACTTTGGTAATCTACTGTTCACTATGTTTGGTATAGATCCGTTGTAATCTTTTACCATCCACTTCATCCAATAGGGATTTATTTTATACATTATAAAATTTATTATTCTATATACATCATTAATATCTCTTCTCATAGTTGGGCGCAATTAATATACATCTCTTTGCATAAATTGTGTGATACGATATTATAACCTTTAGATTAGAAGGTAGGAGTCGAATTTTCGTAGAGATATTTTCATCAGCTGCTGCTTCAAGCACAAGTTCGCCTCGAGGTGAAGAAATTTCCATTAAAATGGCATTTGTTATATCAGCTCATATGAAGTAGTCGGCTTATATGATGGGGTTGCGGGGTCTTATATCGAGGGGCATGGCGCCTTTGGATTAATTTTTGCCCATTCATGCCCACCTATGCATTACTTAGCTCAGTTCCATATATTCTGCTCAATAAGGCAGTCAGAAGCGATATTGAAGCGGATGTAGATTGATCTTGCATATTTGGCACATGATTTCTGCTTTATTGGTTTGATATCCACACTTGCTACAACAAGGATCAATAGCACTAAAAGTTATATGCATCAACAAATGGGATGTTTCGGCTCCAGGTTGGAGTCATTGTCATAGACATTGCTAAAATGCGCACAATATTTACAGAGTGTCTCTTTTCACGAGTTGAGGGTTACTGCAGCAGTCTACATGTCTAACTGGGTTCGATAATAGAGCACTACAATTTGAGACCGTTTAAATAAAGCGGTCGAACATTGCGTCGTTAAATTTTCAGTGATGATGTTGCGAGTTGTCTACTTAAAGACGGCGATTACAGATTACAGTGAAATCATTTTCTAACATCGAAATCCACTTGTTCATTTTCACTTGTCGTTTAAATTATAATTGCATAACATTGCAAACCTATCGTAGGGGTGGAGGAAACGATCTTCTTTGAGTTTCTCTCTTCAGGTGTTCTTAGTTGTTGCTCCTTGATCTGATTTCCTATATTCATGCATTATTTCCGTTCGTTTTAGGTGTCTTCTATTTTCGAAATGAATAATTTTAGCGTTCGATGCAGTTTTTTTTTTCAGAGTCAGATCAGATATATGTTCCGGAATACCTCAGCTTGCTTAATTCTAACAGTTACATCCAATGAAGCCAAACTTTTAGAGTTTAAACATCAACTCAGCTGTGGAATGCGTTCCTTTGAAAGTTGTCAATTGTCGCAAGTAAACTAGACGGCTGGCTATCAACAACGCAAATTTTTAGACACCTTCTTAAGTCTAGTGCTTCAGTTTTTTTCCACCTCACATCGCTTTATAAAGTACATGCTTATAGCTATGAGTGGTATGGTAAACCTACAACATAGGCGGGTTGTAGCGAAAACGTTCTTGCGAAATTGATGCATACACGTCGAGAATGTGATCTTACGTTGTCTAATACCTCAGGTAAGAGGTGAAGGCGAATTACCTCTTCGTCCCCATCTCCTCCCTCCTTTTTTCCTTCCCCAATATAACTCTACGCCTGTGCGCACAGATGTAAAGCATGCTCACATATTTATCAACGTTCGGTTAACGATAACGTCAATACTTCAAGTTCGTCAACAATCACGCTTATCGCAGTAAACCAATAATAATGCGTTCTATGACACCTTCATAAGAAAGGAGTTTTCGAGCGGTATTCATAACGGACTACCTTGCCTTATTATACAAATTTACCCGTATGCAAATATTTATGCTAATAATTATATGTGAATATGCTCGCTACTGCGTTATTTCAAATCTCTGATATCATTCAATTGTGATTGTTTTAGAGGATGAAGGAACCGTGTTTCCGATGTAAACGTCCTACATATTTCAACGATAAAGTTGGACCTCTCAAGGACGGCGTTCTGTTTCATAAAGTTTGTTTGTGCATATGTCAATCGTTAGATATGTGAAATTGAGCATATTGAACGAAATGCATATTCACATCATCAATTATTTCTTATTAGCCAATGGCTAGTCGTTATTTGGCTAGCAATTTCCTAATCGATTCACTTATCACATTATCATATCCTTATTCATTTAGACTTTCCTAAATAAAGGCACTTATATGAAACTTCCTGTAGTGGACAATGGTCAAGTGGCCATTTCTGGAAGCAGATAGAACCGATCAAAAAATGTCGCAATGATAAAGGTTCACAAAAAAATCCTTATTGTTAATATTATAGTTTTTTGAAGTTCTGAAGTAAACAAAATAATGATTTCATAGACTATTTATTATCAGTGACGAACAATTTTCATGAATTCTCCAAGATGGCCGACAATTGAATTACCTTTTATTGGCTTCGAATGATCAGCCGATGCTTAAGATAAGATATCAATTCATCTGACTGAGTTAAATAAATCATCTAATATAATAATATCTCTCTATCATGAAAAACTTTCACCTCCATTATAGCTTATTTATGTTATTAGAAATTCTTAGTAATGGTGATGAAAGAATATTATAGAAGAGATGATATGATCAATTATAGGGTTGCTTCAAATGTTGGATATGTGGAACACGATTATCACTGAAAACCTATCATAACAATCGCAACGATAACCAAGATCTTGAGGTATTTGGTCAATATTGCATTGTTGATACAGGACCAGAGAAAGTTGTAAATTCATCTTCTACTTTGGAATGGTTTTATTGTGATAGAGATCGCTAGGAGCACCTGAAAAAACCTCTTTGAGTCACTCCACTCTCTGCCGATTGGCTCAGAGGTTTCAGACTACGATTGCATTGGCTGCCTCCGTCATTGAAGAGGGTTACAGAATGCTGCAATCTTGTTCATCATGGGTTGACTCTTGAGAGCACTCTTCCTAATAGATGAGTTGACCCCGCAAGATATGCAGAGGTTTACCCAGTTTCAAACAGCTACTTCAACTTACAACTACCTAGATCATTCATTGTTCACTTATGAGGTGCATACCGATCAAAGCAAAAGACGCTTCTCGATCACTTTCTTTATAGCTGAGATCAGTCCCCTCCCCCTTCGGTTGGGGGCAGGAGGTGGTAAACACTTGCGCCTGTTAGACAAGTTCCTGTGTCGTTCTGCGCAATGAAACTCGTCTCAAGTTGAAGTGTGATATTGATAAGCGTTGGTTGAGTAATGATATCGCTGATCGCTGTCTTGACACCTTTTAAAACTGATGGACAAATAGCTTCCGGTCGTATATTTCTAATGTTTTGTTATCCACCCGTGAAGGGAGAGGGGTTATTACTGAGACGATCACAAATAAGTGCGTGAAGCACATCATATATGATCAGATGCTACTTTCAGGTGTACTGTGCTGGGCATGTGCCAACACCTGGCCCACACGATCCGATACCTCATCGCTCCAATCTTCTCTACAGTCCAAAGACGAAAGGAGAATATCCACATAACTTGATGAGACCGGCTGGACCTTAATTGAG
>JAZARR010000018.1:0-91447 GCA_037389465.1 Baylisascaris procyonis
CAACAAACATCACAGATTAAATCACCCAAAGGGATTGACCTCTTTAAAGTAACCTGAAACAATGCTCGCAATACTACAATCCCGCATTTACGACACTCATAGCATTTATCAACAAGCCTGCCCATTATAATCCATCATAATATGCGTTATACTGCTAAACGCTCTTGCGCATCATTCCCAAGCAAATTGGGGTTGTGGTCATTTCTCCAAGAAGGACTCAGTCCAGCCAAAGCCTTTGTGAAAAGACAGTTGAAATGACCACAGCTAGAATGGACATTAGATTCTATTTTCACTGCAAAAGACATAATATGTACCATAAATCATGTTGCAGATTATGTAGACACTATGTTGTTGTCTAGACGTTAGACGCTTCAAAGTTACCTCGATAAGCCTTTAAAGCAGATTACATCCAAGAGTAACGCTTCAATAATAAGTCTTTAAATGGAAAAGCATGCCACAATACAGAATACCTCTCAGAGGATATAAGCATGCCACTCTACCTCATCTTGCACCTGTTCATTCCATAATATAAAAAGCGGTACCTGATCCTGTGCCTCGTTAAGTTCGAAAAGTCGCACTTTTCGATCCTGACTGGAGGTGAGCAAATGTGTCCCATTCGCATTCCACTTACAACACTTTACATAGTTGTTATAAGCGCCATCTAGCGAAAAACCAAACGACTCAGCTTTTGCAACAAAAGCATCGCTCTCACGTTGCAAAAGTTGCAAATTCGCGAAGTTCATCTCGAACTTTGTTCGTTTCTTCTCAATCTGTTTCACCACGCATTCCATGAGTTCTTCCTTCACATTCTCCACCTTAAACAATGTTTCTCTCAATAATAATACAAAGGAAGAGGAAACAAGACCATGAGTGAACGGAAAGAATAAAACCATGAAGAAAAAATTGGCCTTTCAATGGCGCACCTAGAAACGTGTGACAAGAATTCGGTGATAAACAATATAAATAAAGCAACCTTTTGTGCAGTGCTACGGTCGTCTTGACCTGCTTGATTTTGCTGTCCAGCATGACCTCCAGCAGGTATGGTGGCCTCACAAGAAGCTTCACATTCCTCTCCTTTCCTGTCAAACGATAATCGGGCACTCTTCTCTGCTGGTTCGTTCACTTGCTCACTGGCCCGTAACTGTAACATTTTTTGATAATTGAACAAATGCTTTTTATTCAGTACGCGCTTTAAACTACTTACTTCTGTTCCCCATTCGGCATTCTGAAGGCCCTATTTCCTCGACCCAAACAACCAATAACAAAACCGCCAACGCAGCGAATCCTTACTGAATACGCTTCCATCACGGGCAGAACGCAATGGGTAACCGTATTTCCTGACTTCAAGATGTAGTGATGCATTCGCAACAAAGGGAGAACAGCAAATACGCAATAATTTTTTAATATCGCTGAAGTGAGCAAAACCGATAAGAATAAACCGAGAAGGGCATAAGGTTATCTAACCGCTATTTGTTTTCAAAGATTTTCAAAATTTCTTTTAATTTTTTAATTTCCAATTTTCTAAAGCACAATATATTTTCAATTCAAATCAAACTTCAAATTCAAATTGAACTTTTTTTTTATAATACGATCGCTAAAATTGAATTTATGGGAAGACGGCTGCCTTAGTGGTCTCAAAAAACATGATGCATAAATTCATAAGTAACGTTTAAATAACCATTTCCGACTAAGAAGAGACCGTCTGAAGATAGATATACACAAATACACATACATTACAATCTATAGTTGGAGTTATTCAAAAAATCACTAAAATCTACCTGAAGGAGATAAATCCTACAGAACAGGTAAAGAATGCCGATTATCAAAAAAGGGGAAAAGAAGTGAAAAAAATGAACAAATTGCTAATTGTTCATCCTGAAATTCCACCCACGTAATCTTCACATGTTCTCTATTGTAAGAACAAATGATTGCAAAGATTGCATGATAACAAAGATTCCCTCGAAAATGATTGGCAGTATTTAAACAACATTTCAGGGATTTCGATGTTATCTCAACGACTGCATATCAATTCAAATCAAAACATCCTTTGGCGAATCACCACTTTCAAAGCAACGATGATAATTATGCAAATTTTTTTCTACTTCCAAAGCAACGAAGACTATTATGCAAATTTTGTTATCATGCGACTAATCAAACATATTCCGTTCTCTCTCTCCCCCGCCCCCACCTTTGAACTTGCTGCAATCAACAAAACGGGCTGGTTACTTAGTTATTTCAATGCGTGCTCTAAATAGTGGACAAATGCCCACCAATTAAAGAACAATACCTACCCTTTGAAGAAAGAAGCCAGTTCCTTTACGCATCGCCTTATCATGTCTCCTTTCTTCACGAAGATGTTCGTTTCGCGCCTTATTATACTGCACAGGTGATGCGCTTCCCGGAGTTCCATCGTCAATGCAATCCCGTTCGACGGCGCATAAAATCTGCAGAATATATCAGCTTACATTAGTGACATCTTGAAGCCAATCAACCTTGGTATTGCTACTCGAGAAAATATATACCATGTATGCCAACAATATGCAAAAGACCCGATTAAAGACAGCAAATCTGTTGCATCAAGGATGATTTCAAGTACGAGCAGGAATGTGGTGGTATTCTAATCTCTTGGCTCATATCCCGCGACCTCAACCACCGGTCGCTAAACTGCATTAGAAAATACCTTTGAGATAGCTGAATGCTGACGCTTAACTTTACAAGAAAGCACCTAAACTGTTTACCTATAAGATGATATCAGATAGCCAAATTTGATAGACGACTAAGTCTGAAGTGGAAGACTTTTGTTGTAAAATCCCGAAATATCCTTAAAGAAAACTGCTCTCAATCGGATAATCTTCAAGAATTACACCCACCTCTTCCAATACGCCATTGACGATTGCCATCCTGTGCGAAGCTTCGACGCCTTGGAGCGTTGTCATTCCGCCTTCTTGTTTAATATTGCTTGCAGCTTCCTCCCTTACCGTTGAATTAGCATATCCCGATGTGGTCGCCTCCTGACCATCGTTTACCTTCCTCATCACTAAAAGAAGTATAATCAACCAGGATTGGTGATCAAATGACCATATATTTTACGTTGATAAGGACCCGTCAAAAATGCATAACAAAGAGACAATCAACCGATAATTAATTAGAGGGCCCTCTTCTGGAGATGTGTTTTGCATAATTCAGTGGCTGGTCTTGAACGCCAACAGAACCACCACATCCCAATAATCTGAAGACACCCCTGTAGGTATATTTGAGCACAGACTGCAGCAAAATCGACTTAAGTAAGTCGTGGAAATAAAAAATACGAACGCCGATCCGGAAGGAAATGAGGTACATACGTGACTTAACAATAACACCCAAGTCAATATAAGAAATAAACTGAACACATCGCAAACCACTTATTGAGATGTATACTAGAAAACATCTTTCTATGCTTCGTTAAATTCATAAAGAAAATGATCGTCCTTCTTTTAGCAAAGTCTGGGTATATTGGCCGAAAATATAGTCATCACTTCCTGCCAAAATTAGGGAAGGGGAAAAAGAAAAGGACAACAATGAAAATGCAATTACAATGAGAGAAAGAGTACAGAGTAGTTTCATAAAGTTATGATTTCATTCAGTGGATAAAATATTCATCTTGTGGGAATTATTTTACCCACACGGGGGAATAAATTTGCTGGAAATTTTTAATATTTATTTGCAGAAAAACGAACAATATCCCTGAAGGAATTATTATGTTTAATATTAAACAATTCTACAGATAAATCACGCTAAAAACAAAACAGATAAGGATATAAATTGTGAAAGAATACCCTTCCTGTCGGGTAAGAATTTTCGCAATAAAATTTCTGAATAAAACTCAATTTTCAAATTTAACAAAATTCACCTCAATACAGATACATGAAAACATAGATTATATTATTCAATGATACATGAAAACATTTTTTGATTAACTAAATCGACTTAAATTTTTCTACGTACGTAATTTCTAAGCAGTTTACTAAACATAAACATACAATCATACTCGTCTAATACAAATAAATCAAAAAATTCCATCAAATTTCTCTCCCTCCCGTCTATAGCCTAAAATATAAGATGCTTCTACAGAATGCTACAAAAATTCAAAAAATTAATATAAATTATAGATGGATCAACATTATTTCACTGGACTAATAACCAGTAATTTATAATGAAGTAAATTTTCAATAACAAATTCATTATATTTATAAAATAAAACTATCGAATACAAAAAAATATAACGAAATAAACAAAACAATCAATTGATATTTTCAACGTTTCTTTGCAAATGACTATTACAAAGGTAACGATCACTTCTAATACAACACCTGAAAATTAAATAAAACTTTATTGTTTAGTTTCTTCATCTAATTCACCACAAATTTGCAGCACTTCCAAATAACCTCATATCATTATCACCTTATCACCTGTTGATTCCGTTATCGTCTATCCTCTATCACTTAACTACCCGCAAACAATAATTCAAAACTATATAAAATTGAATGATATGACATCCCCGATAGGTGATTTAATAAATTTGTTTCGGCAGCTCATTTGAATTGGACCACCCACCGTATCTCTTAATATAGAACAAATATGTGTTCATGCAACGAATCAAAATCGAGGTTTGGGCATTTCTTTCAATACTGCTATATGCAAGGACGATAAAAAAAAATCTTATAAAAATAAATGGTCGTAATTATCAAATATTACTTTGTTTATGAAAAAGAATCATTCCCTAACCAATAATAATAATGACACTAAGCACTAAGGCTTGAATTTATTACTAAACCTATTTTAGCATAGACTTCAATAAAAGTCATGTAGAGCAATAAGGGCAAACTATATTCGCAAGTAAGGATTAAACCTTGCAGAAGGTGGAGGATTCTAGGCTCTCCTGCAAAATAACTGACCTTAACTGACTAACTTCCGGTCCCACCAACTATCACATAAAGAGAGATCAAATGTTAGCTGCAGTTCAGGCTTCGGCGGACTGGATGTTCATAAGAGTCTTAAGAATAGAAGAAATTATAGGGTTAGCACATCTTGCAATCCTTGGTAATGATATAAGGATACAAAAACCGATAATCCTATGATAAAATGCTATTGCTAATATAAATAGCAATCACACAAATCGAAAACACAATTGGAAATCAAAATAAATTTATAATAAATCAAAAGACAATCAAAAAATATAAAACAATACGCAATGCAAAGTATATGAAAATATATCGACCATGGAGCATATTCTCAAAAACATAAAAATCCATTAGATAATCATCAAACGAATTCTAGAAAAGAACAGAATTCTTCCCTTTATCACTCCTCTGATCAAGAATCGAAACGAATAGAAATTCATTGCAATAACAAGACGGAAGCATCACATTATAGGTGATCAAATTTGTGATATCGGAAAAACAATTTCAAAAATTTATATTAATATAATTTTTTAAACTAATCCACTCTAAGGACCCTTCAATCATGTATAGAGTCGTAAAGCGACATCAGAATCCAATTGCAAATCACAACGTTGTTCAAGTAGCATCAATGCACGTTGACGATTTATGACTGAGGCGTCGTATGGTGCAAGAATCGTCGCAGTCATCTCCTCTGGTGATTTCTTTATTTCGCTTCGCAATAGCACTGCACTTGCCGTCGGTACTGATAGTAATCTCAATGAGGATATTGCTTCTTCAAATTTCTGCAACGAAAGAACGTCGGCTTTAATTTGCATATCGATTACGATCTTGCAATTATATTGCAACTATGCAATTATGCCTCAATTTTATAATACTGCCTCAAACAATATGCAATTCAATAAATAATGTCGATTACAAACTTATGCACCAATTCAATAAAATCACAAAGTTACGAAATAAAGAGACATATATAAAAGTAGGTGATCCCAGCCTTGAGCGCCATCATTTCCCATTCCAATCCTATGATTAATTAATTTAAACAAAACATTGAGTGTTTGCTTGCTACTTATGCTGTAATATACCGTACTATGGCGAATAAAACCCCCAGGAATTCCAAGGAGCTGTGCTTCTTGCCACTGCCGTTTCATAAAATCTCCAAGAAAACCATCTTTCTTTGCCGTAAAAAAATAAGAGTTTCTATTGTCGCTTCGTGGATGAAAATCGAAGCCGAATGTTATCATTTTATATATCAATAGCCAACAAATACGACAACGAAAAGCACTTAGCAAAGTCACTGAATGGTGAACTAAGCGAATCTAATGCATCCATTTATGTATACTTCATAACTGTCATCACCATCTCTCACTACGGACTAGCAAAGCAAACCGGGGACTAGCCAAACGATAAAGAGATGCATCGCAACAACTTTTCAAACTCCATCCCTCTATCATTTTCATGAATCCTGAAAATGTGCCATAGCACAACAAATAAATTCTAGAAATGAAAATGAATAAAAATTACATGATCATCGAGTGCCTCATAGATGGTCGTCGCCGATCGACTATATAACGAATTCAATAAAGGTATTAGACTGGAAGTGATATCAAAAAGCATTTGTATCGCGCCTTGATAACTGCAAATCATAAATGATAACTCTGAGGCATTCTAAAGAATCTAAAAATCACAAAAGCACAATGCCTTCAAAAAAGGCCAAATCCAGTAATAAATATAAATCGGTCCTAACAATTCTGTTTCTTTCTATGCAGTAACCTGCGCTCAAATATCATGCTGCTATTTTCTTGAATGTTGCCATTTCCAGCTCTACTTCTACCTCTTCTCAACGAGCTTTAAGATGGATAAAAGGAAGGAAGGATTAAATCTTACAAAGGATCATGCGGTCATCAGCCAATACTTAATATCATTTAATATAAATTAACCGCTAGATACGAATCAAAAGAATCTTTCAAACTGTGTGAAACCTCAGCAACACAAACAATCAACATGACACTAACTTGAAAGAAGTGCCTTCAATGAGTTGCATAAGTGCATCGGCGATCTTCTCGTTAAGAAGAGAATAAAGCGTAAGTGCGGAATCTGGTGATATCGACGCAGCAATTCTACCCAATAATAGTCGAATCTCAAGCAGAAAAGGACAAAACGATGGAGTTATATCTGTTGGTTTTGTTCCCTCCATTGAAAACCTGCAAAATACGAACTGCTATAAATATTTAAAAAAACACTTGTTTATGAAAGGAATAAAATTTGAAACCGTTTCAAAGAGTTAATTACTAAAAAGTTTCTCGAACTACTACAATTGTACTATTAGCTTTAGAATAAGAGAACCATTGTACTACCCACAGCATCCTATAAGCTCATCAATCTACCTTATGATGATTCATCTCTATCTTTCCCTTTATTCAGAAAGATGAGATACCCACAAATTTTATCCTTTTCGGTTATTGAAAATACTATCGGACATCGCCCACCAGATCCTTCAATTCAACAAAAGATGCAAACCGGTCAGGAAATCACCTTACTAAAACTGTTTTGAAAGCATACCAATCAACCTATCTGCTCATGTTCTTAAGAATATTCATCGCCTCCTTAATTATAAAATTTAATCGATCATTCAAACGCCCCTCCCCCAAGTTTCCGATGCACTTACCAATTCAGTTTCGCATAAGCAGTTAGCTGTACACGAACGAATTGATGAAAAGCGATTGTCATGTCTGTAGCACGTTGTCGCCAGACATGTCTATACATCTCTGCCATATCTTCGAAAATACCGCGAAGACGTACATTCATGCCTCTTGTTTGCACTTTTATAAATGCTTCAGCGTCATTCCATTCTTCTAACACACATCCAACGTACCTTTAAAAAAACTAATATACAGAAGCTCGATCACGTACCCAAAATAGAGTACAGTCATCTCCAATCACTCACGAATCCTTAAAGCATGATAATGCAGTGATATTTCCTCATATAAGCCAATATTCCTCAATGAAAACAAAGAGACATATGCTTATCCATACAAAACAATAAGCAAATGCATCTTAGGGCCGAGATAGAAAGTAATGAAGGAGTGATTTTGGTTAAGGAATATTTGCCTTTCGATGTTAACAACACGGTTGCTATGAACCTCTAACAGGATCAAGGCCTAGGCGGCGAAGAATTTCTGCGAAGACTAAATTTCATTAAAAGGAGCAGAATTCCCCTCATCAACTCTCGACCAACAAATGAGTTTTTCGCAGTTTCTACTGTTCTATTTCTTAAATTCTCTAAGCAAGACTCAGCAATACTCCTACTAATGGATCCACTCGGCCAATGGCAGCCTTTCTGTTCAACCGGAAGTTTCAGATTTCAATAAAATTCTCAAAAAATTACCAGAATGAGTTAAGAAGCTGTATGAATGGTTCCTCCCAAGGTGAAGACAACTGCTGCGATATTTGCACCAAACGTAAACGATACTCGTCCAACATCAGCACCTAAAACCTTCAATCATCTTCAAAACATAAACGCACCCGATGACAGCTGAAGTGAATGCCAACGAAATTACAAACATAATAAAATACCGTCAATACTTCCTACAGGTGAAAAAATACAACGACTACATTTCTTGTTTCCTCGCTAACGGGCTGCATATTACGATCTCTCGGTCCTTGGAATGAAGAAACGCCCCCCCCCCTCCCACCTCCTTTCCACTTCAATAAAGACTACTGCTTTAAAACTAAAAGATTATACACATGTAGACAAACAGCTCAAGCAAATAAATACATACATTTGCTACGGTAACAGTAGATGCTGCATTCACCACCCAACGACATATGCACTCCAAATATACGTAATTTTACAAAATATTTTTCAAGCGTTCTTTACTATAAAGCAAACTATTAGAAAAAAATGTGCCCAAGAATCGGCAAAAATTACATATGTGTAGGACAGCACCATAAAATATTTATAATAACACTCAAAGCCCTCGAAAAGCACAGGGAGGGGATGCTTCACGATAGATGACATAATACCACCATCAAGGCTCAGCATCCCTCTGTTCAACCTCAACTGCATGCCATTACAACCCAAGCACATGCGTCAACATTTTACCATCCCATTTTCAGAATGCGACTAGCAATTTCAATCCCAGTAAATCAAAATTCTAGAGTTAAAAAAAAATAAACAAGAAATTCGATTCACCTGAAGCTCAAGGAATCTCGCTTGCACATCGACGTCTGGCACCCATCTGTAGCGTTCCGTCATCGATTCAATTAGCACAATGAACTGATCAGTGCACTCAGGTACTCGATGCTGCAATATACGGCGACCACTTAGGGAAAAAATAAACATAAAGGCATCTTAATATAATCATTTCTAAAAAATATAAACTTCATTGCCTAAGCTCCTTAAAAAAGCTTGAAAGCTTAATGCTAAATACGCTTTCCAGTAAGACTGACTAGGCACAATTGGTCACTATTACTACTTGAAACATAGGAGGCGCCACATTCTGCAATTTTAGGAATATAAGTAGAAAAAAGCGTCTTAACACGCAAAAAATAAGGCAGCGACTGAAACCGCTTATTTATGAATGAGCCCGAACCTTTCATCCTTAACAGCCTCATACTCTGGCAGTTGAATGACGCCCACTCCCAATCCACTATGAATATATTAGCAACAAGAAAAGTAAATATTTAAACTGACCACATCGAGGTCTGCAACTTCACTGTATCGATTCTTCCATCGTGCATCACTCATTAGAACGCTTTCGACACCAGTGGTGCAACTTTCCCTCTCGAGCTCCAGCCAACGATTCAATAACGGTGCCTCACAAAATACACTCAACACTCGACCCATTAGAGACGTATATCCGGCATCTAAAATAAGCTACCATAAAATTTAAACGACTATGACAATGAGTTACAATAACAAGGAAATTGATTTGTTCGGCACTATTCTAATAAAAGCCGATAGAAATTCTCTTGCAAAATTCCCACATATCTTTTACCTGCCATGATCTGCGACATATCCTTGTAAAAATCCCTGTCTCATCCCTCATCAGAATCCACAAGATTTAACCTAACTTGGTTACGCAAAACTTAAATGAATCAGTCCCCTGAATCAGCAATCCAACTTCAGAATAACCTGCGAGTGTTATGACGCGCACATCCACTAATGTTTAAAAGGTAATTCGGCTTATTTCTCGTCGACATAAGAACGCACATATTTCCCATTAACCTTCACCTTAACAACTTATTAAATCGACGCATTTCATATGCCTTACATTTACCTCACAGTACTTGCAGTGAAACTTTATTTACCCGGCAAGATTGGGCAGTATACGGCAAACGAATGGAGCAATCACCACTATCAGTATTCCCCTTTACCGCTCTATGTGAAAAATAGGTCACTTGAAATTTCGCCTAAAAAAACTGTTTAAAATTTATAAAAAGACTAAATCCACTCTTTCGCTATCATCAGCACCAATTCTTGCCGCTCACTGGAATAAAATGAACGACCACTGCGAAGACGAGAATGAAGCCGTACAGCATTATGACAACGCAAAATTTGCCGTCAACTAAAGAAACTCGGTCACCTCACCCACCCACTTGAATGAGGTGAAACGAATTAAGCATTCATAACCTCTTCTTTTGCATTCAGTAACAAACTTATAAATGACGCATCTTACATATCACCTTCTATGCAATAATTTAGCCAATATCCTCCGAATCCTTCAAACGAAATGGAAACAGATACTCAACCCCTTGTTGATTCACCAATAAATCAATAAATGCGTAAAGGAAACACTCATAAACGAATAAATAAACAGTGAACCTTTCAATTCGTTCTCGAATGCCACCGCCTCATCAATGAGATGCGATAAGAGCACCGAGTCAGAAGCAACCCTCTCAGCCAAGCAACGAGCTCTCTTCACCGCCAAATCTATCAGCTTTCCTTCGATTGCCTCTTGAGTTGTTCGCGCTTCTTTCTGAATGCTCTTTGTAACTGCTGCACACATAAAGTGAAGAAGTGAAAAACAAATACCTTGCATATCAAAAAAGTAGAAGGAAGAAAACAAGGTGAGCGGCTTGAATCCATTCGCCTACTGACACGTGAGAAGAGGGAAAAAGTTGTAAGACCCCGGGAGCAAGTTGGAGAAAGTCTGCGGGAAGTCCAGAAATCAAAAAGAAAAAGAAGGAGAACATTAGAATACATGTTTGGCGTTTTCAATAAGAAAGAACAATTTTCTAGAGGGTCCATAAAAATTCCTATGTAAATCTCTCTACAATAAAGTGCGAACAGTGACCAGATCGTATCCACAGAAACCACTTCCTCGACTCTAATATATTTCAGATCGGCCCTCTTCCCAAGAAGATAAAAAACACGTCTAATGCAATTTTCTGATCACTGGGCAATCGTTTTGATATACACTCTTGCAGCAATCAACACAATTCAACAGCATTTTCTAAGTGCTTCAGTTCAGATATACGTTGCAATTAATTGTGACAGATATTTTGCTGCCACCTATCCATCCGATGCGCTCAATAAAAATAATATTTCTATAAAACAGTCGTTTAAACAAAAACCCTCAAGAAACAAGCAGAGAAATATAAATAATAATGATGAGATAAAAGCAAACCAACTGCGTGAATACGGTTCGGAGGATATCGTCGATGAATTCAGAGTTCACCTTCAACCAGGTGAGCACCTGAGTAAAGAACCATTCGGGCTTCGTATCATTGTTGGTTCGGAGATCGCCGTAAAAATGAAAACTGAAACGTTTTTCAATCGGTTCGAAAAGTTGGTGAACGATTTCGCTGCTGAAAAAAAAACATTTCGAGCTAATGGTCATCAAAATCTTTCTAGTTATTGGTTGGCCGCCACATGCATTCCTCCACGTCCATTACAAACAAAATAAACGAAGCAATACTTTACAATTTTCGATATACTGAAACAATTCAACCTTCAAGCTAAACCTGATCCAAGCAAATCTTCTGGCTAAATACCGAAATTCCTTTGAGACGGATCAAATTGACTTCTGATTTACCTCGTTTTGATTAAGGAAACAGTACAGGAAACTTTCTGAGTGGCTAGGTCTTCAGTATTACGGAAGGCAAAGCAGAAATAAGAGAATCAAACGAATTCACGCCATTCGTCAATTTCAACACTTTCCAAATCCAAACGTAATGCGGTCACAAACGCCTTTGTAGTCTCACTTATAAGGCCAACCGGTTTCATAAATGATGACCGAAGAATAAAACGGCAAATAACGCACTAATAAATTAACCGAACCGACCGCTCACATTAGTCATCGATGAACGGTTCGTTTTTATCCCTATATCGCAGTCAGTTCAGTGCGAAACGCAACTTCGTATACCATAAAAGCACGCAATACACTGCTAGCACACATGAGCGCCTATACATACGCAACTTTTAAGTCGATGTATCATACGCGTTTGTATGCAAGTGGATTTTGACCTCTGTGATCAAAACTATACATACATACATATATATGTGTACTCAGTGATCAAAACTATGCATATATACACATATGTGTATAGTTTTGACCACAGAAGTCAGAATTGACGGTCGCCCGCATCTGATTGCATTATTACCCTATGCACTGATTCAGCGCTCTAACTGCGCAGTTTATAGAGGATGTTGAGTGCTAAGCAAAAGAATGACAAAGCCAAAACCGCAAAACAGCTATGGGTATGGATTGGAGTCGATCGCGATAATAATGGGGGATTGAACAGCTGGATTAACCGTAATGTGATCGGTTAAAGCCAATTACCGTTTGAAGACCAATCTTTGTCACTTCCTACAAGGTCACCGGCTAAGCTGGTCACTTCTGCTCGCGGTTTTTTGACCCATGTAGTGACCGCGAGCGGAACTTGTCCACCACTATAGTTATATCAAGGGGCACATACATATTAAGATATGAAAAAAAACAATGTGAACAACAAAGGTGATATTATAAAACGCTATCGGAGAACACTACAAGGAAGCAGAAACTTCAACATTAGAGTCGGAATAACTGTGTATAAAGCCGCATCCATACCCGAATAAGCAACACACCTGTGAGTACGATGCCTGAGATGACAGCGATCAAGCAATTGCGTTCCGTAGAAAAGACCACATATTTCCCGCGTCAACAGATAAAAAGTTATCGTAACGTACCATATTGAGAAACACAAAATACTACTTAATGTGTGCAAAATTACAGATATGATTCAAAACATTAATTAGCACATAATAGGGTTTTCTAATAGTTTTACGAACCCTCACAACTATTCTTTGAGTCTATGATGAATGCAGATAAATAAGTTTATTTTACGGACTATATCTTCGACATCACCAAAACAAGAACCTACTTCCCAGCTGCAGTCCACCTAGGCTAAACTTGCAAACTATGCTTCAATTTTTTTTTTTTGAATATGAAAATGAAATGAAAGTTTTGTGCGCGAATCGAACTTAAATAATTTATCGCAAATGTGAGCAAATATTTTCGCTGTGAAAGACGATCACATTCAAATTACATCAACAAACTATACCACAATGTGAACAGTTTTATTAATTTTAGAGCATTTATTTCCAGAAACGATTGTAATCCACAATATTAGCTGAATGTCTTTTATCAGATGGCTGGTGATAATGAAATGACTGTGCCAGATGGCTGGTGATAACGAGGTGATCACATACGACTTATTCGAATACAATTCAAAGCGGTTAGCTGTAATATATTCTATGACCGAATTTCACAAACGTATAAAGACAACGACGGTATTGACCGTGGAAGAGGATTGGTACCAGGTTCACCTGGACGGAACAAACGTGAGAAAACCAGACGGCATGGAGTATAGAAAGACTTGGTAGAGGGGATAGGGGGGAGGAGGGGAGGGGGGGGAGGGTTATTTAGGCTTTGCAGTCTGTACTTTGCTCTTTTGCGTTGCTCGTTTTTCTTCTTCTCCAGAATCCTCAGAGCCTTCGCTATCATCGTTACCTGTTGGCTTCTCTGAAATTTGAAAAAATTACTCGAAAAATTTTGAGATATATTCAATTGCAACAGAGTGCAAATTAATCAGCAAAACTATAAGGATACCAAGAAATTTACTGACAAAATGATGTTTATTTATTATCAAGGTACGTGATTATAATAAGACGAATAAGTAGAAATAAACGATCTTCCTCTCATTCAAAGGTAGACCACCCACCAAAACATTAAGTATGTTACAGACACTGGATTTAGTTTCCTTTAAATAAGAATATTGATGCCAGCCATCTGTCTGTAAAATTGGCGGTTAATAAAGGTCCTCAATGAGGCTAGCAAAATTATATGCTCCCTTTATGTATAAAAAAAGAAAGACCCCTTCAAAATAAACTGAATGGACCTTATATCAATTGCCGCTTCAGTGTTTATCATCAAAGTAAATCCATATCATCCACATAATATTATGAACTCAATTTTAGTTATATAACACTAACCGATGTTAGCAGCAACACTTGACTCTCTCGGAGTATCAAGGGGGGGTCGTATCGCATGAACTTCCCGATGTTTTTTTATCTTCTCGAATCGGCAAAGATTGTGATAGCATAGAGGAGAGAGTTCCCGAAGTTGGAGTCACCACTTTCTCTTCCTTCTTTATATCCGTTGTTGATGGCTGCTTCTCCTAGAATTAATTCTTCATAGCAGCGTTGAAGCGATTGCTTTTCATTTCAATAGGTTTGAAGAAAAAAATTTTGTAATCAAAGAAAAAAAATTTCTCTTCTAAGTTGAACTTCAATTACTCTGTTAATTTTGAATAAAATATAATGATTACAAATTCTTCAGTTTTACAGACGGCGCTTATTTTACGAATTACAAAAACTTATACAGTCTGCAACTTCCTGAAGCAAACGTTTATTCATGGAAGGGAGGGGGGGGGGAGGGATGCTGTGATGTTGCTAAATTTCAGTCATACTGTAATTTCCAAGTTCCAATTATTCAAATTCCAAGCTTCAAATTATTCAAGTTCTAAGTTTCAAGTTCCAATATGTAATAAATTCCAAGCATTCATAGAGGGAGGAGGAGGGTAAATTCGAGAAAAACTAATGAGCACTATGGTCGAGAAAGACATATCAATACTTGACCTTGTTTTATATTTTCCCCGAAATTTCTGCACAAGGGTAGACTTGTGCCCGTGGGAAGGTGATTTTTTTGCGAAATTCCCAAATAGTTTCCATAAATCTCATTAACCAAAAAAAAAAAAAATTCAAAGCTAGTACCTCGAAACGAAATCATTTCACAAATGATTCTTTCCGGTAAAATGCGACTGCCCATAACTATTTGTAAGATTTACCCACCAAAACATTCAATAATCGCTATTAAATATACTACACATTATATTACTAATGCAATTATCGTTTATTTTCTATGGAATTTGAATATTTTATTTTTTATTTACAAGAAAAAAATCGTTGAAAATGATTAAATACGGAGAATGTCGCCTTCTGATTACAACAACAAATCATTAACAGTCATAGAAAATTATTCCAAAAATCTCAAGAATGGTTCAATTTATGCTTAAAAAGGTGTTAATTTAAAACTATCACAGAAATAAATTAATAAAATAAAAGAAACCTTCGTAGGTGACTTTTCGATTCCCGTTTTAACTGGAGGACTTCTTGATGGACTGCCGGAGAAGTGTGCAGAAGCAAGCTGTAATGTGCATTAATTATTCCGTATTTAACACAATGCATGGGAATCGAAAGATTTTCATGACCAAAACCTTTCTTGTAGCAGCACTATTGAAGATTCTTTTTGACGTTAAAAGCCATATTCGCCTCTTTTATAGAGGTCGTTGATGGCGATGATTTTAGTGGATGATGCACCTATGGCTCCTTAACTAGATGGTGAGTACAGCAGCGGGACAACAACCCGACCAGTATTCGTCGGTAATTACTAGTTTTTGCAGCATGGCCGACAGTCACCATGTGGTAGTTACGGAACTTCAATCGATGGCCACCGAACCAAGTTTCAATAGGTGGGTGCTAACCAAAAATTTTTCGAATGTCTCAGAAGCTTCCAGAAAGTAAAGCTAAGCAGAAAATTTTTTCCTAGTACTGATTAACGGGTGTTCCTTAACTCCTTGTTACGTCCCGGATTCACGATGCAGAATTTCTGATTCAGAATCCCAAAAAACCTTCATTCCCTTAAGTATATAGACAGCATCTACGCTCTCATCGTTAATGCGATGCGATCGTACGTTTGGACATAAACGCTGCCACTGCGGATCATAACCCCGAAGCTGGAAGCACCGCGAAGATTTTCAGAACGACCTGAAGCTCCGGCAGCTCGAATCAAAATTCCAGTCCTATCCACTTCTATCAGTGACTAGTTAAGTATGGCGATAGGCATCTAAATTAGACAGAAACTCACGTTCAACAACACACTCTTCATTGAGCATAGTTCCGTTCCAGAAAAACATATTAATCGCATAATTTCAAATCAAAAGTCATACATTATCCTGTGATTAATAGCGGTGAACTTAAAGTTTTTTTTAGAATTCTTTAACAATCTCTGATATAAAATTTACTCTAATGACTTATTTAATTATGACCTTTTTTAATAATTAGTGAAGTGTCATTCAAAGAATATCACTAGAAAAAGATTCTTAAATATGATAGTACAGCATTACACAAACAATAGCCCTATGAGCAGTGGGAGTGAACACCTACACAGACAGACACCAACAGACAAACATATGTTGTAAAACAACAGGGAAGTTTATATACCTGTACACGTAATTTGGCAAGGAATCGCTTCATAACGATCGTAATTTCATCAATTTCATCGGCAGATGGCGTATCTTTAAGTTGAGTGCCTTTTGCGACGCTAATTGTTGCCGAAGTGCGACCAACCTTCTCGAGTGCTTGCAAAGCCTCAGTTAAGCTGTTGATCGTCTGAAAACACTATTCATATTTATGCCTGAAGACATCTTAAAACTAAATGTCTGAACGAAATATGTCTGGAGACAATAAATCAGACGACATAATTAATATAGGAATGCATAAATAATATAAGAATATTATATTATTCAAAGATAGCATAACAATACTGACTGAAATTAAAAAAAAAGAAACTATAATATTTGAATATATCATTCAGAAAGATTTTTTAAAACATCGAAAAGGTGAAGTGTAGCAAAAATTAGAATCAATTCACACTTATATAATTAATGATGGGGAATCATGGAAAAAAATTCCATTTTATGCGCATTTTTTATATAATAGATTTCACTTTTCTTTTTTTTTACCGTCTGATATACTATAAACAATGGTATTAAATTTCTCTGTACCCTTCCAGCTATCAGATCCTCTTTACAATCCATCCAAGTTCTCATCTTCTGTTATTCATGCATTCACTGATTCATAAACTATATAGCCTATACGTCACATACGTGACTTAAAGAACACTTTCGTCCAATGGTTACAATAGACAAGCAATATCAGGTCACACTACTTTTCCAGGTAGCAATATCAGGTCACACTACTTTTCCAGTTAGCAATATCAGGTCACACTACTTTTCCAGGTAGCAATATCAGGTCACACTGTTTTTCCAGGCAGCAATATCAGGTCACACTACTTTTCCAGGCAGCAATATCAGCTATTTTCGTAGGTAGCAACATCATGTCACACTGTTTTTACAAGTACGTTTATATGCAATTAGCTAACCTCTTCATAACTGTGAGTAATCTCACATACGCCATAGAACTCGCCATTGGCCTGTTCATCGGTGAGCTCAGTGAAAGGATTTCTTAGTTGAGCCTTTAGTTGATTCGTTAATTCTGTGTTCAGACTTCGCTCTTTCATCGTCAATACTTTCAGCTAAAATCACATCCTCTATAATCATTTTTTAAAATATATACAACGCAAAAAAATTATAATTAAAAAAACTTCTTTAAATTTCACTATTAGCGTTCTAAATAGTACTTTAAAAATATTTATGCTGAAACATACAGGCTATAGGTATAAAGTTAGTGTTATATATGCGTCATTTGCATACTAGCAATGAATATAGAAATAAAAGTCAACTAGAACGATTTTATTTAAATATAATTAAACAATTTTTCGATCATTCAAAAAGTGCGTTGATAAATTTATAACTAAATATATTGCTAACATAAAACTGCCATCGTTAGAAATGTATTGCCAACATATCGTTAGAAAAACATTTGATTCGATGTCGGCAGAAACATTTTTTATCACTAAATTTTCGGCATAAATCTATCAGCCTACTTTCCGACTAATATTTTCCGGTTCCTCGTCCCTTAATATTCCAGAATAATTTTTTTCTGAAATAATTTTCCATTTTTTCCCATAATTCGGAATATTAAATTCCAGATCTTATACTACTAAAATATTTAATCGAACGTATACCACTAAAAACACCCTTATTCATCGTTATGCGCTAATAATCAAATGCGCCTATTCAATTTCTTTGAAGTTTATTGAATCATCTTCTAATTTAATCTTTTATTTTCTTTATTATATCTATCTATTTATTTCAATCAAAAGGGTATTTATTACGAATAAATGTCTCTTCATATTGCTTTCATTTGTCCCGATTCAACACTTCTCTGATCCAGCAGCCTTTCTAGAGAACCACTTCATCTCAGTGCAGTTATTCGTGAATCTAAGCCATATAATTTAGTCATCTAAGCTAAAATAGGCGAAAAAATCGCATCATCTATAAACTACAAGTATGATTATTGATTGATCACTATTAGGCTTACTGATTGATCTCTTTTATAATTTAAAATATAAAGAACAGAACCCTCGCATCGATATCCCTGATTCGCTTTTTGTCATCACCGAGATTCCTTTCGATGCGCCTTCTACTTCCTGCGACTGCCTTCAACTCACTAATTCCTTGATCGATATTTGCTGATCGTTCTTTTAGACCAATCAATTTAGAATTCCATCGTTTCGATCTTCTGTTCCGATCAGTGGCACTAAGACTGTAAACAAAAGAAGAAAATCTTAGCCTGTAGGATATATCAATGATATCAATACTCGGCCTCTAAACCAAATGGGTGTAAATTAACCAAACAACAAGAAAAATTACAAATTAGCCAACGATCGTATTTGCAGAAAAATTAATTAAGATTAAAAAAATACCAAAAAAGAATGTCTAAACTATTAAATGTAACCTTAATTTCCAATTCTCTCAAATATCGTCACTTTGCAATTCACTACTATTACTGCTTACGTGTGATAGAAGTAATTCCCAAATATTGGTAGAAAGCTGGTAGCAAAGATTTATGGACAACTTAATAGAGAAATAGGCTGCAAGCAATAAAGCTTAGAGATGAAGCTCTTCGGTTATCTCAGAAATTATTCTATTTCGAGCCCTACTGTTGGGAGGCTCTTTTACACTGTAACCATGGTCAATCAAATACTTCATGATTTCAGCTGTGAGTTTCCTCCCCCACTACAACTTTATATTTGATCTTAACCCTCTCCCACCCTCCCTCTCCCTCTACATCATGGTTAATTAAAAGCTTGAGGGAAGAGGAAAGAGAGCTGTCGCGACATGTGACTCAAAAATGCCAATAATAAAGCACTCCAACGTATTCTCTCATAATCAATATTAAAGACCACCCCAAGCAGATAGGTTCACCGTCACAAAACAGCTTGAGAACTAGGCAGCAAAAAGTTATGTTTATCGGTTGTCTGTCAAAATATTTTGTTTTTGATTTATTCCCTCCAAATTTTACATCTAAATCCTCGAAATCTGCAAACAACAATGAAACTGCGGTAAATCGGCATCCTCAATAGGTGGAAAGTGATAAAAGATTAGGCTTGATTGTGTTTCAAATGAATAAATAAAAATTACATTCGCGGCGTATTTTCGATTGCCTTAGCAAGCTGGTCATATTCGTCGATCCAATGGTTGTGTTGGCTTTCGAGACGTTTCAACCATGTTGATTCGACCTCATCCAAACGATCCTCCAGCTTAATATGAAATGCATCTCTTTAGATCCTCACATTACCGATGCGATCGATAAATTTTAAAATGGAAATCCCAAGCGGCTTCGACATTATGCAACAAATTTAAATACTTAGGTAGGAGATCCCAATTTATTTCCTTTTCTAACTCAAAAACGCCATAATATATAAGGCAATTCACAGTTTTATTTCAATACCTGACATTTTCGGTTTACCTACTGAATGTGGGATACTGCGAGAGTTTCTTGAACTTTATTCACTATGAACTGATTTTTTTTTTTAATTATTCCAATTTAAAACTTTAGTGGTTTTTAGGGATAAATTAAATTCATCTTCCTTTTTAAGTGAATTAAACACATCTCTAGTGAACAGCGCAACAATAATCATTCATTCCTATGCCAAACGTTGTAACTATCACGGTCAAGTTTAATGTAAATCCAAAAACCATGCAAAGTTTACCTCTCCTCATAGCCCTTTTCTGCACTTTCCTCACTTCAAATGAAAAAACCATAACTGTATGACTATCAAATATCATTGCTCCTTTGTTGGATGGAAATGACCTAGACTAATACCACACAACGTTTAGACGAGTTGTCATCAACTTCAAATCGCCGATTCTATTAAAGTTCTATTTTGCATATATGCCGCCTTTTCATAATTCCAGCCTACATATTGATCCATAATTCAATGAAGTGTATTGCACTAAATCAGAAATTAAGTAATGAAGATTTGAAATAAAAACTTCCCTAACAATTATTAACCTCGAATGGTGCTATCCAATATTCATATTTCGGCTATCCCATATGCCAAATAATTAAAATCAGTGTCAACTTTTATTCTCAATTTTTGATATATTCATAAAGAAATGAAAATGTACCGTTTGTATGGCGTCCTGATTTCGTTTGTGAGTATGTTCGATCCTCTTTTGTAAGATGTTCAGATTGGCTGTGACATCATCATGTACCTGTGTCATTTAAAGTTAGATACTCATTCACTTAATTGAAATTCCAATCAAACGATGCCTTCACAATCCCCCATCTAATATAGGAATGCGAACAATAAAATGAATGGAATTTTCGACTACAGAGGATATGAGTGAAAAACCAGAAGGAATGATGATCGTCAAAATACACTAGATACGAATCATGACATTCGAGGACAGAAAAATGTCACTTCCTCTGATTAAACAATGAAGTTGTGCTCCATTTGCGGCTCTCAACTCCTTTCTAGGCTCACCTTCCCGACGTTCAGTCCGCTTTGATATCATTTAACAAGCATTAACTCCAACATGTGGTCAATAAAAAATGTAAAATTTCAAAAATCTCTAAACTCGATTCACGTACAGAATAAAATTCTTTAGGAGAGACGAATAATGGGCACAATTGCACAGAATCATGTCACCTTGGTTGCAAACCGCGAATGGAGCTGAGCTCGTGCCCCACACTGCGTACGCGCTGCTACCGTACTCTGCACTCTGCAAGCGAGTACTAACACCCATCACAGAAACTCGAAAAATTTGTAAAAAAAAATGCAGTTCTTTTCAACCATTCCTTACAGTGTCAATCCAATGCCCCAATGCAAAATTACCGCTTAATTGAAGGATGGGAGATGCACTTGCGAGATGGGCAATCTGTGAAGTGGTTGCAGAGAACGATGACCCATCCAGCAAGTGCACTTCCCCTTCTTCGATTGAACTGAAATTTTGCACAAGGAAAAAATGGCATCTTTCTTTTACAAGTTTCCGAGTTCTTGTGATAAGCGTAAGTATTCGCTTGCAGAGTGCAGAGTATGGTAGTGGTGCGTACGCAGTGTGGGGCACAAACTTAACCCCATTCGCGGTTTGCAATCGGGGTGCCATCGTTCTATGCAAGTGTGCCGGAATCATGTAGGTAATACATGAATGTGTGATGCTAATCGAAGAGGAAATTCCACAGCCCCTCCAATTTGAATAGCTCCATAGTGTATGGAGCCACTCAAATTCAAAGATACTTCATTTATAAGTGGTTATATGATGTATAACCGCCATCTATTCTGAAGCTTCACTCCATTTCGAATGCGCTTATCCACCAGGTGACAGCACCATGTTAAATGGCACTTAGGCATATGCTTTTTGATATAAGTAATCGCTATCCTTCTGACCCTCTTCGCAACGAAATGTTATTCATCCTCGTGAATGCAAAGATGCAGTTCATGATAATCAAAAATTTTGATTTTAACCATCACCCCAGGGGATAGCATCCGGAAAACTTTCGGGAAACCGGCTAGTTGGTCAGAATGCGTCATGGCAGAAAACGGTTTTCTGGCGTCGGCATATTTTCAAATACGTTGCTAAGAGGCTCGACGGTTACCCGATAACCTCTACGGGTAGGAACGTCAAACTGCCCGATACGTAGTTATTGGTTGCAACCTCGTTAGATGCAAAGCGGTTGTATATAACCTTAAAAGGAAGACCATTCCTAATAACCCTTCATTGAAGGAGCACCGACTATGTCTTCCTGACATCACATACTTGTTTTTTCGAACTCTTCAAACAGACTTTCTTCAACAGCCGACATACCCTTATGATGTTTAGCGGCGATATAACTCTACAGAACAGACAATGATCATCAATGAAGAGAAGCCCGAAATGTTATAAGCAACAATTTAGAAATACGCAAACTTGCCCATATCTAAATTCCCAATCTTATTTTTGCCACTGTAAATTATCCTTCATGACTATGAGATATGCTCTTAGCGATCACTAACCATATCACTATAAAATCGGGTAAACTATATGAAAACGTACCTTAAGCTGTCTTGTTAAATTATCGATGATCGATTTAGCTGCTTCGAGATCCTCAGGTGGTGCATCGTCGCTTATGGCTCCTGTCGCCTGCAATAACATCCTCAAAAATGACGTCATTTCACCAAAAATTGAGCATAAACGAAGTTCTTCATTAAGCGATCAATCCTAAAAGCAACCGTTTGATCGGTTAAATACCATCTATTCCTTTATTTAAATTTGATTGCGCTAAATAAATGGGCGTCAATTTTATCCTTCGTAACCTAGTCCTGCCATAAATTCCCACACTAAAATCGGAAATTGCTAAATCCAGACGATTTTCTTTTACGCATATGTGTAGGGATGAATGTGTTTGATCAACAACGAATCCATATATGTGTTCACTGAATACTTATAAATTTCTAAAAAAACCCAAGGGGATTCCTAAGACCCATAGGCAATCCTACAGGTTTTTCCTCTTCCACCTCCTTTTTTGCTTTCGAAAATCATAGGAGATCAAGTTGAAACCGCTGAATACGTTAAAACTAAATAAGGTAAAGGTGAACTGCGATTCGGAAATACCAAATAGCAATAAGGACGTAACGTGACCTTTCTAGATGACCTCACACGTTGCCAAATCCGATAATTATCCTCAACAAATAAATGAATCCCTTCAACATCAATGGTTTTCTATCTGTATCACAGAGGGAAGAAACTCGCGAAAATATTCGCTCATATAAGAAAAACTTTATAAATCCCAAGGAAATCGGAACTTCTACCGAACTGAGATGTTGTGCTGGTTTCCGGAAGGAATCCGTGGAATCTGTCGCCATATTCAGAAGCGAAATCAAGCAACCACGCAACGATAATTCAATATATTCACTGTATTTTATTGCTATTTTGCAGTCAAAATGAGTGAGCAAATATTTTATGCAAATTGCCCACATAAAAAATATTTTATGCAAATTGCATACATAAGAAAATAACGCTTTATGCAAATTTCATCCTTGAAACTTATTATACTGATTATGCTGTATAATATGAGAGAATGAAATCCATCCGATACGTTGCCTAAACATCATAGGGAAATTATCGGTCTTTTTTTGACGAATCTAATAAAAAACAATTACTGATGAATACGCTTGATTTTCCATCCTCGTCAAATAGTCCGGTCAGTTGGGATGCTTTATGGGATTTGCAAAGCAATAGGTTGCAATTCGCAATGTTGGACAATATATAACACCTATGTGGTATTTTTTGTTTAAATAAATTCAACATGTCGACTAGGTATACATTATCATCCATCGTAATTATATGCTCTTGCAATTTGCAAGAGTATAACATATTACAGGTGAGCAAAATAGACAAAGAGTTGAATTGAATGAGTTTGAGATTAGATGAGAGAAAACCAATATAGCTTGACGGGAGTTGTAGATAAAAAAATAACTTATGCGTAAAAGAGGAGCGTTGCCAATATGAAGGCGCATTTATATTTTTCAGTGCAAAATTTCGTTAATAAAGATCTACAGTTAACGATAAACGACTTCACATATGTTGCAAGAGAAGACTCGCTTTGATCTACCTTTATGCAATGCTCATATCATTTCGGGAACCTCCGCAAAAAAACTTCCCGTCAAGGGTAAAAACAAAGACTTTCATATATGGGTTATACGATAATGAGTCGCAGAGGGGACGCTACAACAAGTGATTTTTAGACAAATTAGGTTACACTTATTGCACCAGTTGACTGGATATTTGGAATCACAAAAAAACACATCGTCACCGCTATCAATGTGCTTTCCCACTTCTTGCAATTCGACTTAGCAGTTCAACGCTGCATATATATTCATCCAATTTCTAATATTCGCTTTTTACCATCTAACCAACAAAACAGCCTACACAAACGCTATTCAAATTTTTTTTTTCACGCTCTAAGCTCCATTCTATAGCTTTAAACTGTGTTGGTAAAATTTAAATACGCAAATTTCAGAAAAAATTTAAATATGCAAATTTTTAAGGACATAGAGACCCTATGAAAACTGATGAATCGGAATTAGATTTCATCTAAGAAATTATAGATTAAATTTCATTACAAAAAAAATTCATAATTCATAAATTCGAATTGCATAGCGATCACAAATATAAACAAAAATAATAACTACATAATATACGTTTGCGAAAAAAAATTAAAAATTAAAAAAATGTAAAAAGAATGCTTAAAAATTAACAAATATTGAAATGAAATACAACGAAAGCAGTTAGGTGGCATAAAATGTGAATGGGTGCAGCACAATGCTGGCACATTCAACAATAAAAGATTGTGAGAGCGATGATTTGCGGCATTTTAGAGAATTGCATGAATGGCCTTTGCAAATATTTGAAGATGCCATTCGAGTTAACCAACGTCAAATCAACATGTCGCTCATCGTATTGCCTCGACCAACTATCATATTCGATGACGAGAATATCTACCAGGTTGAATTGTTTTTCCTCAATATTAACCACAATTTTTTCCTTATTTCTTTACCACCCCCCCCCTCCATTTCTCTCCTCCTCACTAAGAGGCGTTTGCCTTTCCTAATTTTTTTAGACACAAAAATGGGCAATTTGACAAAAATTACACCATGATATGTAATTGCTAAACCACTATATGTTTAGCTCGTTGAACGTATTTATGTGAACTCATGATTTCTAGCTCTTCTATAAGGATTTCATTGAAAAATGAACAAAACGATAAAACTCTGAAGCAATTAAATTAGATCTGGAAATAAAAAAATATGTCTTGTCGCCTCATTTATTCACATCACCATCCAAAAATATCTCTATAACTTTGTCTTCGTCGAATAGCTACTTGCATAAATCGTTGATTAATAATAAATACCGTTCATTTAAAAGGGGTATAACGGATAGAACAGACACTGATAAGTAAAGGAGCCTCATAGTATCAAAGGATGTTTTATTCAAGTCTAGAGAACGCGCTGGCTTTTAATTTAGTCTGAATACTTCACCCAACGGAAAATAACTGATAGTTTTATATGACCAATCCACCCTCACATATATAAGATGCTTATGATGCCCAAAAAAAGAGGTACAGCAGAGGGTGGCACAAGGAAGATTAGAAACAGAGAGCAAAAATCCCTTAATTAATTAATTTATTTTTTGAACTGTATTCCCTAATTATATAAAAAACGAAGATGATTGATATACAAACAAGTTATACAACAAATAAGACATAAAAGATGCATCTAGCACAACGAAAAACATGCTTCGATATCGCTCTACAACAAAATATAACCAAGAGATATAGCTGAGGGTGTCCTGGGGAACGTTTGAACATCCTATTTGCGATGATTTAATTGATTTATAAAAATCGTTCAAAAACTGTTTAAAGATCAACAACTAATGATGATTAAATATTATATGATACATATAAGCAGCACTTAATTTGCTTAGATTAAGCGGAAATACCTGCTAGAGTTGAAATAAAGCCCACCCAAGAGCAAAGAATGCATTACTTTCAGTTGCTACTTATGAATGTGGGCAAATTACCTATACTATTCAAATTTCAAACCAATAATGTGAATATTTTCTGCTGCAAACCTGTTATCGGTCGAATATCGCCAAATCGACAAATTTCCATCGTTGTAAGTTCCACTTCATTGAATTCACAAACATTTCATTCGCGCGTTTACCTTTACGATGCATCTATAATTCATACAATGCTTAGGTATATTTCACGTCTAATGGAGACGCTTTTCACTCATATAGTTCAACCATTTCGATTCAAATACACCTCCTACATGCTTCGCTCATTTATTCCTTGTTCTTCCTCGTTATTTATAAGGTACTAACCGTTTTTTACCGTACTAACCATTTTTAACCGTACTAACCTCTTTTTACCACACTAACCATTTTTCACCGTACTAGCCTTTTTTTACCTTACCAACTGTTTACTCTGATTCCTGCACAAGGTACCCTAACTGTTTCATCACCAAGAAACGTTCAAGAATTTTGAATCGTTTACATGTTCCTCAAGTCTCGGCTATATTAAATCGTGTTTTGGATTTATGCAGCTATGCTGGATAGCGATAAAACAAAAATGGCAATCACTCTTTGCGTTTTTGAAAACTATCCTTCAGACCGTAATGAGATGATATATGATAGAACATTATCATATCTATTTAATAGTGCAATATATTGTTCAACTCTTTCACTAAAAAACTATTCATGTGTCTGCCTATAAATACATTAATATATGTTTCCTTCATTCATTTTCTTTGCGCAAAATTACTCAATATAACTGCATACCTTATCTTATCAGGCGCAAATGTCAACCAATATTTTCCGTTTGGCATGATCGATGTATATTTAATTATACCTAATACGATTGCTTATCAAATATTGTTCGTTAAATAATATGACAATAAAGGGGATGCGATTTCTTAGCGGAGAAGAAAATTATAAATAAGTGACTCCACTCATTTACCTTTCTGGACAAATGGAGCAATAAATTCACCTCCTATTCATAACCAAAACAACAAATCCACTCCCATAAACGGCTACTGGATTGAAGATTCTATTAAAATGGTGGAAAATCGACGAGGATATCGATCGAAAATTTATGAATCAATTTCGTTTATTGAGCTGTGATGATGTGAGATCACTTACCACTCATAATGAAATCGATAAATTTTGGCGTATTCGAGAACGTGTTGGTTTCTCATCTAATGGATCCAAAGATATCGTTCATTATATGAATGTTACTATCAACTGGGAATATTTTCTCGAATATAAGAGGAATGCCAATAAGCATTCCCA
This sequence comes from Baylisascaris procyonis, assembly GCA_037389465.1. Classification (NCBI taxonomy): domain Eukaryota; kingdom Metazoa; phylum Nematoda; class Chromadorea; order Rhabditida; family Ascarididae; genus Baylisascaris; species Baylisascaris procyonis. The sequence continues at coordinate 27,501 of JAZARR010000018.1, forward strand.
TCGTTCAGGGCAAAACACAGGTAAATCAACACCTTATTTGATCCTCATATTATCACTGGTTTATTCTCTCAAAATATTTCTTGGTACGGGCAACATTCCCATCCATGAGATATGCTTATCGTTGCAAACAACTTCAACACCGCAAAAGTGAAATGGTGCAGCAGTGTGGGCATAGGTAGATCAGCGCTATAAACGAACCTACCAACAAACTAAAACGTATGCTCAATTTTCTGCCTCCCCCACCACCTCACCACCCCTCTCCCCTTCTCCCCCTCCCCCTTGAAAGTGTTGCTCATAAAATGAACAGTACTTCGATGGCAATACCACACAGCTGAATATTTTCTATTTCATCACTCAACCATCACTCATTTTCGCGCTCAGATTCCGGGTAGAATTCGTGGGGAAAATGAAAATACCACACTCACTCATGAATCTAGTATTTTTATTTCGTTATATTCTAGGTGATGTGCCAATTTTGTTTCATTACGTTTGCAGCATGTAAATCTAACTAATGCGTATTTTGCAGATTCAACACAAAAACACTCTCGTGACTACAGTTTAAGTGAGATCGACGTACAATTGGACACAATGTCATAAATAAATGCTCTAACTTAATATATACAGCTCGTTAGAAGGAGTTTACCTTTGTTAGACAATCCAATCCAATAATAAAAAGATTTATTTTAAAAGATCTGCAATGCAGATACAATAATTCAACGTATTCAACGCCTCATAGTGAATAGAAGAACGATTAAATTACAACATATAAAACACATAACATCCTTCAAAAAAACTATACGAAAGGCATTTCCATATTGCACATTCCCATTCTTTAACCTCTCAAATTGAATTAAATAAACATCAAATTGAGCTAGGTAAATATGAGAGAAAATTATATTATAATTTATAATTTATTATAATTTAAATATTATATAATCTATAATATAATTTAAATATTCAATGTCAGCATTTACCACTCCTCACAAATAAATTCCCGCAAAAAAAGTTTCAATTAATTGCATTAATCGAGTCTTCGACCGGAAAACCCGAACATCGTTAATAAATCATCTTCATAGAATCGGACCTACCGGATTCATTCACTGCATCAACCAAAATATACTAAATCAAAATGAAAGAATTTTCATCGGTATGATTTTTGATAGAAATGAATATCAAGTTCTGCGGAACTAATATTTCCCTCATGTTTCTTACTAAGATATCAACTGATTTTTGCACAATTTTCTAACGTTATAAAGCAAATGATGACTTCAAGAGAGTTATAAAGCAAAGCGATGAGAGCTTTTCATCATCAAAGCATTCACTACTCCCCAAATCTCTTCCCGAGCCGTCTTTTTCCCATAGGCAAAATCAGCTTACCCAATTTAGCTAAAGGCACCGACATCCATAACCTAATATTAAGTTAGCAGTGAGAAATCCAAAACAATACTGTTAAAGTGAATAAATTATGTGCACAAATTTGAAATATTATCACAGATGGAAGTACGAAAAACATACTCCAAACAACGGCGCAATTTTATGAGAGACCAGACCAACGATGTAGATAACTGCCCCAGCCTGGAGATTTCACTTCGTTCGATATTGTATCTCCTGTAAAAACAATTCTTTATTATTAGTATAATTAGAAATAGTAAATACAAGTGGCGTATTCAAGCTCCACCATATAGCCCCCCCCCCTCTCCACCTTCTCCCGCAACAAAGCTTTTGAAGGCTTTTTGTCTAAAACAGCGAAAATCTTTGAAAATTTTTCATGAGGACGACCTGAAAACACGAAAATTTCGGCACTTTTTGCACCAATAAAATCAATGCTCTTCCATTTTAAGTTCCAATTTTTGGAACTCTCACTTCCCGGAAGGCCATGTTCCAATTTTTGGAACTCTCACTTCCCGGAAGGCCATGTCCCAATTTTTGGAACTCTCACTTCCCGGAAGGCCATGTCCCAATTTTTGGAATTCTCACTTCCCGGAAGGCCATGTCCCAATTTGTGGAACTCTCACTTCTCGGAAGGCCATGTTCCAATTTTTAGAACTCTCACTTCCCGGAAGGCCATGTCCCAATTTTTGGAACTCTCATTTCCCGGAAAGCCATGTTCCAATTTTTGGACCACTTCCCGGAACGCCATGTTCCAATTTTTGAAGCTCTCATCTTCCGGGAGACTATGTCCGAATTGTTGAAACTCTCATTTTCCGGAGGCCATGTTCCGATCTCTCTGTTCGTCTCCGAAGGAACCTAACAATACAAGAAGGTCAGTAAGAGGTTTTTCCAAATTTTGTGGAAATGCGACGCTTCAGTACGACTGTTTTGAATCGAGAAAAATAGGCTGAAATACTTAAATAAAATATACTTAAACAACATAAAGTCACACGAAACTAAACAGAAGGTTTTCATGCTTCAAATAGATAAAACTGCATTCCTCCGAATTCCAACAGATTATGCTAACAAAGAAGGGTACAAAGAGAGAGAGAGAGAGAGAGAGAGAGAGAGAGAGAAGGAGAAAGAAAAAGAGAAAAAATAGACATTGGTGAAATAAGTCGAACACAAGCACGACCTTAGGTAGTTCCTCACCTGTCAATATCAAAATAGATCCGCTGATTTGTCATCGATGGCCTTGTCAAGGTGCCCAGAACTTGCCCTAAAAATCGCAAATCCCAGCAAGTTATCTCATTATCCTGCAATATTTTGCACATCAATTACCAACACATTTCATTTCTATTCTCATTTTACAGCTTTTTCCTTAAAACTCACTAAATATTTGAAATTATGCCGTATAATGTTACCTATTTCATCTCTTTGATCCTAAAGTTTTATTTCCTCTTTCTTTCCCTATTTGCATTTTTTACGTTATAAATTCCTCTCATTTTTAAGCTAAATCTAGTCAGTCATAAAACTTAGCCATCTCATAACTTCTTTCGTTTGTTATACCCGCAAATTCTGGAATAATAGGGGAAATGTTTGTAATTCAAGTGCAAGTGATTTTATTTTAGTCCCTTCGACCAAATATGGGGTGAAGAGGATTCATTCACCTCTTCATATACTCTTGTTCATATCTGTAGAAAAACTTTAAAAAATTAGGTTGTACAAAACAGTAATCCCAATCGTCGACCCTAATGCAACGCCAAAATTTCAAATATAAATTTTATTTCAAACTAAGTCGCTGTCAACCAAATTCAGCAAACTCGAAAACACCTGCCGAAAATCAACCTCTTGTCTGTCGCATTATCAAAACATTATTTAAAAGAAATTACCTTTCTGGCAGCCGCAAACAGGAAATTACCGTCCGATGAGTATCGAATATGTGTCGTACCTGATGATCGGGTCTCGAATGAGCATATCGCACTCGCCGTGAGATCAGAATAAACTACCACTGAAAATCAATTTTGGGAATATAGTAAGTTTTATTTATGAGAAAAATGGGAGTGCTAAAATGCTCTTGCTCCACCACCTCTAAATATAGCTATGCTAGTATATCTTGACCAATTCATCCCCCTTCAAAAAAAAAAAAAAAAAAAAATTACAGATATTAGATATCACAACAACAGCTAACAAGGATATCAAGCATAAAATCTAAAACCCAAATCATTTTGGCTGTGCTTCATGACGTCGTTATACGCGAATAAATAATGCAAATAAGGCACAACTCATTCAGAAGAATTGAAATCTATGACATAGCTATTAATTGCCAAATGTACCCATATCCATTATAAACACCAAAAAAGAAATCTTTTTTCCAACATTTTCAACATTAAGCAATCATCATCGTGTACGCCGAAAGAAGGGATACGTCAATTTTATACCATAAATTTTTCACAGTTCTATTCAGAGATGAGCCAAATCCAATAATTACGATTCAATGACCGAAACAAGGCAATTAAACACTGCTGTTGATGTTTATACTGGTTAAAAGGATACCTTTAATCAGACTATCGCTATAAGCCTTAATCACACCTTTGAACTAATCCATTTCATATCTACCTGATGAGAAAAATTACAAAACGCAAATCTGGCTACTAAAAATTAGCAGAAAATTAACTGATCAAAGGCGATAAAAAAGAAAAAGTTCAGTTCCCAGCCTTGTGCATTTTTTCCATCACTTCGAAAATGCAAAAGGAAGAAAAAGAAATGCAAAAAAAGCGATTTCTATAGTTTTCATCTCCTCCACTTGTAATGCTTTTAGCATTCGGCATTCCAAAAAATCTTCCCACAATCAAAGAACCCGTCGAAATGTGTGAAATTTTATGGCGTTTCAGCAATCGAAAAGGGCATCAGGCAAATATTACGAGGATTCCCTTGTAATATATTTATCCCACCTATATCTTGTTATGCAGATATCAAATCCTATCTCAATGAGAGTGTACATAAAACGGTGTCCCTCTTTGAAAGCATTTCTGAAGTATGCAGTACCAGCTGGGTGGCACAGCTATAAAGTATCAAGACGTGGCTGGAATTAAAATTCTACGATATTAAAATGAAAACTACACAGATATTCAGTACAGGTAATCATTCTCGCGCACAAGCTAGCTCAGCTATTGTTCAATGACGAGCTGACCCTGACAACTCACAAACAGCGTCATAAATAGCATCGAGGTCTAGGTGCAAACGATGTCGCCCGTATAAAACCTTAGTCCCCACTGAAAACAGTTGAATCCCAATCTTTATTTACCCCATTTAAGAAAATCGTACTGGATCCTAAGATTAAGTAGTACAAAGCGAACCAGGATGTCTCTATTGTGATAGATTTAATTGTTTTTAAATATCAATAAGATTTGCATGCTCGGGAGAAAGAAACTCCACGACTGGAAGAGTTTTAAAGCAAGGTGAAAACAATCTCCGCGGATGAAATTTTTCCGAGATACAACCTCTAACGAGTGGTGAGATCGGAATTAGTGTTCAGATTCCAAAAAATTTACAAAAAAAGAAATGGAGCTTTAAAACGAACGATAAGAAAGAGATAATATCGAACTTCCGCAAAAAAAAAAAAAAAAGACCGGGTACGAACAAGAATAATGGGAGGATATACCTAGCACCATAACAGCATGGACGCAACGGAAAGGAAGTATTCATCATAGAGCATTCGATTTTGCCCGAAAAGGTAGGCAGATACTGATCCTTGCCCAAAAACGTAAGCAAACAATGACGCTTTACATTGGTAATGTTTGGAAATTAGAGAATGCGATAATATTTTTTTGGGAAAAAACTAACATGTCTTTCCATAACAGCTGGTTGCATAGACGCCAGGCATCGTTGGATTCATTGCGATGCAAGAAATTATCGCTTTCTGACCACCAATTTTCTTCTCTGAAAAATTAACCTGCATTCACTTTATTGTCCCCTTCCAACCATAACGCCAGGGGTAATATCAGCCATATTACTGTAACGTTCAATACAATACAGTGAATATATCATCCTGCCTAGCTGATGGTCCTATGTGACATAGTATGATGCCTACAGGCCAACCTATGCTAAGCAGCTAACTGAGGCATGACAAGACTTAAAGAAAAGATACCGTTGAAAATAGAGCAACACGTCCATCCGCCACCATTATAAAACAAGTATAAAAAAGTTGTTACATAAAAATCCGACTCACTCCAAGTTGAAATCTCTTTGATCTGACGTCCCGAAGATGTCATGTCGAAGATTCGAATAGCCTTCTCATAGCCTCCATATAAAAAACGTCCATCCAATGAAAAACACGTCGAATACGCACTTGTTAGTTCATCCTGTATAGGTAACATTAATTCAACGTAATTTCATCAGTAGACCTCATAAATGAGCATAAACGCGGTGAAATCTTCATAAAATCGAAAAGAATTTGATGGTCACCGAGAAGAATTTATGAATTTGAAAAAAAAGACGAATAATGGCCATGAAATTGCAGAATTGTAGAAAAATATCTTAAACTTTAAAAATAATTCTTTTACAAAAGGAAATTTGATATATTTATAATAAAAATAAAATATATTTAAACAATAATGAAAGGAAATTTTTTTTTGTGATATATTTATATTAATGCAGCTTCCTACTCTTTTTCATTACTTATAACATCATAAACATAAAAAAGTCACTAGAATTTACGCACCTTTCTCACTCTCTCTCTCTCTCTCTCAAAAAAAGCACTTCGGTGACATTTTGCACCTCAGCCATAAAACACTTTACTGCTTGTTCGTAAAATGTCGTAATTTCCGTCTTCATTTTGTCACATTTCATTCATCTACCTATTGCAGTATTTCATGCCGGATCACCGATTCACTTACGTTTATTCATTCGACGGGAAGGTTTCACTAAGATTTGTCCATCACCTACCTATCGTTTCATATCGCAATTGTCCAAAACAAACACAAAATAATAATAAAAACTCAAAAGATAACCACAGATAACCGTTAACTTCCCTTTGACCAAAGCATTTTAACTCGTTTTCATTTATAGTCCACGATTCGGCAACAATCTAACACCACACTTACCAAATGGTTTATTCCACGGAATGAAAGCACCCGGTTTCCACCAACATCCCAAATATGGATTGGATGATCCTTACTGGATGTCGCGAAGCAATTATTCGAAGGATGCCAACAAACATCACAGATTAAATCACCCAAAGGGATTGACCTCTTTAAAGTAACCTGAAAACAATGCTCGCAATACTACAATCCCGCATTTACGACACTCATAGCATTTATCAACAAGCCTGCCCATTATAATCCATCATAATATGCGTTATACTGCTAAACGCTCTTGCGCATCATTCCCAAGCAAATTGGGGTTGTGGTCATTTCTCCAAGAAGGACTCAGTCCAGCCAAAGCCTTTGTGAAAAGACAGTTGAAATGACCACAGCTAGAATGGACATTAGATTCTATTTTCACTGCAAAAGACATAATATGTACCATAAATCATGTTGCAGATTATGTAGACACTATGTTGTTGTCTAGACGTTAGACGCTTCAAAGTTACCTCGATAAGCCTTTAAAGCAGATTACATCCAAGAGTAACGCTTCAATAATAAGTCTTTAAATGGAAAAGCATGCCACAATACAGAATACCTCTCAGAGGATATAAGCATGCCACTCTACCTCATCTTGCACCTGTTCATTCCATAATATAAAAAGCGGTACCTGATCCTGTGCCTCGTTAAGTTCGAAAAGTCGCACTTTTCGATCCTGACTGGAGGTGAGCAAATGTGTCCCATTCGCATTCCACTTACAACACTTTACATAGTTGTTATAAGCGCCATCTAGCGAAAAACCAAACGATTCAGCTTTTGCAACAAAAGCATCGCTCTCACGTTGCAAAAGTTGCAAGTTCGCGAAGTTCATCTCGAACTTTGTTCGTTTCTTCTCAATCTGTTTCACCACGCATTCCATGAGTTCTTCCTTCACATTCTCCACCTTAAACAATGTTTCTCTCAATAATAATACAAAGGAAGAGGAAACAAGACCATGAGTGAACGGAAAGAATAAAACCATGAAGAAAAAATTGGCCTTTCAATGGCGCACCTAGAAACGTGTGACAAGAATTCGGTGATAAACAATATAAATAAAGCAACCTTTTGTGCAGTGCTACGGTCGTCTTGACCTGCTTGATTTTGCTGTCCAGCATGACCTCCAGCAGGTATGGTGGCCTCACAAGAAGCTTCACATTCCTCTCCTTTCCTGTCAAACGATAATCGGGCACTCTTCTCTGCTGGTTCGTTCACTTGCTCACTGGCCCGTAACTGTAACATTTTTTGATAATTGAACAAATGCTTTTTATTCAGTACGCGCTTTAAACTACTTACTTCTGTTCCCCATTCGGCATTCTGAAGGCCCTATTTCCTCGACCCAAACAACCAATAACAAAACCGCCAACGCAGCGAATCCTTACTGAATACGCTTCCATCACGGGCAGAACGGAATGGGTAACCGTATTTCCTGACTTCAAGATGAAGTGATGCATTCGCAACAAAGGGAGAACAGCAAATACGCAATAATTTTTAATATCGCTAAAGTGACCAAAATCAATAAAAATAAACCGAGAAGGGCATAAGGTTATCTAACCGCTATTTGTTTTCAAAGATTTTCAAAATTTCTTTTAATTTTTTAATTTCCAATTTTCTAAAGCACAATATATTTTCAATTCAAATCAAACTTCAAATTCAAATTGAAGTTCTTTTTTATAATATGATCGCTAAAATTGAATTTATGGGAAGACGGCTGCCTTAGTGGTCAAAAAACATGATGCATAAATTCATAAGTAACGTTTAAATAACCATTTCCGACCAAGCAGAGACCGTCTGAAGATAGATATACACAAATACACATACATTACAATCTATAGTTGGAGTTATTCAAAAAATCACTAAAATCTACCAGAGGGAGATAAATCCTACAGAACAGGTAAAGAATGCCGATTATCAAAAAAGGGGAAAAAAGTGAAAAAAATGAACAAATTGCTAATTGTTCATCCTGAAATTCCACCCACGTAAGCTTCACATGTTCTCTATTGTAAGAACAAATGATTGCAAAGATTGCATGATAACAAAGATTCCCTCGAAAATGATTGGCAGTATTTAAACAACATTTCAGGGATTTCGATGTTATCTCAACGACTGCATATCAATTCAAATCAAAACATCCTTTGGCGAATCATCACTTTCAAAGCAACGATGATAATTATGCAAATTTTTTTCTACTTCCAAAGCAACAAAGACTATTATGCAAATTTTGTTATCATGCGACTAATCAAACATATTCCGTTCTCTCTCCCCCCCGCCCCCCACCTTTGAACTTGCTGCAATCAACAAAACGGGTTGGTCACTTAGTTATTTCAATGCGTGCTCTAAATAGTGGACAAATGCCCACCAATTAAAGAACAATACCTACCCTTTGAAGAAAGAAGGCAGTTCCTTTACGCATCGCCTTATCATGTCTCCTTTCTTCACGAAGACGTTCGTTTCGCGCCTTATTATACTGCACAGGTGATGCGCTTCCCGGAGTTCCATCGTCAATGCAATCCCGTTCGACGGTGCATAAAATCTGCAGAATATATCAGCTTACATTAGTGACACCTTGAAGCCAATCAACCTTGGTATTGCTACTCGAGAAAATATATACCATGTATGCCAACAATATGCAAAAGACCCGATTAAAGACAGCAAATCTGTTGCATCAAGGATGATTTCAAGTACGAGCAGGAATGTGGTGGTATTCTAATCTCTTGGCTCATATCCCGCGACCTCAACCACCGGTCGCTAAACTGCATTAGAAAATACCTTTGAGATAGCTGAATGCTGACGCTTAACTTTACAAGAAAGCACCTAAACTGTTTACCTATAAGATGACATCAGATAGCCAAATTTGATAGACGACTAAGTCTGAAGTGGAAAACTTTTGTTGTAAAATTCCGAAATATCCTTAAAGAAAACTGCTCTCAATCGGATAATCTTCAAGAATTACACCCACCTCTTCCAATACGCCATTGACGATTGCCATCCTCTGCGAAGCTTCGACGCCTTGGAGCGTTGTCATTCCGCCTTCTTGTTTAATATTGCTTGCAGCTTCCTCCCTTACCGTTGAATTAGCATATCCCGATGTGGTCGCCTCCTGACCATCGTTTACCTTCCTCATCACTAAAAGAAGTATAATCAACCAGGATTGGTGATCAAATGACCATATATTTTACGTTGATAAAGACCCGTCAAAAATGCATAACAAAGAGACAATCAACCGATAATTAATTATAGGGCCCTCTTCTGGAGATGTGTTTTGCATAATTCAGTGGCTGGTCTTAAACGCCAACAGAAGCACCACATCACAGTAATCTGAAGACACCCATGTAGGTATATTTGAGCACAGACTGCAGCAAAATCGACTTAAGTAAGTCGTCGAAATAAAAAATACGAACGCCGATCCGGAAGGAAATGAGGTACATACGTGACTTAACAATAACACCCAAGTGAATATAAGAAATAAACTGAACACATCGCAAACCACTTATTGAGATGTATACTAGAAAACATCTTTCTATGCTTCGTTAAATTCATAAAGAAAATGATCGTCCTTCTTTTAGCAAAGTCTGGGTATATTGGCCGAAAATATGGTCATCACTTCCTGCCAAAATTAGGGAAGGGGAAAAAGAAAAGGACAACAATGAAAATGCAATTACAATGAGAGAAAGAGTACAGAGTAGTTTCATAAAGTTATAATTTCATTCAGTGGATAAAATATTCATCTTGTGGGAATTATTTTACCCACACGGGGGAATAAATTTGCTGGAAATTTTTAATATTTATTTGCAGAAAAACGAACAATATCCCTGAAGGAATTATTATGTTTAATATTAAACAATTCTACAGACAAATCACGCTAAAAACAAAGCAGATAAGGATATAAATTGTGAAAGAATACCCTTCCTGTCGGGTAAGAATTTTCGCAATAAAATTTCTGAATAAAACTCAATTTTCAAATTTAACAAAATTCACCTCAATACAGATACATGAAAACATAGATTATATTATTCAATGATACATGAAAACATTTTTTGATTAACTAAATCGACTTAAATTTTTCTACGTATGTAATTTCTAAGCAGTTTACTAAACATAAACATACTATCATACTCGTCTAATACAAATATATCAAAAAATTCCATCAAATTTCTCTGCCTCCCGTTTATAGCCTAAAATATGATGCTTCTACAGAATGCTACAAAAATTCAAAAAATTAACATAAACTATAGATGGATCAACGTTATTTCACTGGACTAATAACCAGTCATTTATAATGAAGTAAATTTTCAATAACAAATTCATTATATTTATAAAATAAAACTATCGAATACAAAAAAATATAACGAAATAAACAAAACAATCAATTGATATTTTCAACGTTTCTTTGCAAATGACTATTAACGAAGGTAACGATCACCTCTAATACAACACCTGAAAATTAAATAAAACTTTATTGTTTAGTTTCTTCATCTAATTCACCACAAATCTGCAGCACTTCCAAATAACCTCATATCATTATCACCTTATCACCTGTTGATTCCGTTATCGTCTATCTTCTATCACTTAACTACCCGCAAACAATAATTCAAAACTATATAAAATTGAATGATATCACATCCCCGATAGGTGATTTAATAAATTTGTTTCGGCAACTCATTTGAATTGGACCACCCACCGTATCTGTTAATACAGAACAAATAAGTGTTCATGCAAAGAATCAAAATCGAGATTTGGGCATTTCTTTCAATAGTGCTATATGCAAAGACGATAAAAAAAAATCTTATAAAAATAAATGGTGGTAATTATCAAATATTACTTTTGTTTATGAAAAAGAATCATTCCCTAACCAATAATAATAATGACACTAAGCACTAAGGCTTGAATTTATTACTAAACCTATTTTAGCATAGACTTCAATAAAAGTCATGTAGAGCAATAATGGCAAACTATATTCGCAAGTAAGGCTTGAACCTAGCAGAAGGTGGAGGATTCTAGGCTCTCCTGCAAAATAACTGACCTTAACTGACTAACTTCCGGTCCCACCAACTATCACATAAAGAGAGATCAAATGTTAGCTGCAGTTCAGGCTTCGGCGGACTGAATGTTCATAAGAGTCTTAAGAATAGAAGAAATTATAGGGTTAGCACACCTTGCAATCCTTGGTAATGATATAAGGATACAAAAACCGATAATCTTATGATAAAATGCTATTGCTAATATAAACAGCAATCACATAAATCTAAAACACAATTGGAAATCAAAATAAAATTATAATAAATCAAAAGACAACCAAAAAATATAAAACAATACGCAATGCAAAGTATATGAAAATATATCGACCATGGCGCATATTCTCAAAAACATAAAAATACATTAGATAATCATTAAACGAATTCTAGAAAAGAACAGAATTCTTCCCTTTATCACTCCTCTAATCAAGAATCGAAATGAGTGCAAATTCATTGCAATAACAAGACGGAAGCATCACATTATAGGTGATCAAATTTGTGATATCGGAAAAACAATTTCAAAAATTTATATTAATATAATTTTTTAAACTAATCCACTCTAAGGACCCTTCAATCATGTATAGAGTCGTAAAGCGACATCAGAATCCAACTGGAAATCACAACGTTGTTCAAGTAGCATCAATGCACGTTGACGACTTATGACTGAGGCGTCGTATGGTGCAAGAATCGTCGCAGTCATCTCCTCTGGTGATTTCTTTATTTCGCTTCGCAATAGCACTGCACTTGCCGTCGGTACTGATAGTAATCTCAATGAGGATATTGCTTCTTCAAATTTCTGCAACGAAAGAACGTCGGCTTTAATTTGCATATCGATTACGATCTTGCAATTATATTGCAACTATGCAATTATGCCTCAATTTTATAATACTGCCTCAAACAATATGCAATTCAATAAATAATGTCGATTACAAACTTATGCACCAATTCAATAAAATTTCATAGTTACGAAATAAAGAGACATATATAAAAGTAGGTGATCCGAGCCTTGAGCGCCATCATTTCCCATTCCAATCCTATGATTAATTAATCTAAACAAAACATTGAGTGTTTGCATGCTACTTATGCTGTGATATACCGTACTATGGCGAATAAAACCCCCAGGAATTCCAAGGAGCTGTGCTTCTTGCCACTGCCGTTTCATAAAATCTCCAAGAAAACCATCTTTCTTTGCCGTAAAAAAATAAGAGTTTCTATTGTCGCTTCGTGGATGAAAATCGAAGCCGAATGTTATCATTTTATAGATCAATAGCCAACAAATACGACAACGAAAAGCACTTAGCAAAGTCACTGAATGGTGAACTAAGCGAATCTAATGCATCCATTTATGTATACTTCATAACTGTCATCACCATCTCTCACTACGGACTAGCAAAACAAACCGGGGACTAGCCAAACGATAAAGAGATGCATCGCAACAACTTTTCAAAATCCATCCCTCTATCATTTTCATGAATCCTGAAAATGTGCCATAGCACAACAAATAAATTCTAGAAATGAAAATGAATAAAAATTACATGATCATCGAGTGCCTCATATATGGTCGTCGCCGATCGACTATATAACGAATTCAATAAAGGTATTAGACTGGAAGTGATATCAAAAAGCATTTGTATCGCGCCTTGATAACTGCAAATCATAAATGATAACTCTGAGGCATTCTAAAGAATCTAAAAGTCACAAAAGCACAATGCCTTCAAAAAAGGCCAAATCCAGTAATAAATATAAATCGGTCCTAACAATTCTGTTTCTTTCTATGCAGTAACCTGCGCTCAAATATCATGCTGCTATTTTCTTGAATGTTGCCATTTCCAGCTCTACTTCTACCTCTTCTCAACGAGCTTTAAGATGGATAAAAGGAAGGAAGGATTAAATCTTACAAAGGATCATGCGGTCATCAGCCAATACTTAATATCATTTAATATAAATTAACCGCTAGATACGAATCAAAAGAATCTTTCAAACTGTGTGAAACCTCAGCAACACAAACAATCAACATGACACTAACTTGAAAGAAGTGCCTTCAATGAGTTGCATAAGTGCATCGGCGATCTTCTCGTTAAGAAGAGAATAAAGCGTAAGTGCGGAATCTGGTGATATCGACGCAGCAATTCTACCCAATAATAGCCGAATCTCAAGCAGAAAAGGACAAAACGATGGAGTTATATCTGTTGGTTTTGTTCCCTCCATTGAAAACCTGCAAAATACAAACTGCTATAAATATTTAAAAAAACACTTGTTTATGAAAGGAATAAAATTTGAAACCGTTTCAAAGAGTTAATTACTAAAAAGTTTCTCGAACTACTACAATTATACTACTAGCTTTAGAATAAGAGAACCATTGTACTACCCAGAGCATCCTATAAGCTCATCAATCTACCTTATGATGATTCATCTCTATCTTTCCCTTTATTCAGGAAGATGAGATATCCACAAATTTTATCCTTTTCGGTTATTGAAAATACTATCGGACATCGCCCACCAGATCCTTCAATTCAACAAAAGATGCAAACCGGCCAGGAAATCACCTTACTAAAACTGTTTTGAAAGCATACCAATCAACCTATCTGCTCATGTTCTTAAGAATATTCATCGCCTCCTTAATTATAAAATTTAATCGATCATTCAAACGCCCCCTCCCCCAAGTTTCCGATGCACTTACCAATTCAGTTTCGCATAAGCAGTTAGCTGTACACGAACAAATTGATGAAAAGCGACTGTCATGTCTGTAGCACGTTGTCGCCAGACATGTCTATACATCTCTGCCATATCTTCGAAAATACCGCGAAGACGTACATTCATGCCTCTTGTTTGCACTTTTATAAATGCTTCAGCGTCATTCCATTCTTCTAACACACATCCAACGTACCTTTAAAAAAACTAATATACAGAAGCTCGATCACGTACCCAAAATAGAGTACAGTCATCTCCAATCACTCAGGAATCCTTAAAGCATGATAATGCAGTGATTATTCCCTCATATAAGCCAATATTCCTCAATGAAAACAAAGAGACATATGCTTACTCCATACAAAACAATAAGCAAATGCATCTTAGGGCCGAGATAGAAAGTAATGAAGGAGTGATTTTGGTTAAGGAATATTTGCCTTTCGATGTTAACAACACGGTTGCTATGAACCTCTAACAGGCTCAAGGCCTAGGCGGCGAAGAATTTCTGCGAAGACTAAATTTCATTAAAAGGAGCAGAATTCCCCTCATCAACTCTCGACCAACAAATGAGTTTTTCGCAGTTTCTACTGTTCTATTTCTTAAATTCTCTAAGCAAGACTCAGCAATACTCCTACTAATGGATCCACTCGGCCAATGGCAGCCTTTCTGTTCAACCGGAAGTTTCAGATTTCAATAAAATTCTCAAAAAATTACCAGAATGAGTTAAGAAGCTGTATGAATGGTTCCTCCCAAGGTGAAGACAACTGCTGCGATATTTGCACCAAACGTAAACGATACTCGTCCAACATCAGCACCTAAAACCTTCAATCATCTTCAAAACATAAACGCACCCGATGACAGCTGAAGTGAATGCCAACGAAATTACAAACATAATAAAATACCGTCAATACTTCCTACAGGTGAAAAAATACAACGACTACATTTCTTGTTTCCTCGCTAACGGGCTGCATATTACGATCTCTCGGTCCTTGGAATAAAGAAACGCCCCCCCCCCTCCCACCTCCTTTCCACTTCAATAAAGACTACTGCTTTAAAACTAAAAGATTATACACATGTAGACAACCAGCTCAAGCAAATAAATACATGCATTTGCTACGGTAACAGTAGATGCTGCATTCACCACCCAACGACATATGCACTCCAAATATACGTAATTTTACAAAATATTTTTCAAGCGTTCTTTACTATAAAGCAAACTATTAGAAAATTTGTGCCCACAAGTCGGCAAAGATTAGACATGTGTAAGACAGCACCATAAAATATTTATAATAACACTCAAAGCCCTCGAAAAGCACAGGGAGGGGATGCTTCACGATAGATGACATAATACCACCATCAAGGCTCAGCATCCCTCTGTTCAACAAGTGCACGTCATTACAACCCAAGCCATGCGTCAACATTCTACCATCTTATTTTCAGAAGCCGGTTAGCCACTTCAATCCCAGTAAATCAAAATTCTAGAGTTAAAAAAAAAAAATAAAAAAGAAATTCGATTCACCTGAAGCTCAAGGAATCTCGCTTGCACATCGACGTCAGTGCACTCAGGTACTCGATGCTGCAATATACGGCGACCACTTAGGGAAAAAATAAACATAAAGGCATCTTAATATAATCATTTCTAAAAAATATAAACTTCATTGCCTAAGCTCCTTAAAAAAGCTTGAAAGCTTAATGCTAAATACGCTTTCCAGTAAGACTGACTAGGCACAATTGGTCACTATTACTACTTGAAATATAGGAGGCGCCACATTCTGCAATTTTAGGAATATAAGTAGAAAAAAGCGTCTTAACACGCAAAAAATAAGGCAGCGACTGAAACCGCTTATTTATGAATGAGCCCGAACCTTTCATCCTTAACAGCCTCATACTCTGGCAGTTGAATGACGCCCACTCCCCCTCCACTATGAACATATTAGCAACAAGAAAAGCGAATATTTAAACTGACCACATCGAGGTCTGCAACTTCACTGTATCGATTCTTCCATCGTGCATCACTCATTAGAACGCTTTCGACACCAGTGGTGCAACTTTCCCTCTCGAGCTCCAGCCAACGATTCAATAACGGTGCCTCACAAAATACACTCAACACTCGACCCATCAGGGACGTATATCCGGCATCTAAAATAAGCTACCATAAAATTTAAACGACTATGACAATGAGTTACAATAACAAGGAAATTGATTTGTTCGGCACTATTCTAATAAAAGCCGATAGAAATTCTCTTGCAAAATTCCCACATATCTTTTACCTGCCATGATCTGCGACATATCCTTGTAAAAATCCCTGTCTCATCCTTCATCAGAATCAACAAAATGTAACTTAACTTGGTTAAGCAGAACTTAAACGAATCAATCCCTGAATCAACAATCCAGCTTCAAAATAACCTGCGAGCATTATGACGGGAATATCTACTAATGCTAAAAAGGTAATTCGGCTTATTCCTCGTCGATGTAAAAACGCACATATTTCCCACTAACCCTCACCTTAACATCTTATTAAATCGACGCATTTCATATGCCTTACATTTACCTCACAGCACTTGCAGTGAAACTTTATTTACCCGGCAAGATTGGGCAGAATAGAGCAAATGAATGGAGCAACTATCACTATTAAAATTGTATTTACCATTCTATGTGAAAAATAGGTCACTTGAAATTTCATCTAAAAAAGCTTTTCAAAATTTATAAAAACCTAAATTCACTCTTTCGCTATCATCAGCACCAACTCTTGCCGCTCACTGGAATAAAATGAACGACAATTGCGAAGATGAGAATGAAGCCGTACAGCATTATGACAACGCAAAATTTGCCGTCAATCAGAGAAACCCGGTCATCTCATCCACCCACTTGAATGAGGTGAAACGAATTAAGCACTCATAACCTCTTCTTTTGCATTCAGTAACAAACTTATAAATGACGCATCTTACATATCACCTTCTATGCAATAATTTAGCCAATATCCTCCGAATCCTTCAAACGAAATGGAAACAGATACTCAACCCCTTGTTGATTCACCAATAAATCAATAAATGCGTAAAAGGAAACACTCATAAACGAAAAAATAAACAGTGAACCTTTCAATTCGTTCTCGAATGCGACCGCCTCATCAATGAGATGCGATAAGAGCACCGAGTCAGAAGCAACCCTCTCAGCCAAGCAACGAGCTCTCTTCACCGCCAAATCTATCAGCTTTCCTTCGATTGCCTCTTGAGTTGTTCGCGCTTCTTTCTGAATGCTCTTTGTAACTGCTGCACACATAAAGTGAAGAAGTGAAAAACAAATACCTTTCATATCAAAAGAGTAGAAGGAAGAAAACAAGGTGAGCGGCTTGAATCCATTCGCCTACTGACAACGGAGAAGAGGGGAAAAGTTGTAAAACCCCGGGAGCAAGTTGGAGATAGTCTGCGGGAAGTCCAGAAATCAAAAAGAAAAAAAAAAAGGAGAACATTAGAATACATGTTTGGCGTTGTCAATAAGAAAGAACAATTTTCTAGAGGGTCCATAAAAATTCCTATGTAAATCTCTCTACAATAAAGTGCGAACAGTGACCAGATCGTATCCACAGAAACCACTTCCTCGACTCTAATATATTTCAGATCGGCCCTCTTCCCAAGAAGATAAAAAAGACGACGAATGCAATTTGCTGATCACTGGGCATTCGTTTTGATATACATCCTTACAGCAATCAACATAATTCAGCAGCACTTTCTAAATGTTTTAGTTCAAATATACATTGCAATTAATTGTGACAGATATTTTGCTGCCACCTATCCATCCGATGCGCTCAATAAAAATAATATTTCTATAAAACAGTCGTTTAAACAAAAACCCTCAAGAAACAAGCAGAGAAATATAAATAATAATGATGAGATAAAAGCAAACCAACTGCGTGAATACGGTTCGGAGGATATCGTCGATGAATTCAGAGTTCACCTTCAACCAGGTGAGCACCTGAGTAAAGAACCATTCGGGCTTCGTATCATTGTTGGTTCGGAGATCGCCGTAAAAATGAAAATTGAAACGTTTTTCAAACGGTTCGAAAAGTTGGTGAACGATTTCGCTGCTGAAAAAAAAAAACATTTCGAGGCTAATGGTCATCAAAGTCTTTCTAGTTATTGGTTGGCCGCCACATGGATTCCTCCACGTCCATCACAAACAAAATAAACAAAGCAATACTTTACAATTTCATACATACTGCAGCAGTTCAACCTTCAAGCTAAACCTCATCAAGCAAACCTTCTGACTATACACTGCAATTCCTCCGAGATGGATCAAATGATTTTCCAATTTACCTAGTTTTGATTAAGAAAACAGTACAGGAAACTTTCTGAGTGGTTAGGTCTTCAATATCACGGAAGGCAAAGCAGAAATAAGAGAATCAAACGAGTTCACGCCACTCGTCAATTTCAACACTTCCCAATTCCATATTACGCCTGTTAATCACCATAAATCAAACACCCTTTGCTTCATGAATCCTCCTAACCGATTTCCACCCTTTTTTTAACTTCAGAGCGGGATTCCTCTCACTTTTCATGCTTGTATATTGGCCTATGTTTCGATGTTTAGGAGGATAATGGCATTTGGCAATGAAGCACATAAACTTCTTTCAATAGACAAAACATCAGCAAAACATTCCCCTCGATATTATTTGCACTTATGCCAGTTACCGTTTACGTTTCAGGCTCAAATTTTCATGCATCCCCGATTGTCAGCATCATATATCGACCCTTCCATGTGGAAAATGTGGTTCAGAAAAAGTGGAAAGTTTTTATATAAAAAGCGCCCATGACAAGTTTTTAAGATGGGCATCTCTAATGCACATACTCCCCTTCTCTGGTATACTTAATGAAATTGTACATCCATGACCATATTACAGCTTCAATATCAACATCTAAACAGCAAACAAAAAAAATTAAATAAATAAATAAACAAATAAATAAATAACTTACCCATGTGGGGACCCATCGAGAGATGTTTTTATAAAATGAATACATTTCATCAAAGCAATTAGCTTCGTCCTCTTCTCTCCAATATTCTGCATATCAATGTATTCTTCCAGTGGATATCCCACATCAGAGAGCGTATTTTTAAGTGCCAATTGAACCGAACAACTTGCACTTTGCATTAATTCCTCTCGCCTAGCAGATAGTTCTCCCCTTACATTTGGATCCTGTAAACATCTCAAATGAACGCACTTATTTAGTCCAATCAGTTCTATTAAAATTAACGATTTAATCAACTTGCTTTTATTTATATTAATAAATATTTAAAATATCGGCTTTTATTTATATTTATGTCGAATACAAGCAAAATAATCTAAATATTATTGAATTAAATAAGCCATCAACGAATTCAAAATTAAATAAAATACCAGATCTTCGAAGGAGAAGCTTGCGACTTGCTGCAGTGAACACAGAACTGCTTCATAATCGGAAGTGGTGATTGCTGATCGCAACTCATCAGCCGATATCATCCATGCACGTAAGCTCCGCAGATCCTTGAGGCACTTTTCAACTGAGGATAAATAAGCCAACTTGACTAGTAAATCCATTCCATTCTAAAATGATGCAAAAAACAGATGCTTGCCTTAAAAAAACAAAACAAATACCTTAGATGCTTCAAATGCATTTGTCACCTTCCAGATTCCATAACCACTTCGGGAAGCTGATGCTTGATGAGTACAGTTGAGAATTTTTAACAACTTTGAAGTGTATGGAGTTTCGGGCTTATAAGACCAAGACCGAATGTTAAAACTATAGAAACCGTCAATAAACTACCTAACTTACCCGAGAAAGATTTACCCACATTCATCACCAACAATAATTCATTCGTTATAAAACAGCATGCCCTACCAGCTTCAATTCCTTTTATTCTCCAAAGGAATGGAACGCATATAAAGCACGAAGCCCTACCAGCTTCAATTCCTTTTATTCTCCAAAGGAATGGAACGCATATAAAGCACGAACCTCTTTCAATGTGCTTACGAAGGAATCACGTCTCGAAGTGTATTCTTTCATGCTCTTCTTGACCTTTGACCTCATAGATAGCAATTCATCGCGACACTGCCGCAGATCAGCGAGCTTCTGTGGGAGTTCCTCTCGCATGAAACTCACTTCATCCTGTAAAAACTCACTTCTCTCTCACCAATCAACAACCAATTACATAGAGATGGATCCTCTTATATAATCCAATCCTTTTTCCACACCCGATCAGGAAATCGTGCAATTAATAATGATATATGAAGCAAGAGCTGAAACCAATAACAGGCTATCCTCATAACGGGTCCATCGAATACATTCTACTCTAATCGAAGCACAAATCGTAGTAATGAGTTATTTTTTATTGATATTAAAACATTCAAATATCGATTACCGAGTTCGTTTTAATTTTCTTAAAAATACCTCATTTCCCTTAAGGATAATTTGAATTTTCCTTTATTTACCAATTCTTCAAGTACATACAACCGTCATTTAATATGTAGCGTTTCGAAATTGAATTTAATGCATAAATTTTCCTCGTTCCGCATCACTCATGTCGGGGATACGCTTCCAAAATGTTCTATTCCTGCCTTAAAGCTATCACCTATTATTTGCAACAAATCGGTGCTACCCATGACCTCGAATTTGCTTATCCAGCTATCTTCTTCACTTATCTCATGAATATATCATTGCTTCGATTGGTATCTTTTGATGTCTTTTATTAACAATATTGTTTTTTTATAAACAAATAAACATTTTATAATAAATAATAAATAAAAGTAAAAGGTATATACCTCACTGGCAGCAAGTTCAATATTCAGCCTGTCAAGAATAATACGTAGACCAGAGAAGAATGAGTGAACATTGCTGACAGGCAAAAAATTCCAACTGAAATTAAAAACATATAATCCGAAAGACATACAACCAGATGTTTTCATTCCTCTTCTTTCCTACCACCCGTTTGTCAATATTCCTATTCCACCTCACCGTGACATTTCGAAGATGACTAACCTATAACTTGGATTGAATATGTGACGGCTATGCTTCTTCCTAAGCAATTCACAAGTAAAGTAAATCTTTCTAGACGTGCCATATCGAGCACCACAACTCAGAATCCAAAGAAACCGAACAAAGGATTCATTCATCAACTTTAAATGAAACATCCTGTCGCCAAACTTTGTTCCACTACAGGTGTAATACCAATAAAAAGCGCAAATACAATCTTTATTTGACTTTTCTTTGTTCAGCCACACATCGAACGAAACGGTCTCATATTTTAGGAAACGCTTTATTCAGTTTACTTCGGCAATTTTCGTTCAAAAGTGAACATCACTTCCTATAGGTCGAAAAATGCACCATCCGGGAAGTGAATAT
The DNA here is from genome assembly GCA_037389465.1 of Baylisascaris procyonis. Taxonomy (NCBI): domain Eukaryota; kingdom Metazoa; phylum Nematoda; class Chromadorea; order Rhabditida; family Ascarididae; genus Baylisascaris; species Baylisascaris procyonis. The sequence goes on from JAZARR010000018.1 coordinate 49,068, forward strand.
AAACGTCTCACCGGTAGCTACCCGATCTAAATTAAATCCAAAAAGGAGCTCGGATGAAATCCTAGGATTTCGTGTTTCTATCATGCCAGATTCTTCATGACATAAAAGTCAAGGAGCAAAGGAAGGAAAGTACACAAAATCAGTCTTTTCTCCCTCGAGAATCGAGGTATCGGCTTATGCATCCAAAGATTCGCCAATTCGATTCATCATTCAAACATCAAAACATTTATATCGTCACCAAAAAAAAAAAAAAAAAAAAAAGAATCTCGCCCACCAATGTTCTCGAAAGAAATGACGATGCAAATATAGTACCTTATCATCCTACATAAAAAAAACTGAATTCTATGCCGAATTCGATATACAGAATAAGACTTAAATGATGGATGAAGGGAATTTGAATAAAATTTTTATACTGAAATACCGAAAAGAAAACTCAATAAAACATAATTTCTTTCAATTTGATATAAAAAACAACAAAATAAAATAACCTGCGCGTTTTCAGCTGGCGAGGAATCAGTAGCACTTGTAGAAGCATTATCACCCTCACTATTTGCTTCGTTCATCGATGATATCCCAGCATCGCAAACTTCCCTCTCATCAACATTGATGCCATCTCTATCTTGCATACTGCAAACAACGACCAACTGAACAACGGAAGTAAATAAACAGATGGTGAAACGTGGTAATGCGGTCACAAACGCCTTTGTAGTCTCACTTATAAGGCCAACCGGTTTCATAAATGATGACCGAAGAATAAAACGGCAAATAACGCACTAATAAATTAACCGAACCGACCGCTCACATTAGTCATCGATGAACGGTTCGTTTTTATCCCTATATCGCAGTCAGTTCAGTGCGAAACGCAACTTCGTATACCATAAAAGCACGCAATACACTGCTAGCACACATGAGCGCCTATACATACGCAACTTTTAAGTCGATGTATCATACGCGTTTATATGCAAGTGGATTTTGACCTCTGTGATCAAAACTATACATACATACATATATATGTGTACTCAGTGATCAAAACTATGCATATATACACATATGTGTATAGTTTTGACCACAGAAGTCAGAATTGACGGTCGCCCGCATCTGGTTGCATTATTACCCTACGCACTGATTCAGCGCTCTAACTGCGCAGTTTATAGAGGATGTTGAGTGCTAAGCAAAAGAATGATAAAGCCAAAACCGCAAAACAGCTATGGGTATGGATTGGAGTCGATCGCGATAACAATGGGGGATTGAACAGCTGGATTAACCGTAATGTGATCGGTTAAAGCCAATTACCGTTTGAAGACCAATCTTTGTCACTTCCTACAAGGTCACCGGCTAAGCTGGTCACTTCTGCTCGCGGTTTTTTGACCCATCTAGTGACCGCGAGCGGAACTTGTCCACCACTATAGTTATATCAAGGGGCACATACATATTAAGATATCAAAAAAAAAAACAATGTGAACAACAAAGGTGATATTATAAGGCGCTATCGGAGAACACTACAAGGAAGCAGAAACTACAACATTAGAGTCGGAATAACTGTGTATAAACCCGCATCTATACCCGCATAAGCAACACAGCTGTGAGTACGATGCCTGAGATGACAGTAATCAAGCAATAGCGTTCCGTAGAAAAGACCACATATTTCCCGCGTCAACAGATAAAAAGTTATCGTAACGTACCATATTGAGAAACACAAAATACTACTTAATGTGTGCAAAATTACAGATATGATTCAAAACATTAATTACCACATAATAGGGTCCCTAATAGTTTTACGAACCCTCACAACTATTCTTTGAGTCTATGATGAATGCAGATAAATAAGTTTATTTTACGGACTATATCTTCGACATCACCAAAGCAAGAACCTACTTCCCAGCTGCAGTCCACCTAGGCTAAACTTGCAAACTATGCTCCAATTTTTTTTTGAATATGAAAATGAAATGAAAGTTTTGTGCGCGAATCGAACTTAAATAATTTATCGCAAATGTGAGCAAATATTTTCGCTGTGAAAGACGATCACATTCAAATTACATCAACAAACTATACCACAATGTTAACAGTTTTATTAATTTTAGAGCATTTATTTCCAGAAACGATTGTAATCCACAATATTAGCTGAATGTCTTTTATCAGATGGCTGGTGATAATGAAATGACTGTGCCAGATGGCTGGTGATAACGAGGTGATCACATACGACTTATTCGAACACAATTCAAAGCGGTTAGCTGTGATATATTCTATGACCGAATTTCACAAACGTATAAAGACAACGACGGTAATGACCGTGGAAGAGGATTGGTACCAGGTTCACCTGGACGGAACAAACGTGAGAAAACCAGACGGCATGGAGTATAGAAAGACTTGGTAGAGGGGATAGGGGGGAGGAGGGGAGGGGGGTTATTTAGGCTTTGCAGTCTGTACTTTGCTCTTTTGCGTTGCTCGTTTTTCTTCTTCTCCAGAATCCTCAGAGCCTTCGCTATCATCGTTACCTGTTCGCTTCTCTGAAATTTGAAAAAATTACTCGAAAAATTTTGAGATATATTTAATTGCAACAGAGTGCAAATTAATCAGCAAAACTATAAGGATACCAAAAAATTTACTGCCAAAATGAGGTTCCTTCATTATCAAGGTGTGTGATTGTAATAAGACGAATAAGTAGAAATAAACGATCTTCCTCTCATTCAAAGGTAGACCACCCACCAAAACATCAAGTATGTTACAGACACTGGATTTAGTTTCCTTTAAATAAGTATACTGATGCCAGCCATCTGTCTGTAAATTTGGCGGTTAATAAAGTTCCTCAATGAGGCTAGCAAAATTATATGCTCCTTTTATATATAAAAAAAAGAAAGACCCCTTCAAAATAAACTGAATGGACCCTATATCAATTGCCCCTTCAGTGTTTATCATCAAAGTAAATCCATATCATCCACATAATATTATGAATTCAATTTTAGTAATATAACACTAACCGATATTAGCAGCAACAGTTGACTCTCTCGGAGCATCAAGAGGGGTCGTACCGCATGAACTTCCCGATGTTTTTTTATCTTCTCGAATCGGCAAAGATTGTGATAGCATCGAGGAGAGAGTTCCCGAAGTTGGAGTCACCACTTTCTCTTCCTTCTTTATATCCGTTGTTTCAGGTTGCTTCTCCTAGAAGTAATTCTTCATATCAGAGCTGAAGCGATTGTTTTCATCTCAATAGGTTTGAAGAAAAAAATTTTGTAATCAAAGAAAAAAATTTCTCTGCTGAGTTGAACTTCAATTACTCTGTTAATTTTGAATAAAATATAATGATTACAAATTCTCAAATTTTAGAGACAGTGTATATTTTATAGATTTCCAGTACGTAAAACCTAAGACTTACACAGTTTGCAACTTCCTGAATCAAACGTTTATTCATGGAAGGGAGAGGGGGAGGGGATGCTGTGATGTTGCTAAATTTCAGTCATACTGTAATTTCCAAGCTTCAACTTAATCAAGTTCTAAGTTTCAAGTTCCAATATGTAATAAATTCCAAGCATTCATAGAGAGAGGAGGAGGATAAATTCGAGAAAAACTAATGAACACTGTGATCGAGAAAAACATATCAATACTTGACCATATTTTATATTTTCCCCGAAATTTCTGCACAAGAGTAGATTCGTGCCCGTGGGAAGTGATTTTCTTTTGCGAAGTTTCCAAATAGTTTCCATAAATCTCATTAACCAAAAAAAAATTTCAAAGCTAGTACCTCGAAACGAAATCATTTACAAATGATTCTTTCCGGTAAAATGCGACTGCCCATAACTATTTGTGAGATTTACCCACCAAAACATTCAGTAATCGCCATTAAATATATTACATATCATATTACTAATGCAATTATCGTTTATTTTCTATGGAATTTGAATTTTTTATTTTTTATTTACAAGAAAAAAATCGTTGAAAATGATTAAATACGGAGAATGTCGCCTTCTGATTACAACAACAAATCATTAACAGTCATAGAAAATTATTCCAAAAATCTCAAGAATGGTTCAATTTATGCTTAAAAAGATGTTAATTTAAAACTATCACAGAAATAAATTAATAAAATAAAAGAAACCTTCGTAGGTGACTTTTCGATTCCCGTTTTAACTGGAGGACTTCTTGATGGACTGCCGGAGAAGTGTGCAGAAGCAAGCTGTAATATGCATTAATTATTCCGTATTTAACACAATGCATGGGAATCGAAGGATTTTCATGACCAAAACCTTTCTTGTAGCAGCACTATTGAAGATTCTTTTTGACGTTAAAAGCCATATTCGCCTCTTTTATAGAGGTCGTTGATGGCGATGATTTTAGTGGATGATGCACCTATGGCTCCTTAACTAGATGGTGAGTACAGCAGCGGGACAACAACCCGACCAGTATTCGTCGGTAATTACTAGTTTTTGCAGCATGGCCGACGGTCACCATGCGGTAGTTACAGAACTTCAATCGGTGGCCACCGAAACAACTTTCAATAAGTGGATGCTAATCAAAAGTTTTTCGAATGCCTCAGAAGCTTCGACAGAAGGTAAAGCTAAGCAGAAAATTTTTTTACTAGTAGTAGTTAACGGGTGTTCCTTAACTCCTTGTTACTGTCCCGGATTCAAATCCCAAAAAACCTTCATTCCCTTGAGTATATAGACAGCATCTACGCTCTCATCGTTAATGCGATGTGATCGTACGTTCGGACATAAACGCTGCCACTGCGGATCATAACCCCGAAGCTGGAAGCACCGTGAAGATTTTCAGAACGACCTGAAGCTCCTGCAGCTCAAAGCAAAATTCCAGTCCTATCCACTTCTATCAGTGACTAGTTAAATATGGCGATAGGCATCTAAATTAGACAGAAACTCAAGTTCAACAACACAGTCTTCACTAAGCACAGTTCCGTTCCAGAAAAACATATTAATCGCATAATTTCAAATCAAAAGTCATACATTATCCTGTGATTAATAACGGTGAACTTAAAGATTTTTTTTTAAATTTTTTAACAATCCCTGATGTAAAATTTACTGAAATGACCACTAAGAGGCGTTTGGCGTTTGCCTTTCCTAATTTTTTTAGACACAAAAATGGGCAATTTGACAAAAATTACACCATAATATGTAATTGCTAAACCACTATATGTTTAGCTCGTTGAACGTATTTAGGTGAATTTACGATTTCTAGCTCTTCTATAAGGATTTCATTGAAAAATGAACAAAACGATAAAACTTTGAAGCAATTAAAATAGATCTAGAAATAAAAAAAATAAAAAAATATGTCTTGTCGCCTCATTTATTCACATCACCATCCAAAAATATCTCTATAACTTTGTCTTCGTCGAATAGCTACTTGCATAAATCGTTGATTAATAATAAATACCGTTCATTTAAAAGGGGTATAACGGATAGAACAGACACTGATAAGTAAAGGAGCCTCATAGTATCAAAGGATGTTTTATTCAAGTCTAGAGAACGCGCTGGCTTTTAATTTAGTCTGAATACTTCACCCAACGGAAAATAACTGATAGTTTTATATGACCAATCCACCCTCACATATATAAGATGCTTATGATGCCCAAAAAAAGAGGTACAGCAGAGGGTGGCACAAGGAAGATTAGAAACAGAGAGCAAAAATCCCTTAATTAATTAATTTATTTTTTGAACTGTATTCCCTAATTATATAAAAAACGAAGATGATTGATATACAAACAAGTTATACAACAAATAAGACATAAAAGATGCATCTAGCACAACGAAAAACATGCTTCGATATCGCTCTACAACAAAATATAACCAAGAGATATAGCTGAGGGTGTCCTGGGGAACGTTTGAACATCCTATTTGCGATGATTTAATTGATTTATAAAAATCGTTCAAAAACTGTTTAAAGATCAACAACTAATGATGATTAAATATTATATGATACATATAAGCAGCACTTAATTTGCTTAGATTAAGCGGAAATACCTGCTAGAGTTGAAATAAAGCCCACCCAAGAGCAAAGAATGCATTACTTTCAGTTGCTACTTATGAATGTGGGCAAATTACCTATACTATTCAAATTTCAAACCAATAATGTGAATATTTTCTGCTGCAAACCTGTTATCGGTCGAATATCGCCAAATCGACAAATTTCCATCGTTGTAAGTTCCACTTCATTGAATTCACAAACATTTCATTCGCGCGTTTACCTTTACGATGCATCTATAATTCATACAATTGCTTAGGTATATTTCACGTCTAATGGAGACGCTTTTCACTCATATAGTTCAACCATTTCGATTCAAATACACCTCCTACATGCTTCGCTCATTTATTCCTTGTTCTTCCTCGTTATTTATAAGGTACTAACCGTTTTTTACCGTACTAACCATTTTTAACCGTACTAACCTCTTTTTACCACACTAACGATTTTTTAAAGTACTAGCCTTTTTTACCTTACCAACTGTTTACTCTGATTCCTGCACAAGGTACCCTAACTGTTTCATCACCAAGAAACGTTCAAGAATTTTGAATCGTTTACATGTTCCTCAAGTCTCGGCTATATTAAATCGTGTTTTGGATTTATGCAGCTATGCTGGATAGCGATAAAACAAAAATGGCAATCACTCTTTGCGTTTTTGAAAACTATCCTTCAGACCGTAATGAGATGATATATGATAGAACATTATCATATCTATTTAATAGTGCAATATATTGTTCAACTCTTTCACTAAAAAACTATTCATGTGTCTGCCTATAAATACATTTATATATGTTTCCTTCATTCATTTTCTTTGCGCAAAATTACTCTATATAACTGCATACCTTATCTTATCAGGCGCAAATGTCAACGCATATTTTCCGCTTAGCATGCTCGATGTATATTCAATTATACCTAATACGATTGCTTATCAAATATTGTTCGTTAAATAATATAACAATCAAAGGCGATGCGATTTCTTAGCGGAGAAGAAAATTATAAATAAGTGACTCCACTCATTTACCTTTCTGGACAAATGGAGCAATAAATTCACCTCCTATTCATAACCAAAACAACAAATCCACTCCCATAAACGGCTACTGGATTGAAGATTCTATTAAAATGGTGGAAAATCGACGAGGATATCGATCGAAAATTTATGAATCAATTTCGTTTATTCAGTTGTGATGATATGAGATCACTTATCACTCATAATGAAATCGATAAATTTTGGCGTATTCGAGAACGTGTTGGTTTCTCATCTAATGGATCCAAAGATATCGTCCATTATATGAATGTTACTATCAACTGGGAATATTTTCTCGAATATAAGAGGAATGCCAATAAGCATTCCCATCGTTCAGGGCAAAACACGGGTAAGTCAACACCCTCATGTTCGATCCTCATATTATCACTGGTTTATTCTCTCAAAATATTTCTTGGTACGGGCAACATTCCCATCCATGAGATATGCTTATCGTTGCAAACAACTTCAACACCGCAAAAGTGAAATGGTGCAGCAGTGTGGGCATAGGTAGATCAGCGCTATAAACGAACCTACCAACAAACTAAAACATATGCTCAATTTTCTACCTCCCCCACCACCCCTTCTCCCCTCTCCCCTTCCCCCTTGATGAAAGTGTTGCTCATAAAATGAACAGTACTTCGATGGCAATACCACACAGCTGAATATTTTCTATTTACTACAAACCTACTGTCTTCCTATCTCAGCAAACGGACAGCACTAAATTCAATACCCGAATAGATAATAAAATTTAGAAAGCCATTGCGCCCAATCTCGAAGAGACAAAACAACTATATCAAAAGAAGGAAGATTATGCTCAAAAATTTGCAGTATATTCTCTTAGATCCATTCTATTTTACTGTAATCTACAGTAACGATCACTCATTTTCGCGCTTAGATTCCGGGTAGAATTCGTGGGGAAAATGAAAATACCACACTCACTCATGAATCTAGTATTTTTATTTCGTTATATTCTAGGTGATGTGCCAATTTTGTTTCATTACGTTTGCAGCATGTAAATCTAACTAATGCGTATTTTGCAGATTCAACACAAAAACACTCTCGTGACTACAGTTTAAGTGAGATCGACGTACAATTGGACACAATGTCATAAATAAATGCTTTAACTTAATATAGACAGCTCGTTAGAAGGAGTTTACCTTTGATAGACAATCCAATCCAATAATAAAAAGATTTATTTTAAAAGATCTGCAATGCAGATACAATAATTCAACGTATTCAACGCCTCATAGTGAATAGAAGAACGATTAAATTACAACATATAAAACACATAACATCCTTCAAAAAAACTATTCGAAAGGCATTTCCATATTGCACATTCCCATTCTTTAACCTCTCAAATTGAATTAAATAGATATCAAACTGAGCTAGGTAAATACGAGAGAAAATTATATTATAATTTATAATTTATTATAATTTAAATATTATATAATCTATAATATAATTTAAATATTCAATGTCAGCATTTACCACTCTTCACAAATAAATTCCCGCAAGAAAAGTTTCAATTAATTGCATTAATCGAGTCTTCGACCGGAAAACCCGAACATCGTTAATAAATCATCTTCATAGAATCGGATCTACCGGATTCATTCACTGCATCAACCAAAATATACTAAATCAAAATGAAAGAATTTTCATCGGTATGATTTTTGATAGAAATGAATATCAAATTCTGCGGAATTAATATTTCCCTCATGTTTCTTACTAAGATATCAACTGATTTTTGCACAATTTTCTAACGTTATAAAGCAAATGATGACTTCAAGAGAGTTATAAAGCAAAGCGATGAGAGCTTTTCATCATCAAAGCATTCACTACTCCCCAAATCTCTTCCCGAGCCGTCTTTTTCCCATAGGCAAAATCAGCTTACCCAATTTAGCTAAAGGCACCCACATCCATAACCTAATATTAAGTTAGCAGTGAGAAATCCAAAACAATACTGTTAAAGTGAATAAATTATGTGCACAAATTTGAAATATTATCACAGATGGAAGTACGAAAAACATACTCCAAACAACGGCGCAATTTTATGAGAGACCAGACCAACGATGTAGATAACTGCCCCAGCCTGGAGATTTCACTTCGTTCGATATTGTATCTCCTGTAAAAACAATTCTTTATTATTAGTACAATTAGAAATAGTAAAAGTGGCGTATTCAAGCTCCACCATATACCCCCCTCTCCACCTTCTCCCGCAACAAAGCTTTTGAAGGCTTTTTATCTAAAACAGCGAAAATCTTTGAAAAATTTTCATGAGGACAACCTGAAAACACGAAAATTTCGGCACTTTTTGCACTAATAAAATCAATTCTCTTCCATTTTAACTGTCCCTTCCCCTCCCCCACTCCAAGTACGAATAACAGTAATTTTCCTTTCATCTGAAGTAAAACAATGGCAGAATTTCTACTCCTCTCGCCTTTCCCTCCTCTTCAATGTAATCTTGCAGATGTCTCTAGTTAACGTTTTTAAATTATTCAGCGGAACAGCATGAAGCAAGTCCAATTATAGAAGCACTCTCTCTTTTGATTCATTTCTAGAGTCTCACAACTTGTTGTAATTCACAAAAGTAACTAACAGCTTGAGAGCAGAAATACAACATAGAAATTAGACAGTATGAAACTCAATATGAAAATAAAATTCTCTTGAAGCTGATACTGAAATTGCCAAATTACATAGCGAACGAAAGACTCTCTACACCCTTTGCAATACCCTAATATTTCTTCTCTAAGTAGTTTCTACTGATCTCCACTCAGCATCAAACTCTCATCGATTGTTTGCCAATCGGCATTCCATTGGTGAATCGATGAATCGACAACAGTTCCCTAGGAAGATTCGACTAACAAACTTATAAATTATCTTCGAAATTACCTCAATAAAGTGTCCCTGTTTCATGAATCCAAAATAGAACAGATAAGAGTAACAATTCACCAACCTTGCGCAACTTTATACAGCAATTCAGTCTCCTCGTTGCTTAATTTCAACATTGTCGCCAATACAGGTACCAATTGACCACGTTCCGAACTCACTTTTTCGGGTGCAATGAACTGCATAAATATTTTATGAAATCCACTAATATGTTAACCATTGAGAACAATGATAGCAATCTTTCGAATCATTTCACCCAAAATACTTTCAAGTAAAACATGCCCGAAAATGGCAATTAATCAGTAGACAGGAAAACATTATGCGATCGAATCGGTCATGCCTACACACTATCAATTGCCAATGAAATGCCTATTATGTAATGTTGATGTTGAACATCCTTCAAAATGCATTAACACATTAGCCAAAATCAGATGGATATTATGCACTTGAAATATCATGTTCACTGGCGGCTAGCAACCATATATTAAAATCTCCAGCTTTATTTGCGATTCTTTCAAGCAAATTACCGAAAAGCTTCATAACGGCCGAGGAAACAACTGCGAGAATACCTTCAGTTGTGTATGCGTTTCGTAGCGCAACATGTTGCTTATTACAGCACAAAAACCTCCGTAAGATACAATCAACACCAACAACCGAAACAACTATACCACTACCTATCACTGTAGCTAAGACTATAAATATTACGCATAACTGGATGATTCACAAGCCTTAGTGCCACCCATCAGATTCCTTCATAAAAGCTATCGACTGCCACATGTGACCTGCCCTACCAATGTAAAATACTCCTCACTAAGGTATGGTAGCTATTGATGGGAAACTCGAAACGACTTCACTTCTTTAGTAAAAGCCAAACGGTAAAAACCCATCAAGCATTTCAATGAACACACAATAACGATGGATAAAGTACGAATGGAATCCATCACTTATATGTTTATAAATGGTAAAGAAAGAACTTACTTAAGGTTTTCGATGGTCTTCTTCTGTTGTTCCACCGTGTGCTCGAGAACCTCTAAATCATCTTCGTTCGGATGCTCTTGATTCAGGTAAATAAATAAAACCTCAATAAACTATACAACTTTCGAAGATCACATACAGACAACAATAAAAAACGAAAATAATAATCGAGTATTCTTATCAGACGAATTCCCCTCCCCATTTTATGAATATTTCATTGGTAAATTAAAACTCTACTCCAAAACGTTTTATTAATTTGGGAGTAATACGATCACTATTGATAACAAAGTTATAACAGTACCCATAATTCAAAATGGAACTAACGTTGCCAATAAAAACACTGCCTTGATAAAAGAATAAAAGACTTTCAAACAGCGATAAAAAGAAATCCCGAAATATCCCACTGTTTTAGATTTCATCCTGCCTCGTCTTATTTATCTGCCTGTACCCATTTCTACATCATACCACCATTGGAAGAGGTTAAAAAATCAAAGAAAACATTAACGAACGGCCGTCATCGCATCGATTCCAATCGTCATAGTTCACCCCAGACCGGCATCGCCTTGATCCCAGCAAATTTTCCTTTACTGTAAGGAAATCCTCTTCTCTGCTGCAAATAAGGAGTGCATTAGATGGGATTAGCTGAAGAAAAATATAAATTTCTAAAATTGCAGCCGGGTATATCCGGAAGGAACTTAAACTGCTAAGAATGCAATTGAACCAAATTTCCACGTATATAATTTTTCGTTCACCTATTTCGCTTAATCTTATATGTGCCAACCAGCAAACTATATTTCTAAAGGTTAACAAACCAAGTTACTCGACTTTTAGTTCATCAACGCAAATATTTGAAATTCAACTCATGAGAAGAAATCGCAACAAAATGGTTTCAGTAATTATAATAAAACAACGGAACAAACGAATAACAATAAAATACAAACAATGTTCACAATCTTCGCATATAAAGCAAAAAGATTTAAAAAAAAAAAAATAAAAAATGCGCAAAAATGGCTACAATCAAACTAAATGGATATTATAAAATCAAAAAATAATACCACAAATATTCCAAATAGAGAGTGAGTTGTCTAGTTGAGTCGATGAATTTACCGCTTCATAACAGTTTTCCTCATCGGATACATCGATATCGATATGTGGCATTGGAAATACCCGTTGTCCACTACATGTCGCAATTAATGATTCGGCTGGATGTAAGCTGTAAATGTGCATCTTTATCCAACGTAACGTTCCATGCTAGTCTTCCATTCATCTATTATACAGCCCTCTCCCCCCTCCCCTCCCCCCACTCCATTCCACAACATAACAAAGAAAAGAGGCATTGCTCACCATCAATATATGCCTATTGGTATGTACGCCAAATGCGTTCATTTCAAAACATTACTCACCATATTCCAGCAACCGCACTGCGATGAGCCTTCGCCCGATAAAAAGCGTCCATTGGATCGCCTTTCATCTTATGCAGATCAAGAACGTGCACATCGCCCGATGAACTACCACTGAACAGATACCGGTCCGTCCTTAAATAATTACGATGCTGAACCTTTTTAATGTTACCTTCAGCATAATTTTTCAAATTTTTTGAACTCTCACTTTCCGAAAGGCCATGTTCCAATTTTTGGAACTCTCACTTCCCGGAAGGCCATGTTCCAACTTTTGGAACTCTCACTTTCCGGAAGGCCATGTTCCAATTTTTGGAACTCTCACTTCCCGGAAGGCCATGTTCCAATTTTTGGAACTCTCACTTCCAGGAAGGCCATGTTCCAATTTTTGGAACTCTCACTTCCCGGAAGGCCATGTCCCAATTTTTGGAACTCTCACTTCCCGGAAGGCCATGTCCCAATTTTTGGAACTCTCACTTCCCAGAAGGCCATGTTCCAATTTTTGGAACTCTCACTTCCAGGAAGGCCATGTTCCAATTTTTGGAACTCTCACTTCCCGGAAGGCCATGTCCCAATTTTTGGAACTCTCACTTCCCGGAAGGCCATGTCCCAATTTTTGGAACTCTCACTTCCCGGAAGGCCATGTCCCAATTTTTGGAACTCTCACTTCCCAGAAGGCCATGTTCCAATTTTTGGAACTCTCACTTCCCGGAAGGCCATGTCCCAATTTTTGGAACTCTCACTTCCCGGAAGGCCACGTCCCAATTTGTGGAACTCTCACTTCCCGGAAGGCCATGTCCCAATTTTTGGAACTCTCACTTCCCAGAAGGCCATGTCCCAATTTTTGGAACTCTCATTTCCCGGAAAGCCATGTTCCAATTTTTGGAACTCTCACTTCCCGAAAGGCCATGTCCCAATTTTTGGAACTCTCACTTCCCGGAAGGCCATGTCCCAATTTTTGGAATTCTGACTTCCCGGAAGGCCATGTCCCAATTTGTGGAACTCTCACTTCTCGGAAGGCCAAGTTCCAATTTTTAGAACTCTCACTTCCCGGAAGGCCATGTTCCAATTTTTGAAACTCTCATTTTCCGGAGGCCATGTTCGGATCTCTCTGTTCGTCTCCGAAGCCTAATTTTTGAAACCTAACAATACAAGAAGGTCAGTAAGAGGTTTTTCCAAATTTTGTGGAACTGCGACGCTTCAGTACGACTGTTTTCAACCGAGAAAAATGCCGAATTCGAACAGATTATGCTAACAAAGAAAGATACAAAGAGAGAGAGAAGGAGAAAGAAAAAGAGAAAAAATAGACACTGGTGAAATAAATCGAACGCAAGCACGACCTCAGGTAGTTCCTCACCCGTCAATATCAAAATAGATCCGCTGATTTGTCATCGATGGTCTTGTCAAGGTACCCAGAACTTGCCCTAAAAATCGCAAATCCCAGCAAGTTATCTCATTATCCTGCAATATTTTGCACATCAATTACCAACACATTTCATTTCTATTCTCATTTTACAGCTTTTTCCTTAAAACTCACTAAATATTTGAAATTATGCCGTATAATGTTACCTATTTCATCTCTTTGATCCCAAAGTTTTATTTCCTCTTTCTTTCCCTATTTCCATTTTTTACCTTATAAATTCCTCTCATTTTTAAGCTAAATCTAGTCAGTCATAAAGTTTAGCCATCTCATAACTTCTTTCATTTGTTATACCCGCAAATTCTGGAATAATAAAGGAAATGTTTGTAATTCAAGTGCAAGTGATTTTATTTTAGTCCCTTCGACCAAATATGGGGTGAAGAGGATTCATTCACCTCTTCATATACTCTTGTTCATACCTGTAGAAAAACTTTAAAAAATTAGGTTGTACAAAACAGCAATCCCAATCGTCGACCCTAATGCAACGCCAAAATTTCAAATATAAATTTTATTTCAAACTAAGTCGCTGTCAACCAAATTCAGCAAACTCGATAACACCTGCCGAAAATCAACCTCTTGTCTGTCGCATTATCAAAACATTATTTAAAAGAAATTACCTTTCTGGCAGCCGCGAACAGGAAATTACCGTCCGATGAGTATCGAATATGTGTCGTACCTGATGATCGGGTCTCGAATGAGCATATCGCACTCGCCGTGAGATCAGAATAAACTACCACTGAAAATCAATTTCGGGAATATAGTAAGTTTTATTTATGAGAAAAATGGGAGTGCTAAAATGCTCTTGCTCCACCACATATAAATATAGCTACGCTAGTATATCTTGACCAATTCATCCCCCCTTCAAAAAAAAAAAAAAAATTACAGGTATTAGATATCACAACAACAGCTAACAAGGATATCAAACATAAAATCTAAAACCCAAATCATTTTGGCTGTGCTTCATGACGTCGTTATACGCGAATAAATAATGCAAATAAGGCACAACTCATCCAGAAGAATTGAAATCTATGACATAGCTATTAATTGCCAAATGTACCCATATCCATTATAAACACCAAAAAAGAAATCTTTTTTCCAACATTCTCAACATTAAGCAATCATCATCGTGTACGCCCAAAGAAGGGATACGTCAATTTTATACCATAAATTTTTCACAGTTCTATTCAGAGATGAGCCAAATCCAATAATTACGATTCAATGACCGAAACAAGGCAATTAAACACTGCTGTTGATGTTTATACTGGTTAAAAGGATACCTTTAATCAGACTATCGCTATAGGCCTTAATCACACCTTTGAACCAATCCATTTCATATCTACCTGATGAGAAAAATTACAAAACGCAAATCTGGCTACTAAAAATTAGCAGAAAATTAACTGATCAAAGGCGATAAAAAAGAAAAAGTTCAGTTCCCAGCTTTGTGCATTTTTTCCATCACTTCGAAAATGCAAAAGGAAGAAAAAGAAATGCAAAAAAAGCGATTTCTATAGTTTTCATCTCCTCCATCTGTAATGCTTTTAGCATTCGGCATTCCAAAAAATCTTCGCACAATCAAAGAACCCGTCGAAATGTGTGAAATTTTATCGCGTTTCAGCAATCGAAAAGGGCATCAGGCAAATATTACGAGGATTCCCTTGTAATATATTTATCCCACCTATATCTTGTTATGCAGATATCAAATCCTATCTCAATGAGAGTGTACATAAAACGGTGTCCCTCTTTGAAAGCATTTCTGAAGTATGCAGTACCAGCTAGGTGGCAGAGCTATAAAGTATCAAGACGTGGCCGGAATTCAAGTTCTACGATATTAAAATGAAAACTACACAGATATTCAGTACAGGTAATCATTCTCGCTCACAAGCTAGCTCAGCTATTGTTTAATGACGAGCTGACCCTGACAACTCACAAACAGCGTCATAAATAGAATCGAGGTCTAGGTGCAAACGATGTCGCCCGTATAAAACCTTAATCCCCACTGAAAACAGTTGAATCCTAATCTTTATTTACCCCATTTAAGAAAATCGTACTGGATCCTAAGATTAATAGTACAAAGCGAGCCAGGACGTCTCTATTGTGATAGATATAATTGTTTTTAAATATCAATAAGACTTACATGCCCGGGAGAAAGAAATTCCATGACCGGAAGAGTTGTAAAGCAAAATGAAAACAATCTCCGCGGATGAAATTTTTCCGAGATACAACCTGTAACGTGTGGTGAGAGTCGGAATTAGTGTTCAGATTCCAAAAAATTTAGAAACAAGAATGATGGGAGGATATACCTAGCACCATAACAGCATGGACGCAACGGAAAGGAAGTATTCATCATAGAGCACTCGATTTTGCCCGAAAAGGTAGGCAGGTACTGATCCTTGCCCAAAAAAGTAAGCAAACAACGACGCTTTACATTGGTAATGTTTGGAAATTAGAGAATGCGATAATATTTTTTGGGGAAAAAACTAACATGTCTTTCCATAACAGCTGGTTGCATAGACGCCAGGCATCGTTGGATTCATTGCAATGCAAGAAATTATCGCTTTCTGATCACCAATTTTCTTCTCTGAAAAATTAACCTGCATTCACTTTATTGTCCCCTTCCAACCATAACGCCAGGGGTAATATCAGCCATATTACTGTAAGGTTCAATACAATACAGTGAATATATCATCCTGCCTAGCTGATGGTCCTATGTGACATAGTATGATGCCTACAGGCCAACCTATGCTAAGCAGCTAACTGAGGCATGACAAGACTTAAAGAAAAGATACCGTTGAAAATAGAGCAACACGTCCATCCGCCACCATTATAAAACAAGTATAAAAAAGTTGTTACATAAAAATCCGACTCACTCCAAGTTGAAATCTCTTTGATCTGACGTCCCGAAGATGTCATGTCGAAGATTCGAATAGCCTTCTCATAGCCTCCATATAAAAAACGTCCATCCAATGAAAAACACATCGAATACGCACTTGTTAGTTCATCCTGTATAGGTAACATTAATTCAACGTAATTTCATCAGTAGACCTCATAAATGAGCATAAACGCGGTGAAATCTTCATAAAATAGAAATGAATTTGATAGTCGTCGAGAAAAATTTATGAATTTGAGAAAAAAAGACGAATAGTGACCATGGAATTGCAGAATTGTAGAGAAATATCTTAAACTTTAAAAATAACAAAAGAAAATTCTTTTTTGTGATATATTTATATTAATGCAGCTTTCCACTCTTTTTTATTACTTACAACATCATAAACATAAAGCAGAGACCGTCTGAAGATAGATATACACAAATACACATACATTACAATCTATAGTTGGAGTTATTCAAAAAATCACTAAAATCTACCAGAGGGAGATAAATCCTACAGAACAGGTAAAGAATGCCGATTATCAAAAAAGGGGGAAAGAAGTGAAAAAAATGAACAAATTGCTAATTGTTCATTCTGAAATTCCACCCACGTAAGCTTCACATGTTCTCTATTGTAAGAACAAATGATTGCAAAGATTGCATGATAACAAAGATTCCCTCGAAAATGATTGGCAGTATTTAAACAACATTTCAGGGATTTCGATGTTATCTAAACGACTGCATATCAATTCAAATCAAAACATCCTTTGGCGAATCACCACTTTCAGAGCAACGATGATAATTATGCAAATTTTTATCTACTTCCAAAGCAACAAAGACTATTATGCAAATTTTGTTATCATGCGACTAATCAAACATATTCCGTTCTCTCTCCCCCCCGGCCCCCACCTTTGAACTTGCTGCAATCAACAAAACGGGTTGGTCACTTAGTTATTTCAATGCGTGCTCTAAATAGTGGACAAATGCCCACCAATTAAAGAACAATACCTACCCTTTGAAGAAAGAAGGCAGTTCCTTTACGCATCGCCTTATCACGTCTTCTTTCTTCACCAAGACGTTCGTTCCGCGCCTCATTATACTGCATAGGTGATGCGCTTCCCGGAGTTCCATCGTTAATGCAATCCCGTTCGACGGTGCATAAAATCTGCAGAATATATCAGCTTACATTAGTGACACCTTGAAGCCAGCCAATCAACCTTGGTATTGCTACTCGAGAAAATATATACCATGTATGCCAACAATATGCAAAAGACCCGATTAAAGACAGCAAATCTGTTGCATCAAGGATGATTTCAAGTACGAGCAGGAATGTGGTGGTATTCTAATCTCTTGGCTCATATCCCGCGACCTCAACCACCGGTCGTTAAACTGCATTAGAAAATACCTTTGAGATAGCTGAATGCTGACGCTTAACTTTACAAGAAAGCACCTAAACTGTTTACCTATAAGATGACATCAGATAGCCAAATTTGATAGACGACTAAGTCTGAAGTGGAAAACTTTTGTTGTAAAATTCCGAAATATCCTTAAAGAAAACTGCTCTCAATCGGATAATCTTCAAGAATTACACCCACCTCTTCCAATACGCCATTGACGATTGCCATCCTCTGCGAAGCTTCGACGCCTTGGAGCGTTGTCATTCCGCCTTCTTGTTTAATATTGCTTGCAGCTTCCTCCCTTACCGTTGAATTAGCATATCCCGATGAGGTCGCCTCCTGACCATCGTTTACCTTCCTCATCACTAAAAGAAGTATAATCAACCAGGATTGGTGATCAAATGACCATATATTTTACGTTGATAAAGACCCGTCAAAAATGCATAACAAAGAGACAATCAACCGATAATTAATTATAGGGCCCTCTTCTGGAGATGTGTTTTGCATAATTCAGTGGCTGGTCTTAAACGCCAACAGAAGCACCACATCACAGTAATCTGAAGACACCCATGTAGGTATATTTGAGCACAGACTGCAGCAAAATCGACTTAAGTAAGTCGTCGAAATAAAAAATACGAACGCCGATCCGGAAGGAAATGAGGTACATACATGACTTAACAATAACACCCAAGTGAATATAAGAAATAAACTGAACACATCGCAAACCACTTATTGAGATGTATACTAGAAAACATCTTTCTATGCTTCGTTAAATTCATAAAGAAAATGATCGTCCTTCTTTTAGCAAAGTCTGGGTATATTGGCCGAAAATATGGTCATCACTTCCTGCCAAAATTAGGGAAGGGGAAAAAGAAAAGGACAACAATGAAAATGCAATTACAATGAGAGAAAGAGTACAGAGTAGTTTCATAAAGTTATAATTTCATTCAGTGGATAAAATATTCATCTTGTGGGAATTATTTTACCCACACGGGGGAATAAATTTGCTGGAAATTTTTAATATTTATTTGCAGAAAAACGAACAATATCCCTGAAGGGATTACTGTGTTTAATATTAAACAATTCTACAGACAAATCACGCTAAAAACAAAGCAGATAAGGATATAAATTGTGAAAGAATACCCTTCCTGTCGGGTAAGAATTTTCGCAATAAAATTTCTGAATAAAACTCAATTTTCAAATTTAACAAAATTCACCTCAATACAGATACATGAAAACATAGATTATATTATTAAATGATACATGAAAACATTTTTTGATTAGCCAATCGACCTAAATTTTTCTATGTATGTAATGTCTAAGCAGTTTACTAAACATAAACATACTATCATAATCGTCTAATACAAATATATCAAAAAATTCCATCAAATTTCTCTGCCTCCCGTTTATAGCCTAAAATATGATGCTTCTACAGAATGCTACAAAAATTCAAAAAATTAACATAAACTATAGATGGATCAACGTTATTTCACTGGACTAATAACCAGTCATTTATAATGAAGTAAATTTTCAATAACAAATTCATTATATTTATAAAATAAAACTATCGAATACAAAAAAATATAACGAAATAAACAAAACAATCAATTGATATTTTCAACGTTTCTTTGCAAATGACTATTAACGAAGGTAACGATCACCTCTAATACAACACCTGAAAATTAAATAAAACTTTATTGTTTAGTTTCTTCATCTAATTCACCACAAATCTGCAGCACTTCCAAATAACCTCATATCATTATCACCTTATCACCTGTTGATTCCGTTATCGTCTATCTTCTATCACTTAACTACCCGCAAACAATAATTCAAAACTATATAAAATTGAATGATATCACATCCCCGATAGGTGATTTAATAAATTTGTTTCGGCAACTCATTTGAATTGGACCACCCACCGTATCTGTTAATACAGAACAAATAAGTGTTCATAAAAAGAATCAAAATCGAGATTTGGGCATTTCTTTCAATAGTGCTATATGCAAAGACGATAAAAAAAAATCTTATAAAAATAAATGGTGGTAATTATCAAATATTACCGTTACTTTTGTTTATGAAAAAGAATCATTCCCTAACCAATAATAATAATGACACTAAGCACTAAGGCTTGAATTTATTACTAAACCTATTTTAGCATAGACTTCAATAAAAGTCATGTAGAGCAATAATGGCAAACTATATTCGCAAGTAAGGCTTGAACCTAGCAGAAGGTGGAGGATTCTAGGCTCTCCTGCAAAATAACTGACCTTAACTGACTAACTTCCGGTCCCACCAACTATCACATAAAGAGAGATCAAATGTTAGCTGCAGTTCAGGCTTCGGCGGACTGAATGTTCATAAGAGTCTTAAGAATAGAAGAAATTATAGGGTTAGCACACCTTGCAATCCTTGGTAATGATATAAGGATACAAAAACCGATAATCTTATGATAAAATGCTATTGCTAATATAAACAGCAATCACATAAATCTAAAACACAATTGGAAATCAAAATAAAATTATAATAAATCAAAAGACAACCAAAAAATATAAAACAATACGCAATGCAAAGTATATGAAAATATATCGACCATGGCGCATATTCTCAAAAACATAAAAATACATTAGATAATCATTAAACGAATTCTAGAAAAGAACAGAATTCTTCCCTTTATCACTCCTCTAATCAAGAATCGAAATGAGTGCAAATTCATTGCAATAACAAGACGGAAGCATCACATTATAGGTGATCAAATTTGTGATATCGGAAAAACAATTTCAAAAATTTATATTAATATAATTTTTTAAACTAATCCACTCTAAGGACCCTTCAATCATGTATAGAGTCGTAAAGCGACATCAGAATCCAACTGGAAATCACAACGTTGTTCAAGTAGCATCAATGCACGTTGACGACTTATGACTGAGGCGTCGTATGGTGCAAGAATCGTCGCAGTCATCTCCTCTGGTGATTTCTTTATTTCGCTTCGCAATAGCACTGCACTTGCCGTCGGTACTGATAGTAATCTCAATGAGGATATTGCTTCTTCAAATTTCTGCAACGAAAGAACGTCGGCTTTAATTTGCATATCGATTACGATCTTGCAATTATATTGCAACTATGCAATTATGCCTCAATTTTATAATACTGCCTCAAACAATATGCAATTCAATAAATAATGTCGATTACAAACTTATGCACCAATTCAATAAAATTTCATAGTTACGAAATAAAGAGACATATATAAAAGTAGGTGATCCGAGCCTTGAGCGCCATCATTTCCCATTCCAATCCTATGATTAATTAATCTAAACAAAACATTGAGTGTTTGCATGCTACTTATGCTGTGATATACCGTACTATGGCGAATAAAACCCCCAGGAATTCCAAGGAGCTGTGCTTCTTGCCACTGCCGTTTCATAAAATCTCCAAGAAAACCATCTTTCTTTGCCGTAAAAAAATAAGAGTTTCTATTGTCGCTTCGTGGATGAAAATCGAAGCCGAATGTTATCATTTTATAGATCAATAGCCAACAAATACGACAACGAAAAGCACTTAGCAAAGTCACTGAATGGTGAACTAAGCGAATCTAATGCATCCATTTATGTATACTTCATAACTGTCATCACCATCTCTCACTACGGACTAGCAAAACAAACCGGGGACTAGCCAAACGATAAAGAGATGCATCGCAACAACTTTTCAAAATCCATCCCTCTATCATTTTCATGAATCCTGAAAATGTGCCATAGCACAACAAATAAATTCTAGAAATGAAAATGAATAAAAATTACATGATCATCGAGTGCCTCATATATGGTCGTCGCCGATCGACTATATAACGAATTCAATAAAGGTATTAGACTGGAAGTGATATCAAAAAGCATTTGTATCGCGCCTTGATAACTGCAAATCATAAATGATAACTCTGAGGCATTCTAAAGAATCTAAAAGTCACAAAAGCACAATGCCTTCAAAAAAGGCCAAATCCAGTAATAAATATAAATCGGTCCTAACAATTCTGTTTCTTTCTATGCAGTAACCTGCGCTCAAATATCATGCTGCTATTTTCTTGAATGTTGCCATTTCCAGCTCTACTTCTACCTCTTCTCAACGAGCTTTAAGATGGATAAAAGGAAGGAAGGATTAAATCTTACAAAGGATCATGCGGTCATCAGCCAATACTTAATATCATTTAATATAAATTAACCGCTAGATACGAATCAAAAGAATCTTTCAAACTGTGTGAAACCTCAGCAACACAAACAATCAACATGACACTAACTTGAAAGAAGTGCCTTCAATGAGTTGCATAAGTGCATCGGCGATCTTCTCGTTAAGAAGAGAATAAAGCGTAAGTGCGGAATCTGGTGATATCGACGCAGCAATTCTACCCAATAATAGCCGAATCTCAAGCAGAAAAGGACAAAACGATGGAGTTATATCTGTTGGTTTTGTTCCCTCCATTGAAAACCTGCAAAATACAAACTGCTATAAATATTTAAAAAAACACTTGTTTATGAAAGGAATAAAATTTGAAACCGTTTCAAAGAGTTAATTACTAAAAAGTTTCTCGAACTACTACAATTATACTACTAGCTTTAGAATAAGAGAACCATTGTACTACCCAGAGCATCCTATAAGCTCATCAATCTACCTTATGATGATTCATCTCTATCTTTCCCTTTATTCAGGAAGATGAGATATCCACAAATTTTATCCTTTTCGGTTATTGAAAATACTATCGGACATCGCCCACCAGATCCTTCAATTCAACAAAAGATGCAAACCGGCCAGGAAATCACCTTACTAAAACTGTTTTGAAAGCATACCAATCAACCTATCTGCTCATGTTCTTAAGAATATTCATCGCCTCCTTAATTATAAAATTTAATCGATCATTCAAACGCCCCCTCCCCCAAGTTTCCGATGCACTTACCAATTCAGTTTCGCATAAGCAGTTAGCTGTACACGAACAAATTGATGAAAAGCGACTGTCATGTCTGTAGCACGTTGTCGCCAGACATGTCTATACATCTCTGCCATATCTTCGAAAATACCGCGAAGACGTACATTCATGCCTCTTGTTTGCACTTTTATAAATGCTTCAGCGTCATTCCATTCTTCTAACACACATCCAACGTACCTTTAAAAAAACTAATATACAGAAGCTCGATCACGTACCCAAAATAGAGTACAGTCATCTCCAATCACTCAGGAATCCTTAAAGCATGATAATGCAGTGATTATTCCCTCATATAAGCCAATATTCCTCAATGAAAACAAAGAGACATATGCTTACTCCATACAAAACAATAAGCAAATGCATCTTAGGGCCGAGATAGAAAGTAATGAAGGAGTGATTTTGGTTAAGGAATATTTGCCTTTCGATGTTAACAACACGGTTGCTATGAACCTCTAACAGGCTCAAGGCCTAGGCGACGAAGAATTTCTGCGAAGACTAAATTTCATTAAAAGGAGCAGAATTCCCCTCATCAACTCTCGACCAACAAATGAGTTTTTCGCAGTTTCTACTGTTTTGTTTCTTGAATCCTCTAAAAAAGACTCAACAATACTCCTACTATTGGATCCGCTCGGCCAATGGTAGCTTTCTCTTCAACCGGAAGTTTCAGATTTCAATAAAATTCTCAAAAAATTACCAGAATGAGTTAAGAAGCTGTATGAATGGTTCCTCCCAAGGTGAAGACAACTGCTGCGATATTTGCACCAAACGTAAACGATACTCGTCCAACATTAGCACCTAAAACCTTCAATCATCTTCAAAACATAAACGCACCCGATGACAGCTGAAGTGAATGCCAACGAAATTACAAACATAATAAAATACCGTCAATACTTCCTACAGGTGAAAAAATACAACGACTACATTTCTTGTTTCCTCGCTAACGGGCTGCATATTACGATCTCTCGGTCCTTGGAATGAAGAAACGCCCCCCCCCCTCCCCCACCTCCTTTCCACTTCAATAAAGACTACTGCTTTAAAACTAAAAGATTATACACATGTAGACAACCAGCTCAAGCAAATAAATACATGCATTTGCTACGGTAACAGTAGATGCTGCATTCACCACCCAACGACATATGCACTCCAAATATACGTAATTTTACAAAATATTTTTCAAGCGTTCTTTACTATAAAGCAAACTATTAGAAAATTTGTGCCCACAAGTCGGCAAAGATTAGACATGTGTAAGACAGCACCATAAAATATTTATAATAACACTCAAAGCCCTCGAAAAGCACAGGGAGGGGATGCTTCACGATAGATGACATAATACCACCATCAAGGCTCAGCATCCCTCTGTTCAACAAGTGCACGTCATTACAACCCAAGCCATGCGTCAACATTTTACCATCCCATTTTCAGAATGCGACTAGCAATTTCAATCCCAGTAAATCAAAATTCTAGAGTTCAAAAAAATAAAAAAGAAATTCGATTCACCTGAAGCTCAAGGAATCTCGCTTGCACATCGACGTCTGGCACCCATCTGTAGCGTTCCGTCATCGATTCAATTAGCACAATGAACTGGTCAGTGCACTCAGGTACTCGATGCTGCAACATACGGCGTCCACTTAACGAAAAAATAAACATAAAGGCATCTTAATATAATCATTTCTAAAAAATATAAACTTCATTGCCTAAGCTCCTTAAAAAAGCTTGAAAGCTTAATGCTAAATACGCTTTCCAGTAAGACTGACTAGGCACAATTGGTCACTATTACTACTTGAAATATAGGAGGCGCCACATTCTGCAATTTTAGGAATATAAGTAGAAAAAAGCGTCTTAACACGCAAAAAATAAGGCAGCGACTGAAACCGCTTATTTATGAATGAGCCCGAACCTTTCATCCTTAACAGCCTCATACTCTGGCAGTTGAATGACGCCCACTCCCAATCCACTATGAATATATTAGCAACAAGAAAAGTAAATATTTAAACTGACCAGATCGAGGTCTGCAACTTCACTGTATCGATTCTTCCATCGTGCATCACTCATTAGAACGCTTTCGACACCAGTGGTGCAACTTTCCTCTCGAGCTCCAGCCAACGATTCAATAACGGTGCCTCACAAAATACACTCAACACTCGACCCATCCGGGACGTATATCCGGCATCTAAAATAAGCTACCATAAAATTTAAACGACTATGACAATGAGTTACAATAACAAGGAAATTGATTTGTTCGGCACTATTCTAATAAAAGCCGATAGAAATTCTCTTGCAAAATTCCCACATATCTTTTACCTGCCATGATCTGCGACATATCCTTGTAAAAATCCCTGTCTCATCCTTCATCAGAATCAACAAAATGTAACTTAACTTGGTTAAGCAGAACTTAAACGAATCAATCCCTGAATCAACAATCCAGCTTCAAAATAACCTGCGAGCATTATGACGGGAATATCTACTAATGCTAAAAAGGTAATTCGGCTTATTCCTCGTCGATGTAAAAACGCACATATTTCCCACTAACCCTCACCTTAACATCTTATTAAATCGACGCATTTCATATGCCTTACATTTACCTCACAGCACTTGCAGTGAAACTTTATTTACCCGGCAAGATTGGGCAGAATAGAGCAAATGAATGGAGCAACTATCACTATTAAAATTGTATTTACCATTCTATGTGAAAAATAGGTCACTTGAAATTTCATCTAAAAAAGCTTTTCAAAATTTATAAAAACCTAAATTCACTCTTTCGCTATCATCAGCACCAACTCTTGCCGCTCACTGGAATAAAATGAACGACAATTGCGAAGATGAGAATGAAGCCGTACAGCATTATGACAACGCAAAATTTGCCGTCAATCAGAGAAACCCGGTCATCTCATCCACCCACTTGAATGAGGTGAAACGAATTAAGCACTCATAACCTCTTCTTTTGCATTCAGTAACAAACTTATAAATGACGCATCTTACATATCACCTTCTATGCAATAATTTAGCCAATATCCTCCGAATCCTTCAAACGAAATGGAAACAGATACTCAACCCCTTGTTGATTCACCAATAAATCAATAAATGCGTAAAAGGAAACACTCATAAACGAAAAAATAAACAGTGAACCTTTCAATTCGTTCTCGAATGCGACCGCCTCATCAATGAGATGCGATAAGAGCACCGAGTCAGAAGCAACCCTCTCAGCCAAGCAACGAGCTCTCTTCACCGCCAAATCTATCAGCTTTCCTTCGATTGCCTCTTGAGTTGTTCGCGCTTCTTTCTGAATGCTCTTTGTAACTGCTGCACACATAAAGTGAAGAAGTGAAAAACAAATACCTTTCATATCAAAAGAGTAGAAGGAAGAAAACAAGGTGAGCGGCTTGAATCCATTCGCCTACTGACAACGGAGAAGAGGGGAAAAGTTGTAAAACCCCGGGAGCAAGTTGGAGAAAGTCTGCGGGAAGTCCAGAAATCAAAAAGAAAAAAGAAGGAGAACATTAGAATACATGTTTGGCGTTTTCAACAAGAAAGAACAATTTTCTAGAGGGTCCATAAAAATTCCTATGTAAATCTCTCAACAATAAAGTGCGAACAGTGACCAGATCGCATCCACAGAAACCACTTCCTCGACTCCAATATATTTCAGATCGGCCCTCTTCATAAGAAGATAAAAAAGACGACGAATGCAATTTGCTGATCACTGAGCAATCTTTTTAATATGCACTCTTGCAGCAATCAACACAATTCAGCAGCATTTTCTAAGTGTTTCAGTTCAGATATACGTTGCAATTAATGGTGGCAGATATTTTGCTGCCACTTGTCCATCCGATGCCCTCAATAAAAGTAATATTTCTATAAAACAGTCGTTTAAACAAAAACCCTCAAGAAACAAGCAGAGAAATATAAATAATAATGATGAGATAAAAGCAAACCAACTGCGTGAATACGGTTCGAAGGATATCGTCGATGAATTCAGAGTTCACCTTCAACCAGGTGAGCACCTGAGTAAAGAACCATTCGGGCTTCGTATCATTGTTGGTTCGGAGATCGCCGTAAAAATGAAAATTGAAACGTTTTTCAAACGGTTCGAAAAGTTGGTGAACGATTTCGCTGCTGAAAAAAAAAAACATTTCGAGGCTAATGGTCATCAAAGTCTTTCTAGTTATTGGTTGGCCGCCACATGGATTCCTCCACGTCCATCACAAACAAAATAAACGAAGCAATACTTTACAATTTCATACATACTGCAGCAGTTCAACCTTCAAGCTAAACCTCATCAAGCAAACCTTCTGACTATACACTGCAATTCCTCCGAGATGGATCAAATGATTTTCCAATTTACCTAGTTTTGATTAAGAAAACAGTACAGGAAACTTTCTGAGTGGTTAGGTCTTCAATATCACGGAAGGCAAAGCAGAAATAAGAGAATCAAACGAGTTCACGCCACTCGTCAATTTCAACACTTCCCAATTCCATATTACGCCTGTTAATCACCATAAATCAAACACCCTTTGCTTCATGAATCCTCCTAACCGATTTCCACCTTTTTTTTTAACTTCAGAGCGGGATTCCTCTCACTTTTCATGCTTGTATATTGGCCTATGTTTCGATGTTTAGGAGGATAATGGCATTTGGCAATGAAGCACATAAACTTCTTTCAATAGACAAAACATCAGCAAAACATTCCCCTCGATATTATTTGCACTTATGCCAGTTACTGTTTACGTTTCAGGCTCAAATTTTCATGCATCCCCGATTGTCAGCATCACATATCGACCCTTCCATGTGGAAAACGTGGTTCAGAAAAAGTGGAAAGTTTTTATATAAAAAGCGCCCATGACAAGTTTTTAAGATGGGCATCTCTAATGCACATACTCCCCTTCTCTGGTATACTTAATGAAATTGTACATCCATGACCATATTACACCTTCAATATCAACATCTAAACAGCAAACAAAAAAAATTAAATAAATAAATAAACAAATAAATAAATAACTTACCCATGTGGGGACCCATCGAGAGATGTTTTTATAAAATGAATACATTTCATCAAAGCAATTAGCTTCGTCCTCTTCTCTCCAATATTCTGCATATCAATGTATTCTTCCAGTGGATATCCCACATCAGAGAGCGTATTTTTAAGTGCCAATTGAACCGAACAACTTGCACTTTGCATTAATTCCTCTCGCCTTGCAGATAGTTCTCCCCTTACATTTGGATCCTGTAAACACCTCAAATGAACGCACTTATTTAGTCCAATCAGTTCTATTAAAATTAACGATTTAATCAACTTGCTTTTATTTATATTAATAAATATTTAAAATATCGGCTTTTATTTATATTTATGTCGAATACAAGCAAAATAATCTAAATATTATTGAATTAAATAAGCCATCAACGAATTCAAAATTAAATAAAATACCAGATCTTCGAAGGAGAAGCTTGCGACTTGCTGCAGTGAACACAGAACTGCTTCATAATCGGAAGTGGTGATTGCTGATCGCAACTCATCAGCCGATATCATCCATGCACGTAAGCTCCGCAGATCCTTGAGGCACTTTTCAACTGAGGATAAATAAGCCAACTTGACTAGTAAATCCATTCCATTCTAAAATGATGCAAA
Source organism: Baylisascaris procyonis (assembly GCA_037389465.1). Classification (NCBI taxonomy): domain Eukaryota; kingdom Metazoa; phylum Nematoda; class Chromadorea; order Rhabditida; family Ascarididae; genus Baylisascaris; species Baylisascaris procyonis. The sequence continues at coordinate 77,592 of JAZARR010000018.1, forward strand.
AAATAGATGCTTGCCTTAAAAAAACAAAACAAATACCTTAGATGCTTCAAATGCATTTGTCACCTTCCAAATTCCATAACCACTTCGGGAAGCTGATGCTTGATGAGTACAGTTGAGAATTTTTAACAACTTTGAAGTGTATGGAATTTCGGGCTTATAAGACCAAGACCGAATGTTAAAATTATAGAAACCGTCAATAAACTACCTAACTTACCCGAGAAAGATTTACCCACATTCATCACCAACAATAATTCATTCGTTATAAAACAGCATGCCCTACCAGCTTCAATTCCTTTTATTCTCCAAAGGAATGGAACGCATATAAAGCACGAACCTCTTTCAATGTGCTTACGAAGGAATCACGTCTCGAAGTGTATTCTTTCATGCTCTTCTTGACCTTTGACCTCATAGATAGCAATTCATCGCGACACTGCCGCAGATCAGCGAGCTTCTGTGGGAGTTCCTCTCGCATGAAACTCACTTCATCCTGTAAAAACTCACTTCTCCCTCACCAATCAACAACCAATTACATAGAGATGGATCCTCTTATATAATCCAATCCTTTTCCACACCCGATCAGGAAATCGTGCAATTAATAATGATATATGAAGCAAGAGCTGAAACCAGTAACGGGCTATCCTCATAACGAGTCCATCGAATACATTCTACTCTAATCGAAGCACAAATCGTAGTAATGAGTTATTTTTTATTGATATTAAAACATTCAAATATCGATTACCGAGTTCGTTTTAATTTTCTTAAAAATACCTCATTTCCCTTAAGGATAATTTGAATTTTCCTTTATTTACCAATTCTTCAAGTACATACAACCGTCATTTAATATGTAGCGTTTCGAAATTGAATTTAATGCATAAATTTTCCTCGTTCCGCATCACTCATGTCGGGGATACGCTTCCAAAATGTTCTATTCCTGCCTTAAAGCTATCACCTATTATTTGCAACAAATCGGTGCTACCCATGACCTCGAATTTGCTTATCCAGCTATCTTCTTCATTTATCTCATGAATATATCATTGCTTCGATTGATATCTTTTGATGTCTTTTATTAACAATATTGTTTTTTTATAAATAAATAAACATTTTATAATAAATAATAAATAAAAGTAAAAGGTATATACCTCACTGGCAGCAAGTTCAATATTCAGCCTATCAAGAATAATACGTAGACCAGAGAAGAATGAGTGAACATTGCTGACAGGCAAACGAAAAATTTCTTCGCGAAGACATTCCAACTGAAATTAAAAACATATAATCCGAAAGACATACAACCAGATGTTTTCATTCCTCTTCTTTCCTACCACCCGTTTGTCAATATTCCTATTCCACCTCACCGTGACATTTCGAAGATGACTAACCTATAACTTGGATTGAATATGTGACGGCTATGCTTCTTCCTAAGCAATTCATAAGTAAAGTAAATCTTTCTAGACGTGCCATATCGAGCACCACAACTCAGAATCCAAAGAAACCGAACAAAGGATTCATTCATCAACTTTAAATGAAACATCCTGTCGCCAAACTTTGTTCCACTACAGGTGTAATACCAATAAAAAGCGCAAATACAATCTTTATTTGACTTTTCTTTGTTCAGCCACACATCGAACGAAACGGTCTCATATTTTAGAAAACGCTTTATTCAGTTTACTTCGGCAATTTTCGTTCAAAAGTGAACATCACTTCCTATAGGTCGAAAAATGCACCATCCGGGAAGTGAATATAAATGTCTCACCGGTAGCTACCCGATCTAAATTAAATCCAAAAAGGAGCTCGGATTAAATCCTAGGATTTCGTGTTTCTATCATGCCAGACTCTTCATGACATAAAAGTCAAGGAGCAAAAGAAGGAAAGTACATAAAATCAGTCTTTTCTCCCTCGAGAATCGAAGTATCGGCTTATGCATCCAAAGATTCGCCAATTCGATTCAACATTCAAACATCAAAACATTTATATCGTCACCAAAAAAAAAAAGAATCGCCCACCAATGTTCTCGAAAGAAATGACGATGCAAATATAGTACCTTATCATCCTACATAAAAAAAAACTGAATTCTATGCCGAATTCGATATACAGAATCCGACTTAAATGATGGATGAAGGGAATTTGAATAAAATTTTTATACTGAAATACCGAAAAGAAAACTCAATAAAACATAATTTCTTTCAATTTGATACAAAAAAACAACAAAATAAAATAACCTGCGCGTTTTCAGCTGGCGAGGAATCAGTAGCACTTGTAGAAGCATTATCACCCTCACTATTTGCTTCGTTCATCGATGATATCCCAGCATCGCAAACTTCCTTCTCATCAACATTGATGCCATCTCTATCTTGCATACTGCAAACAATGACCAACTGAACAACGGAAGTAAATAAACAGATGGTGAAACGTGGTAATGCGGTCACAAACGCCTTTGTAGTCTCACTTATAAGGCCAACCGGTTTCATAAATGATGACCGAAGAATAAAACGGCAAATAACGCACTAATAAATCAACCGAACCGACCGCTCACATCAGTCATCGATGAACGGTTCGTTTTTATCCCTATATCGCAGTCAGTTCAGTGCGAAACGCAACTTCGTATACCATAAAAGCACGCAATACACTGCTAGCACACATGAGCGCCTATACATACGCAACTTTTAAGTCGATGTATCATACGCGTTTATATGCAAGTGGATTTTGACCTCTGTGATCAAAACTATACATACATACATATATATGTGTACTCAGTGATCAAAACTATGCATATATATACATATGTGTATAGTTTTGACCACAGAAGTCAGAATTGACGGTCGCCCGCATCCGGTTGCATTATTACCCTATGCACTGATTCAGCGCTCTAACTGCGCAGTTTATAGAGGATGTTGAGTGCTAAGCAAAAGAATGACAAAGCCAAAACCGCAAAACAGCTATGGGTATGGATTGGAGTCGATCGCGATAATGGGGGATTGAACAGCTGGATTAACCGTAATGTGATCGGTTAAAGCCAATTACCGTTTGAAGACCAATCTTTGTCACTTCCTACAAGGTCACCGGCTAAGCTGGTCACTTCTGCTCGCGGTTTTTGACCCATCTAGTGACCGCGAGCGGAACTTGTCCACCACTATAGTTATATCAAGGGGCACATACATATTAAGATATAAAAAAAAACAATGTGAACAACAAAGGTGATATTATAAGGCGCTATCGGAGAACACTACAAGGAAGCAGAAACTACAACATTAGAGTCGGAATAACTGTGTATAAACCCGCATCTATACCCGCATAAGCAACACAGCTGTGAGTACGATGCCTGAGATGACAGTAATCAAGCAATAGCGTTCCGTAGAAAAGACCACATATTTCCCGCGTCAACAGATAAAAAGTTATCGTAACGTACCATATTGAGAAACACAAAATACTACTTAATGTGTGCAAAATTACAGATATGATTCAAAACATTAATTACCACATAATAGGGTCCCTAATAGTTTTACGGACCCTCACAACTATTCTTTGAGTCTATGATGAATGCAGATAAATAAGTTTATTTTACGGACTATATCTTCGACATCACCAAAGCAAGAACCTACTTCCCAGCTGCAGTCCACCTAGGCTAAACTTGCAAACTATGCTCCAATTTTTTTTTGAATATGAAAATGAAATGAAAGTTTTGTGCGCGAATCGAACTTAAATAATTTATCGCAAATGTGAGCAAATATTTTCGCTGTGAAAGACGATCACATTCAAATTACATCAACAAACTATACCACAATGTTAACAGTTTTATTAATTTTAGAGCATTTATTTCCAGAAACGATTGTAATCCACAATATTAGCTGAATGTCTTTTATCAGATGGCTGGTGATAATGAAATGACTGTGCCAGATGGCTGGTGATAACGAGGTGATCACATACGACTTATTCGAACACAATTCAAAGCGGTTAGCTGTGATATATTCTATGACCGAATTTCACAAACGTATAAAGACAACGACGGTAATGACCGTGGAAGAGGATTGGTACCAGGTTCACCTGGACGGAACAAACGTGAGAAAACCAGACGGCATGGAGTATAGAAAGACTTGGTAGAGGGGATAGGGGGGGGGGGGGGGTTATTTAGGCTTTGCAGTCTGTACTTTGCTCTTTTGCGTTGCTCGTTTTTCTTCTTCTCCAGAATCCTCAGAGCCTTCGCTATCATCGTTACCTGTTCGCTTCTCTGAAATTTGAAAAAATTACTCGAAAAATTTTGAGATATATTTAATTGCAACAGAGTGCAAATTAATCAGCAAAACTATAAGGATACCAAAAAATTTACTGCCAAAATGAGGTTCCTTCATTATCAAGGTGTGTGATTGTAATAAGACGAATAAGTAGAAATAAACGATCTTCCTCTCATTCAAAGGTAGACCACCCACCAAAACATCAAGTATGTTACAGACACTGGATTTAGTTTCCTTTAAATAAGTATACTGATGCCAGCCATCTGTCTGTAAATTTGGCGGTTAATAAAGTTCCTCAATGAGGCTAGCAAAATTATATGCTCCTTTTATATATAAAAAAAAGAAAGACCCCTTCAAAATAAACTGAATGGACCCTATATCAATTGCCCCTTCAGTGTTTATCATCAAAGTAAATCCATATCATCCACATAATATTATGAATTCAATTTTAGTAATATAACACTAACCGATATTAGCAGCAACAGTTGACTCTCTCGGAGCATCAAGAGGGGTCGTACCGCATGAACTTCCCGATGTTTTTTTATCTTCTCGAATCGGCAAAGATTGTGATAGCATCGAGGAGAGAGTTCCCGAAGTTGGAGTCACCACTTTCTCTTCCTTCTTTATATCCGTTGTTTCAGGTTGCTTCTCCTAGAAGTAATTCTTCATATCAGAGCTGAAGCGATTGTTTTCATCTCAATAGGTTTGAAGAAAAAAATTTTGTAATCAAAGAAAAAAATTTCTCTCCTAAGTTGAACTTCAATTACTCTGTTAATTTTGAATAAAATATAATGATTACAAATTCTCAAATTTTAGAGACAGTGTATATTTTATAGATTTCCAGTACGTAAAACCTAAGACTTACACAGTTTGCAACTTCCTGAATCAAACGTTTATTCATGGAAGGGAGAGGGGGAGCGGATGCTGTGATGTTGCTAAATTTCAGTCATACTGTAATTTCCAAGCTTCAACTTAATCAAGTTCTAAGTTTCAAGTTCCAATATGTAATAAATTCCAAGCATTCATAGAGAGAGGAGGAGGATAAATTCGAGAAAAACTAATGAACACTGTGATCGAGAAAAACATATCAATACTTGACCATATTTTATATTTTCCCCGAAATTTCTGCACAAGAGTAGATTCGTGCCCGTGGGAAGTGATTTTCTTTTGCGAAGTTTCCAAATAGTTTCCATAAATCTCATTAACCAAAAAAAAATTTCAAAGCTAGTACCTCGAAACGAAATCATTTACAAATGATTCTTTCCGGTAAAATGCGACTGCCCATAACTATTTGTGAGATTTACCCACCAAAACATTCAGTAATCGCCATTAAATATATTACATATCATATTACTAATGCAATTATCGTTTATTTTCTATGGAATTTGAATATTTTATTTTTTATTTACAAGAAAAAAATCGTTGAAAATGATTAAATACGGAGAATGTCGCCTTCTGATTACAACAACAAATCATTAACAGTCATAGAAAATTATTCCAAAAATCTCAAGAATGGTTCAATTTATGCTTAAAAAGGTGTTAATTTAAAACTATCACAGAAATAAATTAATAAAATAAAAGAAACCTTCGTAGGTGACTTTTCGATTCCCGTTTTAACTGGAGGACTTCTTGATGGACTGCCGGAGAAGTGTGCAGAAGCAAGCTGTAATATCCATTAATTATTCCGTATTTAACACAATGCATAGGAATCGAAAGATTTTCATGACCAAAACCTTTCTTGTAGCAGCACTATTGAAGATTCTTTTTGACGTTAAAAGCCATATTCGCCTCTTTTATAGAGGTCGTTGATGGCGATGATTTTAGTGGATGATGCACCTATGGCTCCTTAACTAGATGGTGAGTACAGCAGCGGGACAACAACCCGACCAGTATTCGTCGGTAATTACTAGTTTTTGCAGCATGGCCGACGGTCACCATGCGGTAGTTACAGAACTTCAATCGGTGGCCACCGAACCAACTTTCAATAAGTGGATGCTAATCAAAAGTTTTTCGAATGCCTCAGAAGCTTCGACAGAAGGTAAAGCTAAGCAGAAAATTTTTTTACTAGTAGCAGTTAATGGGTGTTCCTTAACTCCTTGTTACTGTCCCGGATTCAAATCCCAAAAACCTTCATTCCCTTGAGTATATAGACAGCATCTACGCTCTCATCGTTAATGCGATGTGATCGTACGTTTGGACATAAACGCTGCCACTGCGGATCATAACCCCGAAGCTGGAAGCACCGTGAAGATTTTCAGAACGACCTGAAGCTCCTGCAGCTCAAAGCAAAATTCCAGTCCTATCCACTTCTATCAGTGACTAGTTAAATATGGCGATAGGCATCTAAATTAGACAGAAACTCAAGTTCAACAACACAGTCTTCACTAAGCACAGTTCCGTTCCAGAAAAACATATTAATCGCATAATTTCAAATCAAAAGTCATACATTATCCAGCGATTAATAGCGGTGAACTTAAAGATTTTTTTTTTTAATTTTTTAACAATCCCTGATGTAAAATTTACTCAAATGACCACTAAGAGGCGTTTGGCGTTTGCCTTTCCAAATTTTTTTAGACACAAAAATGGGCAATTTGACAAAAATTACACCACAATATGTAATTGCTGTACCACTATATGTTTAGCTCGTTGAACGTATTTATGTGAATTCATGATTTCTAGCTCTTCTATAAGGATTTCATTGAAAAATGAACAAAACGATAAAACTTTGAAGCAAAATAGATCTAGAAATAAAAAAATAAAAAAATATGTCTCGTCGCCTCATTTATTCACATCACCATGCAAAAATACCTCTATAACTTTGTCTTCGTCGAATAGCTACTTGCATAAACCGTTGATTAATAATATATACCGTTCATTTAAAAGGGGTATAAGGACAGAACAGACATGATAAGTAAAGGAGCCTCATAGTATCAAAGGATCTTTTATTCAAGTCTAGAGAACGCGCTGGCTTTTAATTTAGTCTAAATACTCCACCCAAAGGAAAATAACTGATAGTTTTATATGACCAATCTACCCTCACATATATAAGATGCTTATGATGCCCAAAAAAAGAGGTACAGCAGAGGGTGCCACAAGGAAGATTAGAAACATAGAGCAAAAATCCCTTAATTAATTTATTTATTTTTTGAACTGTATTCCCTAATTATATAAAAAACGAAGATGATTGATATACAAACAAGTTATACAACAAATAAGACATAAAAGATGCATCTAGCACAACGAAAAACATGCTTCGATATCGCTCTACAACAAAATATAACTAAGAGATATAGCTGAGGGTGTCCTGGGGAACGTTTGAACATCCTATTTGCGATGATTTAATTGATTTATAAAAATCGTTCAAAAACTGTTTAAAGATCAACAACTAATGATGATTAAATATTATATGATACATATAAGCAGCACTTAATTTATTTCGATTAAGCGGAAATACGTGCTAGAGTTGAAATAAAGCCCACCCAAGAGCAAAGAATGCATTACTTTCAGTTGCTACTTATGAATGTGGGCAAATTACCTATACTATTCAAATTTCAAACCAATAATGTGAATATTTTCTGCTGCAAACCTGTTATCGGTCGAATATCGCCAAATCGACAAATTTCCATCGTTGTAAGTTCCACTTCATTGAATTCACAAACATTTCATTCGCTCGTTTACCTTCACGATGCATCTATAATTCGTACAATTGCTTAGGTGTATTTCACGTGTAATGGAGACGCTTTTCACTCATATACATTTCGATTCAAATACACCTCCTACATGCTTCGCTCATTTATTCCTTGTTCTTCCTCGTTATTTATAAAGTACTAACCGTTTTTTACCGTACTAACCATTTTTTTACCGTACTAACCTCCTTTTACCACACTAACTATTTTTTACCGTACTAGCCTTTTTTACCTTACCAACTGTTCACTCTGATTCCTGCACAAGATGCCCTGACTGTTTCATCACCAAGAAACGTTCAAGAATTTTGAATCGTTTACATGTTCCTCAAGTCTCGGCTATATTAAATCGTGTTTTGGATTTATGCAGCTATGCTGGATAGCGATAAAACAAAAATGGCAATCACTCTTTGCGTTTTTGAAAACTATCCTTCAGACCGTAATGGGATGATATATGATAGAACATTATCATATCTATTTAATAGTGCAATATATTGTTCAACTCTTTCACTAAAAAACTATTCATGTGTCTGCCTATAAATACATTAATATATGTTTCCTTCATTCATTTTCTTTGCGCAAAATTACTCTATATAACTGCATACCTTATCTTATCAGGCGCAAATGTCAACGCATATTTTCCGCTTAGCATACTCGATGTATATTTAATTATACCTAATACGATTGCTTATCAAATATTGTTCGTTAAATAATATAACAATCAAAGGCGATGCGATTTCTTAGCGGAGAAGAAAATTATAAATAAGTGACTCCACTCATTTACCTTTCTGGACAAATGGAGCAATAAATTCACCTCCTGTGCATAACCACAACAAATCCATTTCCATAAAGGACTACTGGATTGAAGATTCTATTAAAATGGTGGAAAATCGACGAGGATATCGATCGAAAATTTATGAATCAATTTCGTTTATTCAGTTGTGATGATATGAGATCACTTATCACTCATAATGAAATCGATAAATTTTGGCGTATTCGAGAACGTGTTGGTTTCTCATCTAATGGGTCAAAAGATATAGTTCATTATATGAATGTTACTATCAACTGGGAATATTTTCTCGAATATAAGAGGAATGCCAATAAGCATTCCCATCATTCAGGGCAAAACACAGGTAAATCAACACTTTCATGTTCGATCCTCATATTATCACTGGTTTATTCTCTCAAAATATTTCTTGGTGCGGGCAACATTCCCATCCATGAGATATGCTTATCGTTGCAAACAACTTCAACACCGCAAGAGTGAAATAGTGCAGCAGTGTGGGCATGGGTAGATCAGTGCTATAAACTAACCTACCAACAAACTAAAACTTATGCTCAATTTTCTACCTCCCCCACCACCCCACCACCCCTTCCCCCTCTCCCCTCCCCCCTCCTTGATGAAAGTGTTGCTCATAAAACGAACAGTACTTTGATGGCAATACCACACAGTGTCATAATGCTCCAACTTAATATATACAGCTCGTTAGAAGGAATTTACCTTTGATAGACAATCCAATCCAATAATAAAAAGATTTATTTAAAAGATCTGCAATGCAGATACAATAATTCAACGTATTCAACGCCTCATAGTGAATAGAAGAACGATTAAATTACAACATATAAAACACATAACATCCTTCAAAAAAACTATTCGAAAGGCATTTCCATATTGCACATTCCCATTCTTTAACCTCTCAAGTTGAATTAAATAAAAATTGAGCTAGGTAAATATGAGAGAAAATTACATTATAATTTATAATTTATTATAATTTAAATATTATATAATCTATAATATAATTTAATTATTCAATGTCAGCATTTACCACTCTTCACAAATAAATTCCCGCAAGAAAAGTTTCAATTAATTGCATTAATCGAGTCTTCGACCGGAAAACCCGAACATCGTTAATAAACCATCTTCATAGAATCGGACCTACCGGATTCATTCACTGCATCAACCAAAATATACTAAATCAAAATGAAAGAATTTTCATCGGTATGATTTTTCATAGAAATGAATATCAAATTCTGCGGAACTAATATTTCCCTCATGTTTCTTACTAAGATATCAACTAATTTTTACACAATTTTCTAACGTTATAAAGCAAATGATGACTTCAGGAGAGTTATAAAGCAAAGCGATGAGAGCTTTTCATCATCAAAGCATTCACTACTCCCCAAATCTCTTCCCGAGCCGTCTTTTTCCCATAGGCAAAATCAGCTTACCCAATTTAGCTAAAGGCACCGACATCCATAACCTAATATTAAGTTAGCAGTGAGAAATCCTAAACAATACTGTTAAAGTGAATAAATTATGTGCACAAATTTGAAATATTATCACAGATGGAAGTACGAAAAACATACTCCAAACAACGGCGCAATTTTATGAGAGACCAGACCAACGATGTAGATAACTGCCCCAGCCTGGAGATTTCACTTCGTTCGATACTGTATCTCCTGTAAAAACAATTCTTTATGATTAGTAATAATTAGAAATAGTAAATACAAGTGGCGTATTCAAACTCCACCATATACCCCCCTCTCCACCTTCTCCCGCAACAAAGCTTTTGAAGGCTTTTTTCTAAAACAGCGAAAATCTTTGAAAAATTTTCATGAGGACGACCTGAAAACAGGAAAATTTCAGCACTTTTTGCACTAATAAAATCAATTCTCTTCCATTTTAACTGTCCCTTCCCCTCACCCACTCCAAGTACGAATAACAGTAATTTTCCTTTCATCTGAAGCAAAACAATGGCAGAATTTCTACTCCTCTCGCCTTTCCCTCCTCTTCAATGTAATCTTGCAGATGTCTCTAGTTAACGTTTTTAAATTATTCAGCGGAACAGCATGAAGCAAGTCCAATTATAGAAGCATTCTCTCTTTTGCTTCATTTCTAGAGTCTCACGACTTGTTATAATTCACAAAAATAACTAACAGCTTGAGAGCAGAAATACAACATACGAATTAGACAGTATGAAACTCAATATGAAAATAAAATTCTCTTGAAGCTGATACTGAAATTGCCAAATTACATAGCGAACGAAAGACTCTCTACACCCTTTGCAATACCCTAATATTTCTTCTCTAAGTAGTTTCTATTGATCTCCACTCAGCATCAAACTCTCATCGATTGTTTGCCAATCGGCATTCCATTGGTAAATCGATCGACAGTTGTCTAAGAAGATTCGACTAACAAACTTATAAATTATCTTCGAAATTACCTCAATAAAGTGTCCCTGTTTCATGAATCCAAAATAGAACAGATAAGAGTAACAATTCACCAACCTTGCGCAACTTTATACAGCAATTCAGTCTCCTCGTTGCTTAATTTCAACATTGTCGCCAATACAGGTACCAATTGACCACGTTCCGAACTCACTTTTTCGGGTGCGATGAACTGCATAAACATTTTATGAAATCCACTAATATGTTAACCATTGAGAACAATGATAGCAATCTTTCGAATCATTTCACCCAAAATACTTTCAAGTAAAACATGCCCGAAAATGGCAATTAATCAGTAGACAGGAAAACATTATGCGATCGAATCGGTCATGCCTACACACTATCAATTGCCAATGAAATGCCTATTATGTAATGTTGATGTTGAACATCCTTCAAAATGCATTAACACATTAGCCAAAATCAGATGGACTCTTGCAAATACTACTTTAGATAACTTCAATAGCTATGACAAAATAGAAAAGAAAGTAAAGAGATGGGGATTTCCTCCCACAGGTTAACTGAGGAAATTTGCTTCGCCATTACATCCGATTTTCCAAAGTGATAAAAATTCCAAATGTGTGGTTGGCCGTGACCTATGTGCTGACGGGTTCAAGGAAAAATTTCATGCATAACACTGCCTCTTCCTCGATACAACGCTGTTCAAAATTTTATTTTCTCCCCTACCTCCTCCCACTTAAGCCGTGGATTCATTGAGTTGTCCTCAAATCCTGGTTTCTTTTCTCTCTCCCCTCCCCCTTCACAAAAAAAATTTAAATTCTAACTTCGACACTGCCAACAGCTACGAAAATTTTCAAAGAAGGGATATTAAGAGCTAAATATAATCAAACACTTGTTTGCAGCGACATGCGTCCATGACAGATGCACAAAACGTTGGCATCATCCAAACAAATACCATCACAGGAAAGACGTGTTCGCCTGTCTACTAAGTTCGCTAATAGCAACTTCATCGTAAACGAGTTTTGGTGGGTGCCCATTCTCCTTCAATTACAAAGAAAGTTTAAAAAAGCACCTTGAGTATAATGTTTTTGAGGTACTCACTGTTGGCCACATGATCTGTGCGTTGTTCGTTGCGCTCGAGTCGTCTTATCTCCTCTTTAAGGAATTTGCTTTGCTCACTCAATCGCATATTGCTTGCTTCACTTTCATTGAGCAATTCACGTGTATGTTGCAGCTAGAAATGTCAAATATGATAACATGCTATAGAACATCCTTCCCCCTATCCCAATTCCCTCTCTCGTAAGATTACCCGATAAGAACCATAAAATAACCGTCAAATATCACATATTCCAAGAAGAAGGATGGGGAAAATAAACGCATATTGGAAAAAATGACACCTAAAATAATCCCGAGGTGTACATTCTGCTCTATTCTACAGATCAAAACAAAACCATGTACGAAATAACTTTTACTGTGAACGAGCAGAGGAGAATATTTTAAAAAAAATTAAAACATTGCTATTGACAATTTCCTTTTTCGCTGTTTGCAGTCTACGAAATAACTTTTACTGTGAACGAGCAGAGGAGAATATTTTAAAAAAATTAAAACATTGCTATTGACAATTTCCTTTTTCGCTGTTTGCAGTCTACGAAATAACTTTTACTGTGAACGAGCAGAGGAGAATATTTTAAAAAAATTAAAACATTGCTATTGACAATTTCCTTTTTCGCTGTTTGCAGTCGATGGAAAATTTAGCCGCAGAAATGAATTCAAGTTAATGTGATCAGCGATCTTTATATTTGGTATTTCAATATCGCACTCCCCCCTCTACACTCACTGGGTTTCTATCGTTACCAAAAAATTAGTGCAATTTAGTATTGCCATTTCCTTTTTCACAGAAGAAATACAAAAGACTATTTCTTTCAATTTTATTCACAAAACTTTTAGTCCATCCTGGCAACTTCGCTTAATCCTTCAAAACTATTTCAGTAGCTGATAAATCCTCCTCTTATAGCCAACAGTCTAGTCACATTCGGACAGCCTGGATGCCTTAATAAAAACAAACAAATGAATGCTCCATTTCGCAAATTTTTTTTACTTCCGATGCGAATTAGTAAGGATCAGAGGATTCCACCGGGAGTGGGATTGGAGCTATGAGCACTTTGAACCTCATACAAGAAGGGTCCTGTTGGTTTCATTTCAGATAATTAGCACAGTGTGCAATACTGAACCCTATACAACCCATGTATTCAGGCCACCTAAAACATTCCTTGCATGGGTTACTACGCCCATTCCTCTATTTATTTTTACAAACATCCTTTGCTTTTCATCTTTCTTTTCCCTTTTAAAGAAAGAAGAAGGAATATGGGCGATATGAATGAAAGAAAAATGAAAGGAAGAGGGAAATTAACCTGTCTTTGCGTATTTACAGCGATCTGCTCCCAATTTTTGACTTCAACGATCGATTGCCACTCTTCATGAACAGCACTGAGAGCCATATCTGATTCCTCACCATATAACACTTCTTCAAGAGTGCGTTCATTTTCTAGTTCCTCAGTGCTTTCACGATGTTCTTCTATTGGCTGAGGCCTTCGTAGAAATGAACTAGAACAGAAACTTTTCCTGTATCAATCGGATAGTAATAGTAAGCTCCTCTTGATGAGGGACAACAATCTTGGCATGGAAGGGGCGAATTCGACCTCCTTTCCAATACATTTTTGGAGACCATCCGCGGCGAACTAGATGAAATAGCATCAAATAT
>JAZARR010000019.1:0-163210 GCA_037389465.1 Baylisascaris procyonis
TTTTCTGGGATTTGCCCATTTGCAAATTTAGTTAAAGGGTTAATTGAGGGTATCTGTTTGAGAAGCTCTTGTTTAATGCAGTCTTATAAAGGGCCCGTTTACGGTGATCATTCGCCCGGCTTTTGTTTTGATTTAACGTTTATCTTTTTCCATTATTAAATTGCGGTACTCGGCATTTCAATGTTTTAACGTGGAGGGGTCGAAAATTACAAATAAAAAATTTCTTGGTTATTGTTGATGATAAGGCTGTTATTTTTAATATAAAATGTTTTGAGGAAAGAATATGATGATTTTAGTTGAATAGTTCTCTTGGAAATGCTCTATTCGAATCGCTTTCTCGTCTCTCAAAGGACAACCTCATCGCATTGGTACGAAGTTTGCCGATCAAAGAAATATCAAAAGCTGATACTCCAAATTCTACGAACACGGTTTGTTTCACTGCTCTGTTTTGTTTATTTATTTATTATTTATTTATTATTTATTTTGCTTTGTTATGTTTGTTTGTTCGTTTGCTTTTAGATTTGTTTCGTTTTGTTTTCTTTTGGGGAGGGGTCGATGAGAGATTGAAGGGGATTTTTAGGCAGTATGGCACCAAAATTGTATAGGGTAATACCATGTAGCTATGAAGGAATGGGCATTAATTGTTTTCAAAAGGTAATGTTTCACGAAGGATGTTTCAGTTGGTCCCGCTAAGCTTTGAACAACGCTTTTTTGTCTGCTCATAGAATTAACTAGCTTATCTGATTCAAACCTAAATTAGATTTAAGGTCATTTTCCTGCTTCCCATTTTCCTGGCTTCCCATTTAAGAAAGCGACCTATTTGGTTTGCTGGTTTCCGTTCTCGTTACCGAAAATTTGCCACTTTTCACAACGGTTTGATGGTATTCTGTTTTTTTGCTTCCCTCTCTCCATTTTCCCACTCTTCGATAGAATGGAAACAGAATTTTGTGGCTAACATCACTACAACGTCCTGTCGATCTGCATTTGTTTGAATGTTTATATGTTCGTTTACTTTTATTCCTTTCTGGAAAACGCTTCCGTCGAAATCTTAAGTCCTTAATTCAGTTGATCTTATTCTTGAAAATACAAAAGCGCGCATTATTTTTCTTTATGATTGAATATTTATGTAAATGCCGCATTCGAAGTCGATGGTCGATTTAAGCATAATCGTCTTCTCTTAATTGCAACCTAGCCTTAATTATAAAGGAATATATATATATTTTTTTTATTTTTTTATTTTTATTTTTTTTTAGCTTTTTATCACTCTATTGCTATCGACGTTGATCTGCTGTGCCCGCAAGAAGTGTTCACTTGCGTTGGAATGCCCATCGAGCTCAATGTTTTTGTGGCTCATCAGCACTGACCGAGTGTGCCCTCTCAATGACGAATGGTCTCCTAGCACGCTCTCTCCACTTACTATTAGTGCCGATGATCTGCATAATCTGTGGTCTTGGTTAGAGTCGAATTTTGCGAGTCGACCGACTTCTATGGCTATTCGTATGGCACGTATTCTGCACGTAAGCTGCGAGCAATTAAAGTGAGTGATGACTTTTTGTGTTAATCATTCATTGTGGATAGGAGATGTTTTAATATTACTGTTTTGAACGTTTTCGAAGTGCAACTTCTAGGTCAATGGAATTGTGGGCCGTATGTAAAACTATTGGATATTTGATCGGGAATAAAGGTAAAGGCAGGTATGTATCTTGAGAGAATACATGGGCTGGAGAAATGGAAGGCGGACGAAGTTGTTTGTTGCGTCGGCTTTCCATCGTCGGTCCATATGTTTTTCAGTAAATCAATGCTGCTTCGTTCATCCTTTGGGGATCTTTCCTTGGGGTTCGTTTACTTGCCCGAATTTTGCTTGGCTCTTCATCGCATCGTTCCTTGGATATAAGTATAGTTAAGAGTGGTATAAGGATAGCAACATCAACGAAAGAGGCATTCTTATTAGATTAACGTAGTAAAACAGTTTCTTTGATAAGGATGCTACTGTTGCCTGACCATATCCCGCCGTCTCTTCCTTCTCCCTTCCCCCTCCCCCTTCCCTGAAACGTTGCCAAGAGGAGGACGATACGAAATGTTTTCAAATATGGGAATTCTGGTATATTAAATTTATAAAAAATCCTTATATCATGTTTGGCATTCCCAGTTTTCATCGGCGCTTTGTTTTCGCGTTTTTGGAAGGCAGATATGCTAATGATTTAATCGGGTATTGGAAGAATGTATAAAATGAGGAGCGCTTCATTTGAGCTGTAAGTTTTTCCATCTTTGCCCTTCCATTTAATTTACGTTTTCATCCTTGAAGTTTTAGTCCTCTTTAAGTTGATTATTGTTCGTCACCAACTGTTCTTGTTCGCTCACTCCTTTTTTTTTACTGTGAATCAGATTTTGGGGATCGTGAGTGTCAATGCGATGATTGCCTGAGTGTCGCCAACATGTTCATTTGGTGGCAAAGCGCCGAAGTATGAGCATATTGAACTCGAATGTTTCCCCAATTTCGTGATCTTATTGCTTCTTTTGTTCGCTGTGACTATGAATGCCTTGATAACACCTGTATTTGTAATTCTGAAAGGTACTGTATTAATTCTGAAAGGTACTGTATTCACCGTTCTGGTGAATCAGTTGAGATTTTTTTAAATGAGGAAGTTTGGAGGTGTTTAGGAAGCTGATGACTTGCTGATTGTTTGATTGACACATTTCAGCAGGTAAAATTCTATATTGGTTTTTTTCTACTTTACTCTGTGTTGCTTTTCAGGAAGTGTGTCACGTAAAAGTAGATGACCAGTGACCGCTAGTGGACAGACGAGTGGCCATACGGAACGGTCATTTTTATCAACTACTTTCCCGATTGGAGGAAAGACGATCAATCGACCGTTTTTCGGACAGCAATAAAACATTTTTCTATTTAAGGGATTCGAACTTTTTCAAGATTAGGGAATAGGGGAGAGGGAAATGGCGCAAATGTCATGTGACTGGGACAAAGCGCAAATAGGAGACGTGAGAGAAGGTTATTAACCTCCTCTTCGTCACGTATCAGCAGCGTTTCCCAACCCTTACATTCTATTTTCAGATACTCTCAAATTCCTATACTATTTCCAAAATTCTTTCTGTTGGGGGAGGAACGTTATTTCGTAGGCAGAACGAGGTCACCAATTGAGAGTAATGAAAATATTTTTTTGGGTGGGGGGGTGGGGAGGCAGGAGAGGGGATTACGGTCAATTTTTGATCAATCCAGATATGCGTGAGTCGCTTAAGAAAGCGGCAGAATCGAAAATAGTGTCATATTTAGGCATTTTGATGCTGCAGGCAGCAGATAGGCGAATAGGTTGTTGTTGTGTGGCTTTCATAGTTTTTTTTTCATCTCGAATTACCAATTCTTATCTTATTATGTCTCTTCTTTTCTACCTTTTTTCTTAAAGAAATTTCACTAGAAAACAATGGGTGCCAACAGATATAGATACCTATCTTTGCCAAAAACATTAGCATTAATCCCATCCATCTTCTTGCCTTCATCCTAGCAGGTAAGGGATCTGTCGCTTTCCTTTTCGTGGAGATGCGAAAGTGATATTTGCCTCTCCTTAATCTCTTTTATTGTTTTGCCTCATAATTCCATTCTGTATTCCTTAAATCTTCCCCTTCCCGTTCCCCCTCCCCCCTCCCCCCTCCCTCCCCACTATACAACTATTAATTTACAAGGAGAGCATATTGTGCAGTTATCATCGCCCCTCCTTTCCAACTATCATACCAGGATTATATTGTTGTTCGAGATTCATTCTTTTATAATATTTACGTGTATTGAAATTGATTGATTCTTTAAATTTATTCAATAGTGCTATTTTATTGCTGACATCATTACTACGTTGCATTGGTTAAAAGTTGGTAATATTATTTCATTTTGCTTATAACATTTAATTTTTGATTTTTCATAAATAATCAAATGTTTCTAATATTTCAAACGTTCATCAATAAAGAGGTTTTATTTGCTGTTTATTTCCTTTAAAGATTTATTTTAAAGGTTTCATTATCCAACCTTTGAAAGTATTTCTTTTTATTTATTTATTTTTTAAATTATTGATCAGAACTACGGTTTTATTGTTTTTTTCTCTAATTCGCCGAAGTACCTTTCAACATTGGTCGATGCTGTGCAGTATTAAGGCTAGTGGTGATCTTCTGCCCTGGAAAGGGAGGAGGCTGGATGTGGCATTGCGAACGACCCTATTGGAATTTGGGGGGGGGGGTGGGGGGAGCAGGAGGAGAGGAGGCTTTATGTCGGGGGGGGAGTAAACAGCAAGCTGTTCCTGGTAAGATTTTTCTAGAATGGTGCTACATAGCCGATCACTTTTTTAATGAACCTTGAAGTTAACGACTTTTATTGAGGACAGTGTGGTGGGGGGGAGAAAGTGGATGGGGGAACAAGAGATTGCTGGTCATCGGCGTCATCGCAGTGCTTCGAATGAAACCAAAGGCTTACCTAAGAGTACTGAATTCTTGAATGATTTGTGGGGATTAAGGTGTGCTGAGGATTGGACGGAAAAAGCAGCGGTAATAGCATAGGTGCGCTATTGTTATCCAGGAAAATCACCTTGCAGAATTGTCTCGGTCCTTTATTTACCACATACGTGGTATTTTTCAGATTTTGTTATGTTAGAGTGCAGTGAGGGGGAGCGATCCGTTCGTAAGCTGGAAAGAGAGGTCATGGGATAAGAGAGGCTAAAGAGAGGTGATGCGACATTTTTGAAAAACTAAACTGAAACAAAGGTAGGGTGAAAACGGCGATGTAGGTTTGAGGCCGTTCTCGTTCCTTTCATGGTCTTTGAGGTGGAGCTGGAAGGAACATATGATTTCCTGACCATTAGCAGATTTGTTCTTATTAATTACGTTTTGGTGGTGTTTATATTTTTTTCTTTATTTTAAAAGAAGCTATGTATGCTACGGAGGTTATTCGGCAACAAGCATACGTGATGGCTTAGGTCAACATAATGAGTAATGGATGCGGTTGTGGAGTCGTTATCGTTGTATATTTTCCATGCTGTTTATTAATGGGATGTTGGCGAAAATAATACCTCAAAGAAGGAGGGGGAAAGAACATACAACGAGTTTTTGTGCTCATGAAGCACCACTTTAGTTAATACAAATATATACGATTGTTCTGTGAGGGTAAATGGAATAAGGATGCCTTTGTGTGAGGAAGAAGGGGCGGAAAGTGCAGGGAACACCGGGGACTCAGACCCGACGACTGATATGGGGCGCCTTCATAGAAATTTAGGTTTTATAAGGTCGTCGCTGTTGAAGGTTTCCTTTGAAGAGACGATAGAGTGGTTTGTTGTGTATGACCAAGATGGTGTAACTGGCGGTTTATTAAGAATACATGCAATCACACTATCTGTAGTTAATAAGGACCCTATTCGTCTTGAGAAAGTCGGCTACCCAAAACTGCTGTGGGCGTTTTTAAGCAAAGAATAAAGCGCATATTGGGCGAATTTGGTTGCCATCATGGAGTATTATCACTGAATCATTCAATTATTCTCCGAAATGGGTGATTATAGGTGGTGATAAGGATTGCTGTGATTGTTATCAGTGTAGTGATAAGAATTGATATATGAAGGTGATCTTTAAGGCTCATCGACAATGAATATGGACAGCGTTATGAACAGCCTGCGCTCAGCGATGCAAGCAGTTGTGAACACAAAACGTGCTTATATGAATCCTTATGAACATTTTGGTTAGTTTAAATTTAAACTTTAATAACAGAGTATATTACAGCGCTATTTGAATCAAACATTACTCCAGTTGTTATCGCAGATATAAGCGATTTAAACGGTCACTTTCCTTTATGAATTGATTAATTGGTTGTTATATGGGTGGTCACTCCGCTCAGGTTTAGTAGACGGGATGGGAATTTTGTTGACATATCGTTGTGAATTGTGCAATTTTAAGTCGGTACTGACTATGCTGTGCAGAAAAAAAAAGAATGAAAAAAATTATGGGAGATATGTTAATGCAAGATGAAGAACAGTTTATTCGAGATAAGGTCTCCTCAAAAAGCGCAAAGATTGACTGCTGTGGGCGGTAGCGGCGACATTTGCGCTGAAGCGCATCTGTCCGAATACATCAAGGTGCTAATCAGATTCGTTCAGGTCGTGTCAACATATTTCGTGCTGCAGTAGCCTCATATGTGGCGATATACTTTGCATTTCGATGGAATCAAAAAGGAAGGCGGTCGCACTTCGAGCCGAGAAGATACGCGATAAGAAGAACGTAGCGAACGATGCACTTGCACGTGCACATATTATTTGATTAGCTCTAAATAATGTCGTATTATAGAATATATAAATTGTGCTGTCAAAGTAAACTTAGTGCTACGTTGTTCTCGAATCCCAGTTGACTGCCACAACTACCTAAGAGACTCGGGAATGGAGCTGTCGAAGATCCGGAGCTGTCGACGGTTCCAAGCACATCCATTTTCTGAAAGGGGACTGTAGAGGATCCGAATCGAAGGCTGATTGCTACTCCTGTGGTATGCGCTTTTCAAAGGAATCCGATGAGAAACGAAACCACCTTCCAAACGCATCGTTTTTGTTGCAGAAGGAAAGGGCATTTGCAGTAGGATGTTCTAAAGTATGAGAGTCTTTTCGTAACTTAGAGGAGGGAAGGGAGGTTCTTGAGATTCGGGTCGAGTGACTTTTAGTCTTATAGAAAGCAGCTTGTGGTCTAAATCGAATTCCCAAGTGCTAGTGCTTCCCCAGCCTCTGCCGAAAGTTGACGAATTTACTGTACCTGAGGTGGGGGAGGAAGATTAGGGCTGCAGGATGCATTACAGATATAAAAAGTATATACAGAAGTCACTCTGTGATCTGATGGTTGCTTAGGCGACTGCATTTCTGCCTATGGTCAAGCTGAACGATGGCCACAATGCTCTTACCCATCCCCGTCCTACCTTCAAGTCATGACACTGCCACCACAGATGATGGGGCAGACCGGTCCACAGCCACAAATATTATTCCGTGGGGCTGTTCTCTGCGATCCTGGTCGTTCGTTTCTTAGCGCTCTCCACCAAGGATCTATTGAGAAAGGAACATTTCATTGCTTCCATATAAGAGTTATCGATTTTTAAACCATTTCTAACTCAGAAAACCACCTCTTTGCTCATATAAATTAATCTACATTAAATTAGTCAGATATTCAAAAGAATTACCTTCGCGAATAATTTTTTACGGCAATACAAATGAATATTTTTTGATTTCTCTTTTGTTGGGAAAAATCCTTTGAAAAATTTTTAAACTTTTATATTCGAAATAATCAATTTCACAAATCCCATTTCCTGAACTCTATAAAATTTAACTAAGTTCTCTATAACAATCGTGATTGATTGAAAATAAAATTTCTAAACGATGGATAATAGTGCTATAGCCAAGGATTTGGTTTATCTCCATATCTAGTCGTCCGCGAAGTGGAAAAGATTGAAATTTTATTAAATATAACAAAAGCGATTGAAACGTTTATTATGCAAATTTATTTAAATGTCAAATATTTAAATATGAAATATTTAAATATATTTAAATATGAAATATTTTCATAAACAACCTGAGCAATATAATACGAAATGAACAATTTAATAATTATAAATTTGTGAAAATTGTGTTTTCATGACGGCAATAAAACTATCAAAGAAGACATAACGGTTACAAAGTTTACATGGGAATAACGGTCCAATCCCAACTGCATAGCTTATATCAGCACCCATATAATAAAAGCTCGCATCGTTCATGCCAAGGGGCAGATCAAAACCGATACAACAAAAGGTCATGTCGGTTACGGCTATGAGGTAGGCCAGGACTTATATAATAAAAGGCCTTGCCAGTTACGACTAAGAGGTAGATACCCATTTAACAGAAATTGATATCTGACCTATATAATAATAATAAAAGATAGCAGTTACTAAACAAAAAGCCCACTTGTTTTACGATGAAACATTGGACGATTTTAATTCAAGACTCAATATACGAGAATCTTTATTAAGGACTACCTGGTAGCATCAAAAACGATTTGATCTCACAATTATGTGCTTATTCGATAGATTTCATCGTTGAATTAAAACCTGGTTCTCTTTCTATTAGTCACCATTTTCTATGCGAACATCGACCCAATAAACAAAGCAGAAAAGCAAAGTAATACAAAAAAAAAACGCTTTCAATTATTCAAATATTTACTAATAAAACTATTTCATAAAATAGACTTTAAAAACATTCGTTTGCAAGTATATGCCACAAAAAATTTGCATATCACCATTTCCGGTGATAATTTATAGAAGGGTTAATTTTTATCACTAATTCGAACGTCATAAATTCGTCACTAAAATTTTATGATGGGAAATTGAAAATTCAAATTTTATCGGAAATCATTTTACGTATCCGGAAATTACAATTATAGAGAATATGAATTTAACGATTCTTAAGGCGAAAAAGAGAGCCGAAAAATGTTTCTTCATTCATTTTTTCAGTTTTTTTCATGTTTGATTTTTGTTCGCAAAGAACAAAATTCTCGTCTCCACCTGAGTCCATCAAGCTTAAATTGGGGTTTGAAGGAGGATGGAGGAGAAGGAGGTAGGAGATGGGAAGGGGAGGCCATATATGAGTTAAAATACCTCTGACAGTCTATCGATCGATGGGCGACAATTTATTCGGTACTTTATCGCGTAGAAATATATATATTTGTTCTTTGATCCATTGTTTGTTGTGTGGTGCGTACATAGCTGAATTAGCATGCCATACAAAACATGAAAGATCGGCTAATCGATCAATGAAACCGAAGAGTTGACTCACATCATAAGTTACTGACCTGAGGTCGGTTGCTGACCTCAGGTCACGATTCTGATTCTTTCGATGCACCTCGTACATTTCACATACACCTGCAATCAATAAATCTATCTAGAAATTCATGATGCATTTCGTTTGGTTTTATTTTCCGACTATCATCTGGAGATTTTTTAACGTTTCAAAAAAAATGAGTAGGCCTGAAAATTTCTTTGATGGCTCAGCTTGATCCGTAGATTACAACTAGCAGATCCAAGAACCTGAGCTGCCTGAGGTCACGCTTAGAAGCTATCGGGCATGAGCCATTGTCTCATTCCCACTTAAACCAGAAATCTGAATATTCATTTGATTATTCTAATGTAATTTATTTACGAAAATAAATGATTCACCTCAATTTTCCATACATTTTTCACTACCTAAAACTAAAGAAAAAGAAACACAATTAATTAAAGTACAATAAAATTCCATGGAATTATTTATAAAAACAAAACAATAAATAAATATAAAATAAAATACCATCTAAGCATTCATTAAGTGTTTCATAGTCAATCCAAGAACGTGATTGAGGTAGAGGTGTTGTTTGTATTAATAAAACTGTATGTGACATCGTCTCTTACGTTTCTAAATTCCACACCAAACCTTTCTAACATAAAATTCCTGGAAATAAATATATAAATTTATATCAATCCCATCTAAAACGTATTGATATTTTGAACAATGGTGCATATTTAAAAAAAAGTACCAAATATATATTGAAAAACATATAAATGCGCAAAAATGAACGTTCATGCACACAAAGTTCAATCACAGATACACCATATAGCCATATCGTCAGAAAACAAACGCATATTTGGCGTGTAGAAAACGGCGCAAATGGCCATGTGCTGAGGATTTTGTACGTTGGGACTCAATTCTCCCCCCCCCCCCCACCGAAAAAAAAACTGACAAGTTTCCTGTTCGATTTCAAACAGCCAAAGGCCACCTTCCCGCATAAGTTATTCCGGCGCACAACTCGTCGCGAATCCTAGCCGAAACATTTAAGTAGACTTGGCAAGCATCCGTTAAATCCTCATCGTCTCTGCGTCCTTATCTATCTTTTCGCGCCTTTTAGCTGATTTGAATTTGGAATGCGCGGCAGGAGTGTCGACCTTTATTGACAGTTTGAACAATGATTTCATCTATGATGCGGAACGATGAATTGTTGTAAATATTTTAATATAGACGAGGTATTTGAAATTTAACTGAAATTTTGTGAACGACGATCTCTATGATACAAATTGATCGAATCGATGACGTGCAGGATGTCGTTGCAAGCATTCTAAAGCAAAAAATGAGACATTCTTTGGTGATGTATAGATAAAATGACACAGAAACTTTCAACCTTTTTTTTGGCGCATGCGGTTTTATTACGGTTTACTTTGTGAATATACCGGGCTTTCATCCCTCCCCTCCCTCCTATCCCTTTCAGCATCTCCTAATTCAGTCGGTTTAGGTGCTCATATATGCTTCAGAACGTCTTACAACCATTTACTTCTATTCCGAGTTGGCGAATCAATATGCGTATTGGATTTTGACTTTATATATATATATATATATATATATATATATATATATATATATATATATACATTGTGGGGCGCTTCGAATTCTGAGCTTTGAACTCATCCGAAGATCATTCATAAACCCGCTCAAATCGAGTTTTGAATTTTTTTTTTATGAAGTAGGTTGGAATTTTACAGACAGCCGATAGGTTTTATTCGTATTGGTTGAATGAAAGGATGAGTGTACAGAGATAATTGTGGTATTTGTATTCAGCGTTTTTATGTACCTATTTCTTCAGCTTAGTTGGGTGTCCCCACCTTTTAAGAAATTTTGAGACCATTAATCTCGATGCTGAAATAGGATCTAATAACTTCCAGGGTATCGAAAGGAGCAGGGCACCGGAGTCTTTTTTTCGTTTCGACTCCATAGTTTACTTATAGCTATAGGTTTCCACCTGTCGTTATAATTGCCTCAGGCAAATTTATGTTCGATGCGTTTCCGGCTATTGCATTTTCATATTTAGAGTGTGAAGCAACGATCATCTCAACAATGGAGAGCGATCAAATTTCAAGTATAGAGGAAGCACTCTATAATGGACTAGAAGGTGCTTCAGATACTCCCGTCTATAAAGCTGTTTGCAACATACTTTTTGGTGGCGAACTTCAGTGAGTTGATAAAGTTAAATTTATCATTTTATCAGAAACAGCATTCTTTCTCTTAACAATAAATATCACTGAGGAATTTTTATTTATCTGCTTTTATCGCATAGATTGTTTTATTGTTTATTTTCATCACCGATTTAGAAATTTCAACTATTTGCATATTTAAAAAAATTTTTTTTCTTTGGCTAATTTCTCGGTAATTGAATATTTATTTCTCTTTTTTTTTCATTTAATACCGTCGTGTATTTCTAAATGTCATTTGTATGATTATGTTGAGTTATATGTTTTCTACATTATTTTCTATTTATTTTTTTTTAGTTGATGAATAGGAAATTCTAGTCATTCATTTATGTTTATATGAATTTTCTTAATTTTTTTTTAGCTAGCTAAATGCGTGAAAAATAACAAATAATAAGCGTAAAAGCTGTATGACTTCAATACTGCAAGAAATATTTTTCAATTTGGAGTAAGTTTTTGAATATAGTCCAGTCCCTTATATCTGAGGTGGAAACTCACTTAAGCTTATCCCCCATAGATTCAGTCCTCTCTTTAGATATATTTATTTGTTTATTTATTTAATTAATTAATTTATTTGCTCGTTTATTTATTTATTCATTTATTTATTTATTTATTTATTTCAATGAACAGATCATTTATTTCGAATACATGTCTCTTCATGTCGCTTCCACCTGCTCTAACCCAATGCCTCTCTGATCCACTTGGCTCCTGTGGTTTTTAGGTCGGCCTCTCCTTCTTGCAGGTCGGCCGCGTGAAGGTTAGGACTTAGGCTCGTCTCCTGCCCATCGGATGCTGACGAGCCGATTCACCGTCGTTCCTACTATGACCGTCGTGACCTGTTCCGCTGCCTTTGTTCCGATGAGGGTGCTGGGCGGGGTGGCTCGGCTGAGCGGAGTCAACATTCTAGTCGGAGCTTCACAATCGACCGCGCAGTAGACATGGCGAAACGATTAATCGTTTAGATATAGTCTCCTCATATTCGAAGATGCCTTTTCGCATAAAGTCTGCAACTAGGACATCACTTTACTTACTTTATTTCAGTGATGATTATCCGATATAATGATATTAGACTTACTAAATAATATAGAGATAAATTGAGTGTAGTTATTTTCTTTATTCATTTAAAAAAAAAGAACTATTTAAGGATTGAAATTGGCTTTTCATTTAGCGATTAATGGCTAATCGTTCACTTCCTTTCTTAAATTTCCATAATGAAATATTCGCGCGAATCTTTGTTGCAGCTATATTCGCTTATTTTTTGCATGTAGAGGGTTTAATGTTTTACTAACTTTGAGATTTAGAATGAAAGTACATTAAGGCTATATTTGAAGTTTTTGTATAAGTAAAGTCTCAGATCGCATCAATTTTTTTCAGCAGAGGCATGAACATATTGTAGTATTAAAATTTTTTGATGCAATGACGTCATCAATGGGGATGTAAGCAAGGAAAAGCTTCCCTTATAGAATTGGAGGTGGGAATTGGTTTCACAATGCTTTTCTCTTTCTCTCTCTCTCTGTCTATCTGTCTGTCTGTCTTGTCTTGGAAGGATTTTCCATTTCCTTTTTTCCCATGCAGGTATTTCATCCACCACACCCTTCATCCTTCCCCTAATCTCTCAATAAAACTTCCGGCTACCATCATTTTTTAAAGTGCTGGATAACATTCACATAGATCGATTTACATATGCTCTAACTTTCCCGGGTAAATATGAGATGTTCTTTACCCACTTTTATACCCGAATTCAATTTCTGGGGATCTTCATGAAAAAATATCGCTCTGAAATTGATGAAATGACAGGATGTTGTGCGGGATCACGATTGTCCTAACCATCTTCCCCATCGCTATCATTCACAGTGTTTTTATAAGCAGGAGGATGAATCATGATAGTGGAGAATATACATTCATAGAAAATAATGAGCTATTATTACAACTACAGCAGTCAAACTTTGAATTTTATTATTTGGGAGAGCTTTTTTTTATTTAAGTTTTTAAAATTTTGCTTGAATTTTATTTGAGAGCAAAATTTTCAACAGTATAGCTTCTTCTTGAGCGTCAAATAAAGATACTATGAAAGAAGAAAAGAAATCGTAAAAAATCGAAGAATTTGAAGCATTTATGCAAATACGATTTCCTATAAGCATCTAATTTAGATCCTCAATAAGCAGATTTGAATAGCATCGACAGGTAGAATTCCTTTATCTATTTCTGTTTTATTAAAATCTGCAGGTCATTGAAATGCTATTACCACCTCTCATGGTGGTCTAAAATAGCCATGTCATTTCAAGAATAAAGTCGACTTTCGTTCGAATTCAACAATATTTTTCTCGTGTATCTGTTATACTCGAACAGCGTATAAAAATGATATTTCGCGAAGATTATACAAGGAACTACGGTGGGAGAAAAGATAAATACGGTGATGGTTTTTGTTTTCTGTTCATTTTATTGACAGCTGCCTGCAGCTGTCACTTACAAAGTACGGCACTGTGCTCATAATTTTTCAAATGACGTCATTCAGGAAGATGGATATCGATGAAGATTTGTTGAAATTTGCTGAGGGGAAGAATTTCGAATTGAAAGGCTATGTGATCGATGCGGCTTTCGAACAACTACGTGCACCACGTGTGGTTCGCTTTTATTTCTCTCTTAATGACGTATTACATTGAAACATTCTCTGAAAATCGGCGCAAGTGTCATATCTTTGCTTTGACACTCAATAAGCTGTTTGGTCGATCTTATTTGATACAGATGTTATTATGTTTCAATACAAACCATTTGTGTATAGGTACCTGCTGAAATAATATCAGAGAATATTTTCGATTATATACTTTCCCATATTTGTGCATTTTCTTTATTGTTGCTCTAGCGAACCGATATTAAGATAGAGTCCTTTTAAAATTAGTATATCACCTCAGGATGCTCATCCAGCCTACCGCAGCTGTGTAGTCGACCTCGCATCAAGCACTCCAAGTGAACTTATGCATAACTGATAAAAATATATATGCAAATAAATGCATAAGTGAAAGATTGGTGGCCACCATGGTGATTCGACAACCTTTCTCTACCTTTAAGCTGTAATGGAGAGCATATCTTCTTCCCTCCAGACTGAAGTCCTCAAGGCAGTAAGGACTATACTGCAACGTTTACCTATACCATTCCTGATTTCGTTCGTTCTCATGAACTCGTATTGCTGCCCAATTTCATTTATAAACACCTTTTATTTATATATGAAAATGAACTTAATTGAAAGCTCTCTTCTCTTCACGTTTTGCTGTCGATCCATCATAAAAATAACCTATCGCGACCACTGATCTTTTCTGCCTTATCAGTTATTGATTGATTGATTAGCAAGGTGTTCTCTATTGGTTATTAAGGTCAAAGTTCGCAGCTATAAATTATAGCGCGACAATAAGAAATGTCATCCCTCTTGCTCCTTTCTTTCTAATAATGTTCATTTTATTATTTTTTTCAGCTGCGAATTTACAGTTCATTATTCTAAATATTATTTATTTAATTTAGGTGCGAATAGCGGCAATTCAAAATGCTATTGTTGAATCGACGAGTGTATCGGTGCAAGAACAACGAAATGCTCTACATAAACGAATCGGCATTATGGTTGAAACGGCTGCTAAAGCAGGGGCACAAATTATTGCAATGCAAGAAGCATGGAGTTAGTTACTTCGAAAATTTAAGGTTATCTTATCTTCTCATCGATGAATAATTCAGTGATTTCCCCCCTTTTTTTTTGGGGGGGGGGAGGGATGGTGCAATCTTACGAGGCGGTCATATCTTGCTGACTGGACTGTAATGTGAAATATGTTGTTAGTTTGTTGAGTTTAATATAAGCGCATTTGAATGAATTGCAAAAATATAGTTGTGAAGCTATTTAAAAAAAAATTATTTCTAGGGTTAAGAGCAAAGTCACTCTACATACATTCGTTTTATTTTTAAAATATTATAATACAATGAGTTTATTTGCAATTATATATAACAAAAATTTTATTGAAATATGTGATATTATTTCAGCAATGCCATTTGCATTTTGTACTCGTGAACGTCTTCCATGGATTGAATTCGCCGAAAATGCTGGAAATGGGCCAACAACAAAATTTTTGAGTCAGGTCATACATATCCTTTAATTATTTTTATTGATTTTAATTCATTTTCACTATAAAGAAAATTGTTTTTCTCAGAAGCTTTTAGCTATTAGAATTTCCCGAATTTCTTCCCGTATCATTATATTATTCTCGGTCATATTTCCCAAAATGGGTAATATCTCCGGGGTACCTCTAAGGTAATTTGCCCTTTTTTGCCCTCACTTGCAGTACTTTTGATTTCATCACCAATCAGTAACAGTCTCATCGATTACGAGTGGATTAAACGACGAACGTTCAGGGCCAAAACATTTTTAAGCGGATATTGCCTCATTGATGGCATCTTAGAGTTCTGTCCGTATATCGCGAATTCTTCTCCCTAATCAGGCGTTTAATTTTAATATCACTAGAGGTGATGGTACTTATAATTGAATAAATTTAATAAATTTGTTGAATGTTAAAATCAGTTTAGACCAACTTTCTATATATACTTCATAAAGTAGCATCACAAACGTCTGAAGGTTGTTTTCTTTTTTTTAAGGAGTCGACACACTGCAAGATAATCTTGAGTGGTTTGGACGGAATGAATAACGTTGGTTATAGTTGTCTAATGGGAATAATAAAAATTTATATTTAACTTTAGAATGTTTAATTTCAGATTGCTAAGAAATATGGCGTTGTAATTATCTCACCGATTTTAGAACGAGATGAAAGGGATTTGTTGTGGAATTGTGCGATTGTTATTTCCCATATGGGTAATGTGATCGGGAAAACGCGTAAAAATCATATTCCAAGAGTTGGCGATTTTAATGAGGTATTTATATATCGATTTGCTTATTTTTTCCACCAAGCCTATACCAGAGGGCCGGGAATTTCCTTTACCCTAAGGAATGGGAATTCCTTTCATCTTTTTTAGTTTCGCGATTTTTTTCGATATGATTTTCCCCTCTGCCATGCACTGTCCATCATGCGAAAAGTGTTCGTACTGCTTATATGATTGTGTTGTTGAAGTGGGAAAGTTTAGGGCAACTTGTGGGGGAAATGTGCAGATTTATTGAAATGTCAGAAAGGTAGCTCATTTATGAGTTGTAGGTATTGGTTAAATAGTAGGGCAAATCGTTTCAATTCGATACTATACCATTACAGATATGGAATGTTTTATTCAATGTTCCACCGTAGTGATGCTAAAAGCGATTAAGGTGGTACTTGTTAGAGATTTAATGGAAGCGAATGAAAAGCAGAGAGAGTTGCAATGAAGGTGAGAAGGGGGAGGGATGTGGATGATAGGGGAGGAAATAGGTGAAATCATCATCATTCCTTCGCTCATTCCCGAATTTGCACGGAGTCAGCATTTTTTTTCCATCTTGGTCGATCGAAAGCGTCTTCTGGCGCTAACCCGATCTTTTCATGTCTTACTTGACGATACCCATCCATCGTTTCTTGGGTCTTCCTTGGGGTCGCCGGCTAGATGGCCTTAGCTTGAGCGCTGTATGAGACGCCGATTCGATGTAGCAGATGAAGTAATTAAAGTTGAATAAAGGTGTTGTGAAATGATGCGAAATCAAAATATACTTCACTAATAATGCTCATTATTTTTGTTTTATGTTGATTGGGATGTCTGTGTATTTCATCCATGGTCGTTCGTTTGAATATTAGTCCATTACCTTTATAATTGCTGCAAACTTATTTAGCATTTCTGCTACTTTTTATAATATTTAATATTGGTATATCGTCGAAAAAGTTTCTATCGTTTTATTGGCCTGTCGGTTACGGTTATCTGTCATTTCGGTTTCCTCTCAGTTATCTGTCGTAGTTTAATATTGGCATATCAGCCACCTGTCGTTTTATTGGAGAGATATGGTAAGTGATTTGATGGGTAGGTGATCAATATGTTTGCAGTCATCGTATTATATGGAATCAACATTGGGTCATCCGGTCTTCGAAACGAAGTTTGGTATGGTTTATTTTATTTAGTAAATTGAGGTGTTTATTATTGTAGTGGAAAATGTTTGATAACCATCAAACAATGGAACATTTTTTTGTGATGATAATAGATTTTGGTGAGGGGATATTTAAAGAACGGTTATTTATCACTCTATTTGTCTCTTCTTTTTTCTATTTATTTTTGGTTTCAAGTTTTTAAATTTTTTTTTCCAACTTTTTCCAGCTTGAATAAATATTCATTCTTTTCATTTCAATATGATATGAATTAACTTAGGCAGCACGTGCATTCTACGATATCACTGCTGCACACCAAGATATTTGGTTAATGAAATATTTGCATACTTACAATGAAGGTTATTTGTGCTGCAGACACTTGCGCCACGAAGCGCTTATGCTTGCGGCTTTTTGCGCCACGGAATAGTTTGGTTAATACGAAAGTAAATGCGGAAAATTACAGGGAATATAGCGGTGAATATTTGTTATGGTCGACATCATCCGTTGAATTGGCTGATGTATGCACTAAACGGGGCAGAGATTATTTTCAACCCATCAGCAACGACTGCCGGTCTGAGGTACGGCGTGTGGTGCATCAGTGACTTGTATTGACTCCGTACGAATCAGATGCGGAGTCGACGATAGATTTGCTGTTTAGTCGTTGAAACGGATTTTGATTCGATTCGCTTCGGGTCGCAATGCTCTTCAGAAGGCATGAAACCTGTTTAGATAACACTAATCGATATTCCCTCTTGTGCGATGAAATCCGTTCCTTCAAATGAGCGCAGCAGTGAAAATGGCTTTTAGTGAATAAAAGTTTATGCGTCATGCAGTTTTTATTTTCTTCAATAATTTAGATAATCATCGTCGATTTCGTATTGTGTATGAGTTTGGCTAAGAAGCGACGAATATGCAAAAAGGAATCATTAAAAGTCACCTTATTTATAACTCAGTATTCATCCCCAGTAGTTCTTTCCTTTCATATGAATTATATTACCTTTAAACTTGCCTATGATTTGATTAGTAAATTTTTTTAACTACCATTTTCCCATTCATATAGTTTGACCATTTTTCTTATCTGAAATTAGTTGTGATAAATTGTGAATTGTAGGCAGTATGGTAGATCACAAAGTTAGCCACTATCATAGTGGAACCGTTGTTGAAATATGTTTAAGTGAACCTCTTTGGGGTATCGAAGCACGAAATGCAGCAATCGCTAATCACATCTATACGGTGGCAATCAATCGTATCGGCACCGAAATATTCCCACATGAATTTACAAGTGGTGATGGTAAACGAGGTTCTGTTATTCTAGTTGTTCATTGATTACCTTCTTTACTTATTTAGTCTACGAGTGATGACGATAGGGTTAGAATTTCCTTTAAAATATGGCTGCTATCGTCTCGCTCAATAATAATTTTATAGATCACAATTAAAACTATAATTTAGAAGTGTAATGTAGAGGTAATTGTTTGATGCCCTCCCTATTCGATCAACTTGCATTAAAAAAAATTAAGGAAACGCTATTGAGAGAAAAAATTTAAATTTTAATAAAGTGATATTAGCTGGGCATTATTCAAGCTGATGTGAGCATGTTTTCATACTATTGGGAAATATAGTGCACTGATTTGTCGATCAACATAGATCGATGGTAATGGGTCTGTTGAAGCGATACGTATTTACATCTGACACCGTATTCCATTCCAACAAAGATATTAAACTTTCTTGTAATCCCGACTTCAAAATGTTGCTGCTTTCACGACAGGCTCCCATATGTCTGCAGTGATCCTGAAGCGGATAACAGTGTCCTGAAAATAATCGAAGGAAATGAGAAGGGGAAGAAGACTGAAAATTGCGTATATTAAATTATTGCATAGTAAAGTAGCTATATTAAAGCCATTCTTGTCTTGATATTCGATGATCGTTATTTACAAGTTCTGAAGAATTTATTTTCAGCTCACAAGAACTTCGGGCATTTCTTTGGAAGCAGCTATTTGGCAGCTCCTGATGGACGTCGTACTCCGGTATGCTCTTATGGAATATACATTTAATTGCAAAAACATTCCCAAGATTATATATATATATATATATATATATATATATATATATATATATATATATATATATATAATATATATATATATATTTATTTATTTATTTATTTATTCACTTATTTGTTTTTGCAAGAAAGTTTATTCCTTTCGTTGGGCTCAATATCTTTTTGCTGTGCAGATCCGTTGGTCAAACAGATCGTTAATGTATGAGTTGACCAGTATTTCTGTACACTCACAAAAAGAGACTGCTTTCTTCATGTGTGATGCCATCGTTTTATGCAAAAGGTTCTGTTTAAAAGGTAACAGTTCCGTATTCGTGAAAATTTTTGTTGATCTTCTGAGCTTATCGCCCAGTAGGTAAATCTATATGGAGTCCCATTTACGGCTCCGTTCAAATATGTGCCCATGCATGTGTTTCTGTTGATGTGTTTGATGATTTCAATTTGCGGTGAAGGGAGGAGAGGGGGTGGAATATTAAAGAAAATATCCAACAATCTATTTGACGCGTCTTTTGGCAAAAGAAAATCTCTGAGAAAGGCCATTTAGGTTAATATAGTTGACGAATAAATTTTTATATGTAATGAGCTACAGTCTAATCTTTAAGGGTTTATCACGTATTCGAGATGGTATACTCATCACCGATGTGGATCTTAATTTATGCCGTCAAATGAAAGACAAATGGGGCTTTCACGTATGTTTAAAATTTCACTTTTATAGGTTTCTATCTCCTTTTTTAAGCGCTCATTGAAGTTTATCCCATCCCTTGAAATGTGGTCGTTCAAGTATTCAAAGCATTCATCATCTCTTTCTGAAGCGTTGCATAAAAATGCGAATTATTTTTGCATATCCTATCCCTATCCCATACCTCATAACAAGCGGAATTGATTAATTAAAGGTTTAAATTTCGATCTTTCTCACTGTGCAATATCGAAGCTTGATGCCACTAGGTGATTTATACGAAGAAACTTTTATATACGTTCAAGCCTAATGAATGAAAAGGGATATGAACTTCGCGGATTTTTTCTAATATTATTCATAAGAACATTTGTATGGCTATGATCAGTGTGAATGATTCATTATGAATGAGTTCATTTGTTTGTCTTATTGGAAATAGTAGGATCCGATTAGTGAATAAGGAATAGAGGTAGGTTGTATGGCAAATAGATGTTCGTATTTCTTTGAATCTTCAAAGGATTAAAGGAAGTGATACACATGTAATATTTAAAAAGACAGTGGAAACCAAATATTTTTAGTAGTATTGCTTTTTATTTCACTCGTATAACCATAACATACAGAAGGAGAAGGGGGATGTCATTTACCATATTTTGTGGAATGTTTTGTATAAAGGAAACAAAAGAGTATTTATAGATGACACAGCGATTGGATATGTACGCGAAGGAAATTGTTGATGCAACAAAACAGAATTATGAAGCACATATAATCGGTGAGAAGTAGATGGATGGATCGAGGGTGGATGTCTGTATATAGCTGCACCGAATCGAGTGAGCGATCAGTGGAATGATCTTTGACACTAAATTCAAATTCCCGATACCTCTATATATATATATATATATATATATGCGACCAGTTGACGAGACGTACAAGAGATAATAAGTGGAAATGAGATTATTGGCACACTACTGATTTGGGCCTCCAAACGCCGCCAAATCCTCTATTTTCTTGAAATTCCTTTAATACGCATTGAAGAGAATGATACTCGAAACAGCAGTATATTCTCTGCTAATTAGCGGCCTTATTGCATTCCTGAAATTCCGGATAAGTTCGTCACAATTATAACATGGCTAAGGAATCTGATCCTCCATGATCCCCATAGTTTGCCTTTATATAAATTAATAAGTGAACTAATAAATATCTGATTGTCTAGTAATAAGAACGAAGATAGTGGTGGAGCGGTAAGCTTTATTTTGTAAAAAAAACTTCCGATATGGTCAGATATTTCGCTTATGGTATTCGAAGAAATTACTGAAATCTCGCTACAGCGTTCGATAGTATCCTTGTTTGCTAAAAACTTTGAGCATCTGGAAGTAGGTGACCATCAGAAATCAGGATGTTTTGCTCACAGAACTTCGGCTCTGGCCGAATATTAGCATATCTTTGTCTATCTTTCATTGAACACTTTGTAAATTCTCTGCAGAATTATCCAGGTACAGGATAACATCTGAATCAATCGGTAAGGAATATTTTGGTTGATTTGCTATAGACTGTTTTGATTAATCTTATATTTAAAAAAAATCTTCATTAATCGGTCATAGAACATTTTTATTAAGTGATAATCATGTTATCATTTTATTACCGTATTATTTCTAGTTTAATGTTTTTCTGTTCCACTTTTTTTTCTTATTCAGCATTCTTCAGTGATATATCAATTTGGGAATAGAGTGCAAACGTTAATACCAAATAAATGGCAATTGAAAAATGCGCTCAGGTGGCAATTCTTTGATTCTCTTTAATGACTCGTTGTGATGGGCATTCTATTAGCGATGTTGTCAATTATTGCGATGTGCTTCTGATTCGTTAATTTTTATTTTTTATTTTTATTTCGATTTTTGTAGAAATCACATTTTTTTTTGTTCTAGTTATACTATTATGTTCCTATAAGATATGATACTTAAATTATTATTATTAGTTTTCTTCTAGATTGCGCAAAATTATCGAATAATTGAAATTTTCGAGCTTTATGCACCTATACAAAGATGTCTTATCGGAAGTTGGATACTTATGGTTCCAACTTTTTTGCATTTAGCCCCAATAAATATGGGAAAGAAAATTTTTTTTAAATCTATAGCTGGTATCGTAAGATTTGTTTAGAAGGAGGCCAATGTTTCGCCTGTAAAAGATAGCACAAAGTTATAAATTTTCTTCTCAATCAGCTGTTGTTTTATTTGACCGGAAGTACGCAACTGCTTAAGTTTTATTAGCTGTATCATCTCGATAATGTTGACTTCGAACTAATTTACTATGTGTTCAATATAATTTAAAACCTTATTATCACGTTAGATTTATTTAATTTCATCGATCTAAACTTTATGCTTATCTATATATCTCTCATATAAGAAGAATATCGCAAAATCCACCTAATATATGCTATAACAATTTCCATCTATTGATAATTATAAGAAAATGGTTAAAAATTTTCAATATTTTTTCAGGAAATTTTATTTTATTCAATCAAATAAACTTATGCTATTTAATCTAATCAAAGATCCACATTCATAAGTCTAACTCACTTGACTTGTTGTTCTATTTTCATTAAAATCTATAAATTACCACTCTATTAATCACATTTTTTTAATGTAAAAATGTTTGGTACTCTCCATTGATTCTTTTTTGTTTGAGAAATTCCAACTTGATGAGTGAATATTTTCACGTTGAAATCATTTGTATTAATTAAATCATTTGTGTTAAATCATTTGTCAATTAAATTATTTTGTTAGTCATCACCACATCACATCGAAAGATATTTCAAATGAAATAGGACACACTTTGTGCTCATATTGAGTTCAATTACGCGATAATCAGTTTTCTTGTTTTTTTTTTTTTTTTTTTTTTTTTTAATAGAGCTGAATCCAGAAAAAAATTGCAATTTGTAACAAAAATGCAATTTTTGAAATATTTTCTTTTTTGATTTCGTTGTAAATATTTTCAAATTTATGAATTTTCATTGTAAATTAAATAGAATTGTATCATAATATTTTTCCTCTTTCATCGCCATAAAAGGAAACTCTAATAATATATGGTTAGTAAGATCGAGACAAATGTTATCAATAAATTTTCGAACAATAGTTCGCAGCAAAGTAAAATGAAACGACACAGACAATGTGTATATATTGTATATGTTAGTATACGTATTAGTAAAATTAGTAAATAGTAAGCAGTAAGTAGTAAAAAGTAGCAAATAATAAAAAAGTGTATATACTGGATATACAAATATATACAGTCGTAAGTAGTAGTACAATATCGAAACAGAGTAGTTTAAAAATTATTAAGACCAGATATGCAAAAATCTGCGAGATAGGAAGTTAATGTTCATATAAATATAAATATAAATATAAGTATAAATATAAATATAAATATAAACATAAATATAAATATAAATATAAATATAAATATAAATATAAATATAAATATAAATATAAATAAATAAATAAATAGATAAATATATAAATATATATATGTATAAATAAATAAATAAATAAATAAATAAATAAATATATATATATATATATTTATACTTATATTTATATATTTATTTATTTATTGGTGAAAATGATCTATAAAAGATTAAATTTTGAAGGGAACAATTTCAAACGTATGTCACAATTTGAAAAACAAATGCTAGATGACATGAACTAATTTGGAATGCGATCTTATACGTACGCTGTTCGTTTCTTCGATATCCCTCCCTCCCCCCTTTCCGGCGATTAATGCAACTTGAATCTTTCCCCACATAGCATTTCTTTTTTTACGTTTCACTAAATCACCTTATTTTTTATTACATTAGAAATTGCTTTCAGATTGTGTTTTCATTTATCAAACGTTGCAAATAAAGTGTATTTTGCGTCAGCCATAGATGTTCGGGAAGATAGTTTGGTTTAAATAGAATTTCTTTTGATTTCCGACACTTCATTAAGAAGCATTGTTCTGATAGAAAGGTAATAGTCAGCAATATACCAGAAGCATTCGGTTAAAATCGTAACTGGGCTGAAATTTAACCGAAATTTCGGTTTCTGATTGAAATTCACTCGATCGGCCAACATCACTAGCTCAAGCGAATAGTCTCACCCATAACTGCAACCATCATCTACTCTAATCTCGACTAGCATTCTCGATCTCTCATTAATCGACAGCCTTATCTAATCCTAACAGGAAAATCCTATATCTTCCTTCTAACACGTTTGCATTCCGGCAAAAGTGCTAGCCCACACCTCGACCTTATCGTGTCTGACACTTGTTTTCTAAGCCGTGCTTATATCATTTCTAAAGTCGAGTCCGAACTTCACCCCTTTCATAATTTCATTCCAAGTTCCCTTGTGAATCACAAATCGCACCTCCATCTTTATCATCACACCAATCCTTCCGTGCCAACCACAACCGCAACCCTCTTTAAACAGTTTGCTAACGATGCGACCAATAAACGTTAAGTGGTGCGAAAATACACCTAAGAGGTTGGCACTAAAAATAGGATTTTTAAAAATTCCATCAACCAGATCAATAGATGCTTCAATTTTCGATTGACTGCTTAGATCTGCATCCAGAAATTCCTTTTTTTTTACGCTTTTCTAGTAATTTTCTGCAAAAAAACAGCGTTATTTTCGTGCTCTATCTTTGCACATTTGCCCGCCAATCTACCCACCCGGTATTGGCAACTTAGTGAATAATGTAATGGTAGTGGCAAAATTATAGCATAAATTTGCAGCATCTTTTAATGCCTTACGATTTGATTTAAAAATGTCGAAACGATCTATAGACATTTCAATTCGTCCAAAATTTTGTACACATTTTAAAATCGATTTGTGCACAATTATCATTTCTAAAGTGTTACGATATTGCCTAATCGGATGAGTGGAATTGTGAAAGCGCATATCTGGCGTGTTCTGTTTAAATTAAAATTAAAATTTAAATTAAAAAAAAAACTCGAAATTCGATCTTCAGGAAATTCATAGACGTGATGCAAATCATCGCATTGAAACTATCAACAATCATATTGTTAACAATTGTTTTACAACAAGGTATCGCTTTTTTTACAGATAAGAATATTAGCCCATTATTTTGCCTGTTGTCCGTAGAATTTTGCTGATATTACCTGTATATTTCGCCCATATTAGTTTAACTAAATTTTATTTTTTATCTGTGTAGGCCTAGAGTTATCTGTTGCAATAAATTCTCTAACAGTGTCACTAAGCAAGCGATTCTCTGAGAGAATTTTCTCACATCAAATATACTTTGCCACCGATAGTATATTAATGGTATTGCATAAATCTAAATATATTTGCATAGGTTTTTTAATACTATACAAAAGAAGCAATACCATAAAATGAAATGTTGTTATCAAAAATCAGTGATGTTTGAAAGTCCTGATGTTTGTATGTGAGTCTGGTTTCGTCAGATGGTTCATAAATGAGGTATCAACCAAAATTATACTGGTGCTGAACATACACCTTAAAGGCAGTTGATGATCGGTAATGGAAAACACAAACGTGGTAATCATAGCTGTTACATTTTGTGGATTTGAGCTCAATTGGAGTCTTTGTAACGCCAATAACCTTTTTTTTTCGACAAATTTGTTGGGATCGTTGCTAATGTCTTCCAATATATATATATATATATATATATATATATATATATATATATATATATATATATATATATATATATATATATATATATATATATATATATATCCATTAAGTGGAAATTTTGTATTTCATCTCAGAAATTTCATTTTATAAAGGTAGATTATTGCACCGCTATTTTCTACTAATTTTCTACCTCAGAGTACTACCGATTGGCATACTTATAAGAAGACAATTTAAACGAAATTATTCTATTTCCGTTTAATCGTGGATGATGCGTTGTTCCCAATAGAGCTATCGAATCCATAATTATCGATCTTTCAACTCATAAATTTTCAACAATCTATAAATAAAAAAAGGAATCAAAAAATTAGTTGTTTCTATAGGATTTCAAATTACTCATTAATGTGAATTTTTATTTTTAAGAAATCCGACGTTGAAATTTCGAGGACGAAAGGAATCTCAGCTAGTGGCAATCCTCCATATTCACGCAAATTTTAACTCTTTAAAATTCTGAGTACATATGCAAAGATTAACAAGTTATTTCAGGTGATATAAATATTTCTATTTCAGCTCAAAGTGAATATAAATCATTCGATAAATTACAACGATTAAGTAAAACTCGTCTATCAAAGAAATCTTTTGAAGCTGCAAAAAATATACATATTAATTGGTATAATCATGCTATAAAAGCTCTTATCGGACAACTCGGAAAGCAATTATATAGAAACCTTGGCAAAGGTCGCTTTTATTTTGCAGTAATAATTTGCTCCATCGAACTATATAAAATAAAAAAAAAAATATAAAATATAAAAGTTTACCGCTTATTAGTGTTCCGTATGATAGAATAATTGGAATTGTTGATGGAAATCGAGAAAAAAAATATTGATGGCATTAATTGACCATTTGTCAAAAAAAGTTTGTCACCATAACTGAAAATAGCGAATTCATATATAAGCTAATAAAGCTAATATATGTAAATAAAGCTTTAGCTAATAAGGATCAACTAAAATTTCCATCCTCATCAGTGCACTAATCGCTCGTAAAGATGAGATCTTAATTCGCTTTTCTTCCCTAGCATTACGAATCTACATCCAATCAAATCGTAAGTAGGGCTTTACAACGTAAGAAGAGGAGGGTGGAAGGAAGGATGGAGAGGGAGGGGGTGAGGAGAGTTCAGAGGTGAGGAGATTCGGATAGAACACATATTGGAGAGCATAAATGATCAAAACTTTCTCAATATGCAGAGCGACTTGTTAATTGCGCTCATATCAACTCTCTATTTCGTTTTCTTCAATTTTTGAAGTTAAATTATTGTTTACGGCAAAATGTACGTTACAGGCATTCCATAAAAGTGTACAATTGTTTATTCTTTTTTATAATTAGAGAGAAAAAAAAACATTTTTTTAAAGCAACTTATTTGGCTGTTAAAAAATAGCCAAATATAAATGATATATATGATCATACTTTTGACCAACAAAATCATAGTTTTATATTCGAATTGAGCTAAACTACTATTTCAGTGGAGCTATTTTTCAACAATATTTCTTCATATAGCGATGGAAGAGTTTAATTTTCAAAATTGGTAATTTTCTCGAAATTTCTCACATATTTTCAATGCAAAAATAAAAGAATAATCGAAAAAAAAGGAGCTTATTATATGGTACTTATTATCGCTGTGAAACAAATAAAGAAATGAACACTAAAGAATATGTAAAGTTTTTTTTTTATATATCTTTGTGAGACTATGAAAATATTTGTATTACTTGTAGATGATCGTCAACATTATTTACAATGTTTGAATCGAATCAACAATGAGGCAGATCTTTCGGCTGGAGCAAAATGTATTGTTGATGCACGCAAACGACTTCTCATAAACCGGAAGAATTATGCAAAATGGACAACAATCGAACACCATTCAAAGCTTATTAGTCCAAATACCTTTAGTAAAACAAATGAGCATAAATCACCGACATTTTCGCTTATTTCATCTGAACATCGAAGTGAGAAAGAATTAAAAGTCAATCGAAGTGCTCAACATTTAACCAATCGAATATTCAAAAATTCTTTTCAATCAACAATTCAACAGTCATTGAAAGAAGACGATTGCATTCAACATGTTCATCAAGAAAGAAAACATTCACGACAAATTCAACTTCCCGAAGTGCAATCGTATTCATCAACTACTCGTAGAGAAAATGTTGATCAACAACGATGGATATCCGAATTGCAAAAACGAAAGAAATTAACATATGAAAGAAATCGTTCGCAAATCACAACAACCAATATTCAACCGCAGAATAACACAAAGAAGGGGAATTCCACAATATATCCAACAAAAATAAAAACATCTACTGAAAGATCTAGTTATGCAAATTTTCATTACAAGTTCAAACGTCATACAGTGGACGAATTGCCGATCAATTCAAGGATCATAAGCTATAAAAGAAGGAAACGAAGTCCATATCGTTTAATCACAAATATGATAACAAGAACTGATAGCGAAATTATTGAGGTAACAATAATATTTTTTTTTTTTTCAATAACTATATCTATCATCCTCATTAATTTTCCTCCTATTTCCTCAATATTTTATAACTTGAATTTTTCTCAAAAAACTCATTCTTTTGTAAATTCTCATAAGAAATCTACTTCGAACGTTATGTTTCAAAGGGGAAGTTAAAAAAAGTTAAATTATATGAGTAATTTTCAGCTTCGAAATTTAAAAAGTTCATCGCGATAACGATATAAAATTTTTTTTTGTCACTTTGAGTCTCCTTTCTTTCAATTCCTTTTTCTCACTTCTGAGATGTAAAAAAACGGATTCCGCTGAAATCATTGCCCCAGTGAAAACTTGTGTGATTTTGCACAGCAAATTGTGGTGTGCTCATGTCTGTGCGTCTGTAGGTGTCTGTCTGTGTCGGTGTGGAATTTGTGCGATGGAATGGTTCAATTAAATTTTGTATTCAAATGCACACTTTTATTGTTAAATGATAGATTATGAGACCGACTGGTTCAACGTCTGAGAATACGATATCCATCTGCTTTACTAATCATCTTTCCAGTTTCATCATTTTTAGAATATTCTTTATTTAATTAATACTTATAAACTATTTACATGAGAAAATTAGACAAATATTTAGCAAAGATTTTCGATCAACCTTTATTTATTTATTAAGTGAATTAATGTAAACGTTTTCGACAGGTGAAACGGATGCGAAAATTACCAAAATTACTCGACGCATATACATCGAACACACCGATACAACGGGTAATTTTGTTTTCGCTTTATTTCTTATTATTTATTTGTAAAAATACCTCATTATTAGTGGCATTATTCTTGATTTCAACGGATAAGGACCGAAACGTGTTCACCTTTTGTTCTCATAGGTAGTCTACCCGTGTCTTCGTGCATTCTTAACAACTATCTAGTCTCCTAACAGTCTTCTATTGCGTCTCTGCTCATACTTACGTGATGTTTACTTCTGAATTAAAAAAAAAAATTGTTTTTCTTTTCTTTTCTTAATTTTCTTTTATCGGAGCACCATATTCATCTGGGTCTATACCAACGTTGTGCACATAAATGACTTTACGTCAATATTATCTCAGTAGAACACTTTTACCGTTTTTGATCTATCGATCATATTTTTTATAAAACTTTCAAAAATTGTATAATTATTGCTGAGCATAGAAATTATTTTATAGGATTGAGAGAAAATGGTTTGTTGTTGAGTTTTTCAAAAGTTGAGAGTTTCACACTGAAAATAACATAAAGTTTTTTTTTTTCAAAATTTTTGATATATGGGCTAGAAATTCTCCTCAATCTTCATCCGAGGTTCTGGCGAGTTCCAAAATCACCGTTTATCTTCACGTCCACCATTTCGCACTCAACAATTTTCACTAAGGATTTATCCATATTTCGTTTAGCACTTCAAATATTAATGCGAAAAAAATTATGCAAATTTTCACAATTATTAACACAAAAAAAGTGTAAATTCATATGGGAATAAGAGAACATAATTACGAAATCATTAGCTGAACGATTGATTCATGATGATCTCCA
This sequence comes from Baylisascaris procyonis, assembly GCA_037389465.1. NCBI lineage: Eukaryota > Metazoa > Nematoda > Chromadorea > Rhabditida > Ascarididae > Baylisascaris > Baylisascaris procyonis. The sequence goes on from JAZARR010000019.1 coordinate 29,496, forward strand.
GTAAAATGACCTCTTTGTTGAATTTGACAATTGTTGCAAATTGCTAATGATAACTTTCGAGTTGTAAAACCTAAAAACTTGACTAATTTCCAGTGATCATTTCGGAATTAGTAGAATCCAACCGGGTTGCCTTAACTTCTATGTGTAATCTCGTTCCAAGGCATTGATTGCCCTATCAGAGCAAATAACTAAAAGAGATCCCAATGATGTTTTCCTGAAAAAATACCCATTCTTTTCAATTTACCCTTCCAAGAGATAATTATTCTTTGTTCGTTGAAACTATCTTCTCTAATAAATTCGTTCTTTTATGATTTTATTATTTATTTAGGAAAATGGGAAAGCAAAAATATTTGGCATTAAATATTTGAAATATATGCAACAGTAAGTAATCCAATAATTAATTTCAGGTCACTAAATTAGTTCGTACCATAATGAACGGTGAAGAACCAAATAATAATTGGACATTGTCGTATAATAAATTAGTCGAATTACGTAAAAATATGAATGCGAAGAGAAAATTACCTGGTGCGAAAGTATACGACTTACGTTTATATGATATCGTTGTTGGAAATGATAAACCGACTAAAGCACCTGGAAAAAATGTAAGTTCACCGCCTCTTCATACTCGATTCCAAGCGATAAATACAAAATAGGCGTAACTAATATTTGGAAGTAGAGAGAAGATGGAAAACCCATTTATAGACTATAAAGATTATTGCATTGCGATAGATATGCTTATGGGAGAAAAGCTTGGCCTGGCAACAGCCAGTAATGGCCCGATAACGCGGTGAAAGGAATTTTAGACTACGTTGACTGCATAAAGATCCACACTAGCTTCGATAGTAAATTTCCAAAATCGATCATAGAGAATCGCAGGAATGCAATCAATATAAATAACCACGTCCTATATTGAAGTGTTGCGAATTCTTTATGTGCAACGACCATTTCTTTATATGGTTGTCTACGATTAAACGCTATCACAAAAACATTGCTTTTCCCTGTTTTTCATCAATTTAAAGCGACACACGAATCATCGTTATGTTCTCTCATCGTTGTATAAAATTTAGAATAATTAAGTCACATATTTCTTTGTTTTAGTTGAAAATCTTCACCCTCTAATTTACGAACGATATAACTAAATTTAACGGACTTTCTACCCTTTGCTAACTTTGCATGAATGCCTAAGAATCTATCTCTATAACGATTATACCATCGTTATAAATATAACGATTATATAATAATATAACGAAAATTTAGCTTTTATAAAAATTCAACTTTATAAATTTTATGACAACTATTCATAACGATATCGTTGAATCTTTCCATTTGGCTTTTATTTCCGCAAAGTTCATTTTTAATTTCATACAGAATTACGTGCTTGAATTATGAAGCATATTTAGATGTCGTCGTTTTCCGATTTTCTGACGATGGCTTTCGACTTGGTCGATACGTTCAGTGGAAAAACCACTAAAGATGATAATTGGAATGTGAAAATTTTAAGTCCGAGAATCGCACCTATATTACCCGAGAAGGTAAACCATTCAGCAATAACTGTCCGTCTAAAAAATTTTCTCAATTTTCAGTCAATCTCATTCGGCCGAGATTTTAATTTTTAGAATATTAATAGTGTAGAGAATAGCAGAAAAATAAAATCTCCTTCGAATCGTCATTTATTATCGGCTTTCTGGCTTCTTTGTCATTAGGTATGACCGTTTTTTAGGCGCAAAATTAAAAGATTTCTTTACGACCTTTGAAATTCTCTAACAGCTTAACACTAACTATATTAATGCAAAGCGTAATTAACATCAATATCTTATATCATCGTTTCTATTCCATTTGGGTTATAGCATTCGTAACGTTGGCAGAATTCGCCTACATTTGAGAGGGTTTCTATAGGGGTAATGAATGAACCGCATAGAATTTACCGGCTCGAAACTCGATTTGTGAAAGGGTATCTTGTATTTGGATATATTTTCTTTTTCTGTTTTTTATTACTCTTCACGTATTTTTATTCATAAAGGATTTCATTGGTTGAGGAAATTTGAAATGAAACTTGAGGATAAAGATTTACAATATCTAAAAGCTTTTTAAGTTTATAACGACATTAAAAGTGAACCCTATAGTTTATATTTCGTAAATCGTCACTTAGCAAGCGCCTTAAGATTTGTCCGCGACGATATGCTTCTCTAAATTTTCGATTTTAATTCTTCATCTCTCCCCTTTGTCCCGTTCTTTTCTTCCGTCGTTTATGTTGTTGCTTCTTGCCATCTAAATCCCTATTGTAACATTCTACTTCACAATTTTCTTCCATTGTTTTTTCTTTCTTTTTTTTTCGAAATTTTTATTTAGAATTTTCATAATTTTTTCTTCCAAATGTATAACTGTAGTATCACTATTCAGCAATTTGTTCAATAAACTATCATTGATATTTTTGAGAGAAATGAAGGTTTCATTCTTTTTAATTAAATCTGCTCTAAACTAATTTTTTCTTTAATGCTATGAAAATCGAAAAGGTGGATTCATTTTTATAGGTCTAAACCTTACTTTGCATTCTTCGAATAGTTCCCCTCCTCATGACCATCTATATATGCAAGGATATTTACGACCTTTGAACTTTCCTCGAGATTTTTAAGGCATACAGTGTTCTGAGTAGGAGTTTTCTCAACTTTCTCAGCGTTTAAGGTTAACTCTTTATATGTGTCGCAACTTTCAAAGACGGAAGTAAAAACAGTAAGGGAGCTCTAAATAAAATAAAGAAGTGTGCAAAATATTTACAGTATGAAATCAACATTACAGTATCAGTGTTACGCTATCAGTGTTACAGTATAATTTACAGTATGAAATCAATGTTACATTAAGGAAGATAGAACAAAGCGACGACATTTGTTATCACCATCGGTGCTACCATTCTACAACGATGATAGTCCAGATACAATTGCACCCCTTCCAAAGGTTCGATTTTATTGTTTTTTATCTCTTAATTCAACTTGTTTCTTTTTTCTTTATTGATTAAATTCACTCAAATTAAAATCAAAAAAGCGAAGAAAACATATAAAAGATAGAAAAAAAATCTTTGAAAACAATAAATGTTAATTTGAATGAACGCTGAAAGCTTTATAGTTTATTTGAATAGAAAATTTTATATGGTTTATTTAAAAAAATTAATTTTTTCCTTTTTTCACTACGTTTCGTGAATGCCGCATAGAATCGTATAGAATTTTCGGGGAAGGGGAGGAGCAGGGGAGGGGAATCTCGTTATATCTCAGAATGCTCCTCTAGATGTTTATTTCTGAATGATTCAATCCCTCCTGTCTTGTTGAGCATCAACAAACTCATAGCACCAATTAAATATATAGATATACTTCTGGTCCTTCCTCCTCCTGGCCGCTCTCTCATTTTCTAATAGCTCTTTTCTATTATATGGCATCCGCATGTGAAGAGGAATTTCCTTTCGTCGTTGACGGGGAAAGTTCATTATAATTAATAAAGATCGAAAAGGTTTAGTGAAAATATTTAAAAAAAGAAAATAAACGTATATGCGACAATTATATATGTTTTTATTGATATCGTAAAAATGTGCATAATTAATTTACTCTTGGATTATTTATCATCGTTCGTAATATTCAAATTGTTCGTTCAATTGAAATCATATCATTTTGAATAAATAAAATTTAACTTTGCAAAATAAAATAAAATTTTTCGTTGTGCTTACAATCCATTTCCTCGGCTAAAACGCTTCATTTTTAAAATTTCTATATTTTATCTTTTATCTTTTGCAGTATGTTTCCTTCTTTTCTCGTTTCATTCACCATCAATAACATTTCACTCTTAAAAAAGACTATAGTTAAACTATTTGCTCTCCTATGAAACCTACTTTCCGTTTTCATTATATTTGAAATATTGACCACTGATAAATGTTTGGATATTCAGGATGAATATACCTGTTCATATAATTTGAGAGGAATTATTCTTTCCTTATACGCATGAAAAATTCATATTTATTTTCAGTGTGTTGATAAAGGAGTTAAATTGAATTGAGCAGAAATATTTTCAACATTTATAACTCGTTACAATTTTTTAACAAATAGGTGGATTGGATCATCTGAAAGGACGGCTAATGATGGAAAGTAATTCACTCCTGGTTCCTGTTTCATTCCATAGGCTACTTTATAAATCTATAGAAAAAAAAGCTAAAAAACAACAGCATCTTCCGCAGTAGTGAGAACAATAATGCACGATCGTTTGTATTCATCAGGTGTTAGAAGCAACCGGTATGTCTGAAAAAGACCGACAAGCGGTATTGGAGATGGTAATGGATGTATCGGGTGCAAAGCAAGCTGTCGAAACAAGCCTCGATATTCTTCAAAATATCAATTTCTTTGGATTTGAGGCCGAAATCTTCGAGGTATAGGTGATTTATTTTCACCTTAGCAATAGTATTGAAGGGGGACAGAGGCAGTACTAGAGTAAGGTGGAGAGAGAGAGAGAAAAAGAGAGAGGAAGAGAGAGAATGGAAAGATATATGTGCTTTGTGTGATCTACTTTCGAGCCATTTATTCATTTTTTGCTTTAACAGTCTTTCAACCATTCACTTTTAGATCATTAGCCGGAATCCATTAAAATTGACTAAGCGTACTTCTAATTAAACTTCTCAGATAACATAATATCAGGCGGCAGTGCAGTAAACAATCCAATCGGTTCAATATGAACCTAATAACTGCTAAACGAACATAGACAGACATACAGACAGACAAACAAACAGAAAGGAATAATCCAGTCATTATAGAGTGCATATTGTTATTACTCCTTTGGCATCTTTACACCTGTTTAGTTAAATTAATTTTTTTTTTTGTTTATCGCTACAAAATGATACCATTTTCTATATGAATGGAAATAGATTGCGTAGATTATCGTTTATTCTGTTAGAAAACAAATGCAGAATCCACTGGAAAATCTATAGGGGATATGCGGTTCTATATGAGCGCTTAGCAGACCAACCGCTTTCTTAGGATATCAATAAGTAATAAAGTATGTTGGTTAGCGGTTCATATCTCAACCGATCCAATATCTCGTACAAATTTTCTGGAAAAGATGTTTTTTTAGGATTCAATTGGCGTAGAATTCGACTTAGCGGGCAAAAGATGAATAAAGTTGCTTCGGCACTTTGATTCCCCATAAATGCTTTTAAACTGTTGCACAATAGTAACTCCAACAGTAAGTATTAATAACTTTAACGGGTAATTATTAATAACAAATACTAAGTAACTCTAATGGGCAATTTATATCTACCAAATTTTCGGGTTATAACTTTTATGAGTAATGAGTCGAAGCTGCTGAAGATGCCGATAGATAGGCGTTGCGCTTTGCAAGTGAAAGTTATAGATGCATAGAAAGGATAAAAAATATGGTGAATGATATGTGACGAGTAGACAATTTATTAGTGAAATTTTCTCTAACAGATAAATTAAAAAAATTTTTTTAAAGGCTACAGAACGATTAAGCAATCTATTCTCATCGATGGAGAAATCATTCAATAAATTACAAAGTAAAGAAATGGAACGAAATGGATATACATTTTTGGAAACAAAACAAATCAAAAAACTATTTGATGGACATGGTATTTTAATTTTTTGAAAAATTTTATTCAATTTTATTTCAAATAGTTTATGCAAATTTCAGCGTTAAAACATCAAACGAATGATGGGGTCAATGAGTGCCCAAAATTTTATGCGATATTAATTTTTTTTTGAATGAAATTTAATTGCTTCTGAAATTTTGACTCTACAATTGTGCAATTTCTTTGAAGTCTTGAAAATTTTGAAATTTTTTTAAAGTATTGATATAATCGTTTCAAATAAAAGAGCAAAGTGCAACTAGTTCGATCCATGAAATTCATAGTTATGGTCTATTGAATCGAAAACTTCGCATAAATGAGAAACGATTTCAGTATGACGAAATAAATTCAATTTTTCAACGGAATTTTTCATGAAATGATATATATGAACTATTCCGAAAATACTTAATATTAATGCAGTGCTTATTTTTGCTAGTAATATTTCTCTACATTCTCGCTTATTATAACGCTTCGATATTAGAGTTGCATAGTGATCGTTTAGATAATATCAGCACTATCAGATTTTAATTCGCTCAATGCTGTAAGAATTCTTATTCCAGTTTATTGCTCATCTTTGAGGCATTTTTGATCTCAGTTTTAATAATCCCCAAATGTAACTTAATAAATGCTATTTAATTGAGCGGTAATAATGACATTGCGTAAGTATTGCTTGCTGCGGCATACCCATATAATTTCCTATATTAATTTTCCCTTTAAAAACACCCCGAATACCTGTAAGATAAGTAGGGCGGCAAAACGAATGATTCGAGCGCTCAATTCTTTCTTATATCTAACAATCCCCTTAGGGCATCTAAAAAAATACCGACGCAGCACTTGTTATGCAAGCTGTGGTGATCAACATTACTGTGGTATATTCTTTATCAATTGTCTGTATTGCGTTAGCATAAAGTATATTGAAATTTATTAGGTTTGAAGAATCCAAGCGATGTTGACTTCGATCTGGATGAATATGCAAAGCTAAATAGAAAGCAACGCAAGGAAGCACTATGGCAACAAATTGAGCGAATCGCTTCCAACGGAAGCAAGGTTAGCACCACCCGAGCCAGCTTTGCCAACTTGCACATCACCAATAGACACAATAGCACTAATTAAGCAGTAGAGGTGGAAATCTTCTTTAATGAAACCTATGTTAAAGTGGTTACTGCTTCCGGCACCGAATACAGTGGGGCACTGATGGACTTCTGGGTCTTCTTTAGTGAAACTTATCGTTCAGCTGGAAGTAGGGATGAGGTAATGAGGGATTCAAATGAACAAATACCCTCTTTCCCACGAAGAAAAATGTGGCGACCAATTTGCACTTTCGTTATCGCTAAAAAGACCGATAGAGTAAATTTTAAGTAAAGTAAATGACTAGTACATAGTCTCGTTTAGCGTTCTGTTGCAATATCTGTTTAATGAAGCTTACGTATTAAAATCGATTTTTATAGAAAAATATTGAGTTATTGAGCAAGGTTATTCACATATGAATTTATGAAAATTACTATGATAGATAACATTAAAAAAAATTAAATTTTACACAAATTCACTATCGTTTAGCTTTCCGTTCTTCGAAATTCACTTCTATATTTTTTCTTTTCCGTTAGCGCATTCTTTTGAGAGGTTTTATTTTCAGCTTCACGTTAGAGATAAGCGACAGATAATCAGTGTTCTGAATCCAGTCGTATTGGCACCGTACATGTTTGCACCGGTGGTTGGTATTAGTGTTTTAGGACCAGTCGTTCTATCTCCCAATGTTTTCAGTCCACTTCTTTTGAATCCAAGTCTACTGAGTCCTTTTGTATTGAGTCCAAGCGTTGCTACACCATTCATCTTATCGCCTTATTTATTGTCTCCTTATGTTATGACGCCAGTTTTTGCCGCACCATTTATCCTTAGTCCATATGTTTTATCACCAAATGTATTAAATCCATATGTCCTTAGTCCACTTATACTTAGCCCATATGTGCTATGTCCAGATATACTATCACCTCAAGCCCTTGGTGGACCAATATTATCACCATCAATGTTTTCACCTTCGGTACTCACCGAATCGTTCCTCATGGCTAGTGTTCTATCACCAACATTCATGTCATGACTATATCAACTTAATGGAAATGTTGTTTGTTGGCTCAAATATTAGCCGTTCTACATAATGATTTTCTGGCTGATAAACGATTGTTACATTTGTATACTGAGTGGTATGAATAATGATATATGATAGAATTGTGAATACAGTTGATCTGAAGATCATTTTCTACTATTAGTTTTTATGAGAATATCGTATTTTGACATAATTCGATAAAAATTTGTCAATTTTGACATTTAATGGAAATTGTCAAAATTTGTCAAAAACATCTTTGGTCAATTAAAGATAATACATTTACATTTGACACGATCGCATTTTCTATACATAAACGTAAAAAAGAAAGCTTCATTACAGTGAAGAAAGCATTTCATTTCATCTTTCATCTATATTATACAGAAGATCGTAAGGAATTTTCACCCTTGGTCCAATTAATGCAGGAGATCGGAGGCGATTTTACTCTTTGACGGACGTTTTCAGACTTATGAGTTGATAGTGGGATGTTATTTTTTCATTAAAATGTGACAAATCTTGTTTTTTCCAGAGGTGACTTTTTGGTTTGTGTAGGTGTAGTGTAAGTGGGCGAAAAGTGTGTGTATATGCCATGTCCATACTTAAGGGTTTCGGGGCTTCGGAAACCCCAAGGATTCGAGTTGGGCAAGCGTGTGGTATCAGAAAGAGAATGAATTGAGCTCTATCCAGTGAATGCTACCGTGGTGGGGAGGGGTAGAAGGCTTGATGTAAAATGAGTGTATATTTTTCCCTTTCAAATATCTGAGTATGTTTTTCTTTTTTTCCCTTTTTCCCTTAATATAAATTGTGAAATAAAAAATGTGTAGTTAATAGGCTTCTTGCGATCATCACTTCATCATCACTTCTTCCTGCGATCAACATAGGTTTTATTTGTTTCTTCTTCCTGGATTCTTTCTGTTTTCGTCCGTTTTTACGTTATTATTAAATAATGTATATTTCTTAGATTCATTTTTTGAAGATCTGTTAAGATTAAAAATTAAAATATGTGAAATTTCTATTGAAATGTACTGTGTTGGAGATTTCGGAATTTTTTTCTCGGCAACGGTTAGGCTTGTGGAGTTTCGGTTTGCTTAATTCGGCGCAACTTTAAAAGCTCTATCAAACGGTACATAGCGTTTTATATTTTGAGAGAGAAGTTGAAAACCGAATCGACCGGCCAGAATTTCTGAGATGTCGATCTTTGCGATTTTGGGGGTTCTCGTTCTCGGCCGTTATCTCATATGGTGTTGTTCGGTCTATTGATTCGTCATCAGCTCGCCGAGACCTCTCGAACGGTGTATAGACTACCCCTGAAGGCATATAGAAGCCGAGAAAAAAAATCCCAAATTTCGCAATTTTTCACTCATAAGGGGTAGCACGGGGAAAATTTCGAAAAATATTTCCCGTCTCCAATTTCCATGATTTGGGTATCAAACGATAGAGTTTCACGAGATGTTCAAGAATATATGCCCCGCTTGCTGTTTTACTCGAAATACGACGAAACTAAGATGCACGAATGTTGTATTTGTATATAAATGTACTGTAGTTTATATTTCTTAATTTTTTTCTCAGCAATGGTTAGCGTTATGCGGTTACGCTTTGCTTTTTCAAGTGAAACTTTAAAAGCTCTATCAAACGACATATGGCTTATTACACTTTGAGAGAAAAGTTGAAAATCGAATCGACCGGCCAAAATTTCTGAAATCTCGATTTTTGCGATTTTGGGGGTTCTCGTTCTCGGCCGCTATTATATATGGTGCTGAACGGTCTTTTGATTCGTCATTAACTCGCTGAGATCTCTCGAATGGTGCATAGACTACCCCTGAAGGCATATAGAAGCCGAGAAAAAAAATCCCAAATTTCGCAATTTTTCACTCATAAGGGGGTAGCACGTGGAAAATTTGGAAAAATATTTTTCGTCTCGGATTTCGCTAATTTTGGTACCAAATGATAGATCTTGATGAGGTGATCTCGAATAAGTGCATACTCTCTCTGTTCGTTGTGTTTTCGGGGAAATATGCGTTATTGAGGGAGAACCAGAGACTCGGCGAGGTATGCCATTCGCACTGAGAGGTTGGTTCACGAGGACTCGGGTAGCCGAGTGGTTGATAGAGCGGGTGTGGTTGCGCCGTATGTTGGTTCGATGCTGCCTGCCGTTTAATCGTTGCAAGTTTTCGGTTTGTGTTTATTTTTTCATGGTTTTTCCAAAAATTGACGGCCCATGAAAACCGGCCAAAACGTCGAGCTGGTAGATCAAACGCTCGCCACACATCGCCGATCTCCGAACTACTTCAGAAATCAGATACGATGCCACGGCTCCGGCTACACCAAAGACCGCACTGCGTCCGGCACCTTCGCAGCCAGCAAATCGCAGCAAAGGTCCGACAAAACTCACGGGCCAAACATGACAGCCTCCCACACTGCCTCAACAAACGACGAGAAAATGCAGCCCACGTTGGAAGGAAGAAATCAGATTACACAGCTATCCGGCTGACGCAGACCACCCGACAAACTGATTTGAGATACGCAACTAGCTAGAAAATTCCCTGGGGCCGCAACCCTCAGCAATCCGTAGAGCGCTAGAAACGCCTGTGCGACCTCTACAAGACAGACGCGGATTCCTTTGTTCACTGGACACGCCGCGGCCTGTTGTTTCAACTAACCTCATTCAGTGTGAGTACGACGTAAGCAAATGTTTAACCAGCGCCACTCTCGGTTCACCTACTCGGACTTGGGATCAGCCCCCGAAAAGTCGTTAAATGAAATCCCCAGCTAAAATACTGAGAGTGGCGAAACACAAAGCATGACAACAATTACACCAGCAATGAAACAATTACACACTGCAGCAATAACAACAACCATGAAGAAGATTACAGAGAACCACAAAACGCGAAAATATGTCTCATAGAAAATAAAAATAAAGCAATATAAAGCAAAAAGCCATCATCACTTCGTCCTCTGGATATTCAAAAGACTCGTCTATCCAGGTGGCGCTTCGAGAATACCGTCCTAGCCGCTTCTCTCGCCTGACCTCATTATTCTGGCAGCTAGTCCGTACTCCTGCCGTCCTGAAAACACTCGAAGAATACCACACGCAAAGCATATGAGAGCGCATTGTACAACAAGGCCGCATGAGGAAATGCTTCGAAAAGGAAATGAAAGCGTTCAATAAAAGTAGAAGAATTTACGCATGTGTGAATAACAGTAGTTCTGCAATTTATGCGATGTTAATTAGCAATGTGCAAATCCTGCAACCTATAAAAAGTCGGTAAGGTTCGGCCAACCTCGGACTAACTACATCACAATCTTCAATATCCGTATTTCCGCAATAAAAACTTAGATAAATGCTACGTTCTGCTTCCCGGATTAAATGGAAAATAAAAGGTGGAAAAGGTACAATTTTCTATGAAAAATGTAGCTGAAGAAAGTCGTTTTCACATCATCTCACTGCGGTAGAAAAAATTTAAAGACATTTTTTCACCGAGATTTAGAATGATTTTCTCCAACTCTTCTACCTCGAACGACGAACAACTTTTCGTTGTGTAAAGAGTGAGACATTTTAGAAGAATTTAAAAATTCTTACTTTCATTAATGACATATGCTTCGTAACCAAAAGTGCCCGCTGACGAAGCGCCTGGTACCTGCAATAAAATAAAGTCATTGAGTGGTGGAAATGTTACCCACCACAACGCAAATGGTTTCAAATGTCTAAACTCAAGCAGTTGATATGACCGAAGCATGTTGCTCTGGGCAACTAAATGACAACGAATGAAGCAGAAAATAGTACGTTTGAATTGGATATATCTGGAAGAGGTCATCTTCCAAATTCAAAGTGAATAAAACCTAATTAGTGCCTTTTTCCATGTAAGCACATAACTACTCCAGCTACACATTCTTGGGGTATCAGTTTTAGTGATTACAAAAAAGATAAGGACTGGTTCAGATATAACAGGATTAATGAACAAGAGCTGGACCCCTCCCCTCCCCCTCCTCCCCAAAAAAGGTATATAACGGTGGTGCCTGATTAAATGAGCATTTGCACTAATTGGTCTCCCCAATATTCCTTAAGACCTTTAATTCGTTATGAGGATCAGGAGCGGATAAAAAAGAAGCAGAGAGGATACAATGACTATTTAACTCAAGAAAAGAAAGTTTTCCGTAAAAATCGTCACTAGCTGGTTTATAAATGTCTTCGATTCACCAAAATTACTTTTTGGACTCCTCTGATCATACATCATGGAAATGATGAAGAAAAGAGTTACAGTTGGCAACAAACGCGAAAATATGAACGGAATATGTAACAACAAATCAGGAGCTAACCATTTAAAAATGATGTTCCCGCATTTTCAATGCTTGATGCTAGAGATCGCTTCTCGCAATATTCGTTTTTTCCATGATCATTCCAGCACAATTACTCGAAGTCGACCAACAATTTCACTAAAATAAAACAGTTTCTGAATTATGCATGTTGAATTACGCACGATAAAATCCCAACATTCACGCCTCATCCAACACTTTTCCTGCCTATATCAATCACCAATATTTTTGGTTACATGCTTTTCATATACAGTTTTTCCAAAATTTAAAACTACACTAGTATTAGAAAAATCAAGCAGGATGTCCTCTCACTCCTCCCTTTATATGTTTCATTTGATATAAATCCGAATGACGACCACATCTCATGGATGCCTCCTCTAGTACCGTGCAGCAAAGGAACACACGTTAGCGATGTATGAAATGTTCTTCTCAGGTGAATTTTCTTTCGCATTTCTAAGAACCCCACTCTGAAGTACTTCTGAATCGATTTGAAAAACTTTCCAAAATTAAACCGGGGACAGCAAAGGTTTAATTTGAAAAGATAAAAAAAGCATTTCTCTTCCCCGCATTCATCCTAAGAATAATTTAGCAAAAATTCGTCGAATAGCTACGCTTGAAGATACCCCTACATTTAACCGATTGATCCAAATTGTTTCCTGCTCATAAAAATACCAAAATGCTTTCAAACTTGAAAAGCTCATTTTCCTATCGCTGAGATCTAAAATAAAATTTCAAGCACTCGAAAGGAAAGAAGGATCTCTAAACTTTAACCCTCCCGATCACTGGGACGTATTAAACAGTCCACGGTAGAAACAACTTCTTCACCGTCATTTCCCTCAAAGATCCTAGAAAAGGTTTGGCACAATGTAAAGAGAACGACGAGCGTGAAAATTCGCAAAATCCAACTACATAGCACACTAAATCGCTCTTACCGGAGGGCAATAGCATTCTTGTAATGCTTAGGTGAATATGAACTATTGGTGCAGCCCACACCTCTCACATACACTTCACCATGATGACACCACTGCAGCACAAAGGCATCACCAATTGTGCAAAGCGAAGAAACTCTTCGAAACTCATTAAGTAATAGAGTGCAGGTTTTGCAGTATGTCTGCCACAGTTTGCGCAACCACAATGGCATGGAATGGAAGGGATAAATGAAGTATATGCACTGCGATGCAAGGAAGATGAACAGTAAGAATGAAACATGAAACGAAAACTCTCTGCAGTGGTGGTTGTTTATACGCCGAACAGATCCGTACTGTATATATTCAGTTTCAATTTACTCTAGCTTAGCAATATCTCATTGAGACGACCCCGTGCCCGATAAATTTGTGGCACAATGACATTCATGTTATGTGTGAGAACATTCCAGGCTTGAAATTGCAACATTTCACGCCAACTTGATTTAGAAAGGTCACAATACGAGCGACTACAAGTTCGAAGCTCCAGGTTGATTAATAACAACATTCTTGATCCCTTCTACCTACTCATCAATATCCTCATCAATATTTTATGTTGAGATTATGCTTGCATTTAGAATTTATGCATGTATCTGCTCCAGAATGATAGAGAGTGATTGTGGAAATCGCGTAATGGCTTCATAATGCAATAATTCATAACCATATGCTGTTTAGAACCTCTCTCTTGCGCCTTATTTTCTTTTTTTTTCACATAGTGGAATGACGAATCACATATCAAAGTATGCAGCTATAATTCTTCACGCCTCCTCAACACAAACTAGTCCTAGGAGGACACCTGTGGAGCACAACTTACTGGCCATCATGAAGGAACTGGCATTGCCGCCCAATGATTCCTTTTCAACATCTCAACGGGGTCACTGACCCTCAGTAGAGTGATGGCACGGCCTTATGACTCGTCTTCAGCAGCATAATGGAGTCATTATAGACAACCGTTGAAGAGTTGGCGTCACGCCCAATGTCTCCCTTCAACGGTGAAATGGAATCTCCACAGGTCACCGCTAAGGAGCTGGCATCTTCGCCCAATGACTCCTTTTCAGCGGCTTTGAGGGTACCGTACGGAAGTTCAACCGCAGAAGTCTCCAACAATTTATCAGACTACCAAAAATTATCATGCAGAATTTGCACAGGAAAGGAAACAAGCCAATTAGGAAGCTGCGTCATTACTGCTATAGGGTGTAAAGAAATTTACAGCTGCACCTCAATACAAATATCGGGCAATGTACACAGGGCAGAAAAAAAAGAAAATAAGGCGCACATAAATCCCCCGACACATTGGCTCACTGAATAATTGCAAGAATTTTGAGCTATGCAATACATAGTAAAATGAATATTTCGATTTCCATAATTGAACTATTAGTGAGGAAATTATAAGCGGGACAGTATGACATTCCACTTTGTAACTGTTCGCACTGTGGTTTTTCTAGGCTGATTTGGGACTGAAATGCTACAATTTCAAGCGTGAAATATCCTGGCCCATAACATGAATGTTATTGCGCCACAAATTTATCGTGCACTGGGCTGCATAACAAAGTATATTCCTTTCAAGAGTCCTTTCGCTATTTTTTATGCTCCGACAATAGCGACACTATTCACAGAAAAAAAGAGACCTCCTTTACTAGGTTCAAAAATAACTCCAGATGTTTCTTCAAAAATAATAGCGAACAGTGTGGTGGAATAATCCTTCTTACAAAAATTTGTCAGTTCTTCTTGAATGAGATATTCAATAGCTCAGGTGGAGCACAGCAAACTTTAAGAATCGTGTCACAAATCTATTTAACGTCACAAAGAACCATCCACTGCAGGTATTTTTTTGACTCGTGTATAATTCCTACTGTACGCTTCCAATCACATCGCGATGCATACTTCATTATTTCGATGGTTTCAGGCCATCGAAGCAGAGCAAAATGTAGCTGAACATATTATAAAACGTGCACCTCTATTAATAAATGAGTGTCGAAAGGCTGCTCTTCATTGCACAATTGGCGCACCTCTGCGCATAAACGGTCTCATAGCAGGGCGAGGTATACGTGAGAGACGACTGGATCCACAGCAATTCAAATTCACCTAAGTAAATCACGAACGGCTGTCCTCGGGAAGGGCGATTCGGCCGTGCTCAAATGTACCTGAATGCAGGCAATTTTCACACTCAACATCTTCATTTACTAATCTGCCAAGAGCAACCATGCAACCTTACAGAAATCATTGGGTTCAAATGATTTACATTAATCATCAATATCGGCATACGAATATGGCAGTTGATAAGAATAGCTTCCTTTTCATCGTCGGTGAATTAATGACAAATCTGCTCAAATTTCTACGAAATTCCGCAAACTGTTTTAAACTGAAAAAAAAAACCTTTCCGCACAAAAAATAACCATGTGAAAATACTCACCACAGCATAAAAAAACTTGCCATTACCGAATACAGAAGAGAAAAATCAAACGCCACCAATCTTGTCAATTATCCTATCCGTATGCCGACTTGCGTGATTTACATAAATGGACCCGATAAACTCTATGAACGCCGTAAGATTGCAAATTTTCCAGGAAAGCGTGCGAGAATGACGAAAAGAAGATGGATTCTGTTTTGACAAGGGAAATCTAATTCACAAAAAGAAGACCTCTTTTACGGAATCCTTTACTTCATAAAAAGAAACTGGGAGCTTCGAACACTAAATAATATCACATTCGCACCTCAAGGCTGCTAAGAAAAATTTTAAGTAACTTATCTTGCGTCAAATTGATCTGGTCGTCTCCAACGCTGGTCGCTTTTCGATTGTGACCACGGGCTCGATTGATCCAATCTGGTAATAATAAAGAATTTTGATAATAAAGAATTATAATAATGAAGAATGATAATAATAAAGAATAATAATAATAGAAGATAAGGATAGCAAAAAACAATAGCAATATGGAACAATGATAATAAAGAATAATAATGAAATGAGTGACAATATAAAAAGTGATAATTATAATAAATAATTATAATAATATTAAAAAAGAAAAATTATAATTAAGAATAATAATAAATGGAACGATTATAGTTAAGAATAATAATAATAAAGAATAATAATGATAAAAAATATTAGTGAGAAAGGATAATTATAAAGAAGAATAATAATAACAAAGAAAAATAATAATCAAGAATTACGATAATAGAAAAGATTAATATTAGAAAATAATAATAAAGAACGAAAATAACGAAAAAGAATAATAACAAAGAGTAGTAACAAAAAAGAATTATTATAAACAAAAATAATGATAACAAGTTTAGATTCCGTGAAACGACTAACCTTGAAAATGACGTATAACGAGCAGAGGCAATCACAAATTGTAGCGACTTACAGATTCTTTTAAGCAAAGGCGTCGCATATCGGTCTCTTGCTGGCGCTCGATGCTGATCGGCCGTGTTTGGGGGGAGGGGGAGGGATCCTGGATGTGAATAGGGAACAACGAACACTTGCAACTCACAGATCAAAAGTGAAAAATGCGCTCGTTTGTAAATTCCTCACCTTTCAACAAACCTGCTTGCCTTTAATTTCGTTCGAATCCTTCATTGATACAGCCACATCGACCGACAGTAAAGCCCTACGCTGACTGCGAGTGGAATGCTTCATATTTACATAGAAGCAGTTGCCGTGAATGATCATGCACCCTGTGAAATATTCCAAAGCCGAGATCTACAACGAGTAAAAAGATGGTCTGTTTTGAAAGTGTATTCCAAATGATCTCGTGCACGCATGCATGCATAAATAATTAAGTAAAAATTGACTCCATACTCCATTTGCTGTCAGTGCTCTAGTGTCTCCACTACTGAAACACTCGTACTAGAGCATCATTATTCAGAAGCCTATTGAAGCCAAATTGTCTGTTGTGCTCCTTACTTAGGCGTGCAGCATCAATAATGAGCGTGCAGAAGCATCAAGACACCAGAGTTGTTATTTTCTGGCTCAAAGTCCACAAAATGGACAATAGTCGCTATGCTCATGTAAAAAGGGACTAATTCGCTGAGAACGATTTGAGAACTTATGCGCAAAGCGGCTTTTGCATGTCGTCCACGACTGCGCATTCTTCGCCAGGAAAGCAGCGAAATCATCGATGTAATTTGAATAGAAATTATGCGAACAGATACATATGCAGTTTGTGGTCAATACAAAGGCTTCTAATTGCATGTGGCTGCTCTTTCGCTTCCTTCGCGAGAAGAATAAACGCATCATTTGAGTTATTTACTATTAGCTTATGGCTGCTCTTGACTGCCATCCATACTACTACAAAGGCATCAAAAAAAGAGAAATGGACCTCATAAGAGTAACATTTGCAGAATTTCTTCCACTACCCATCCGAATCTCTCGACAAGATCTTGACGAACCGAGAATTTAACACTGCAGATAAGAGACAATGAGCAATGCGATCAAGGGATAGCGGCAATGCGTGAGTGGCTAATACACATATTTCAAACAACTTCAAAACCTGCATCGGACAGACAGCTTGACGATGAGCGAAATGCAACCACTCTGGCAACGGCGACGAAGACGACACACTGCTGACACCGAGTGCAGTCCATGATGCGACAACCGATGACTCGCGATGAGCTCCTTAATAAGAACCATGGCGGGTCGATAGGAGCACAAGATGGCGGCTGACCGAGATGCATCACAACACATGCCTGCAAAAGTAGGATCCTTCGTGAAGGAGCAGAACTAAGCAGTGCAATCAACGTCGCAAAATTGCATCGTGAGTTCTAGTCGGGAAAAGTTGTTAATGTCGAGAACAAAGAATAAAAAGCGAAATAAAATGGGCCTGATTACCTCTCATTTAAGGAAGCTGCAGTTGATGATCTCCTGCAATTTCCGCCATCAGCTCGGGCTCCGCCGTTTTGAACCGCTTCAAATAAGCGGCACAAATGTCGGCCCGGCGAGCTTCTTCGGTGTCGAGGTGTCGCTTTCTTCGAACAATTGGCGACTCATGTTCCTGTTCAACCGTTGCTTCTGCAAGTTGTATAACTAACCATTCCTTCATTTTCAAATGCAACAGCAAAAAAAGTCTAATATATGATGAGGTTTATTAAGGTCTGTTGGAACAATATGATCCGCTAAATGAAAGAAAGGAGTGAAAAATCGATAGAGATGACAGTTATCGTTCAGCATTCTGCTGGCACATCACATACGCTTGCAGAAACTTGGAAGTGAAAAAATATGGGGTTTGCGCAAAACCTTTCAAGTGAGGGCAGACTTATGCTATATAGAAACTTTTGTCAAGCTCTCTTTTATAGTAACTCAATGAAAATGTCGCATTTGAAGGAAATCAATTGCAAGGGTCAGAAAATCTTCTGTGTTTGAAAAGTATCGGAAACAACGCGCCAGGTTGAAACTAAAACAAACGATAAATCGAGGCTTCGATTTCGCATGATTAGGTCATTATATATATATATATATATATATATATATATATATATATATATATATATATATATATATATATATATATCAGGCACAACATTTCATTTCGCCTCCCAACTTACTAACGAGGGATCTAAATGGAAGAATTTGCCAAACGTGAATTCCTAAAAACGTGAGATCAGATAACTGTGGGAATGAAGAAAATGCTAACCAGGCAGCAGAATGTGACTCGTGTTCCTCCTTAGGCTATTAAGCCGTGTGACGTTATCGCGTCTCTGCTGCATGACGGCCTTCGGAGCACCAATACAGCGCTCTTTCTTGTGTGACATTACGAAGGCCTAAAATCAATTTACCAATATCTTTCATCTATCGGAAATTTCAGAGGTCAGAAGGTGCTGAAATTCAACTCACTGCACTCATAACAGTACAAGTCCAACTACTGCTAAAAGTTAGAGGGAATAGTGACTGAGGAACGGTCATTGACAGGGAGATTTGAGCTTAATTCCATTGTCCTATACAATTCTGCTACAGAATAGGTTCAAGCCGAAATCCTTTGATAGTATTCTACTCAGTGTGGACCTATAAATGATGCAGATGAATGGAAACACATTTGAATTCCATTTCAGCCCAGTCCCTCCGAAAAGTATGAATATTTGTGGAGGAAGAAATGCACCCAAAGAAAGCTCATTCTCATGGCTTACCTTAATGGTTGCCGCGTTCGCTTCAGGTGGCACGACCAAGTGATGCCCACATATGCCACAGAATGCTGAAATCATATAAAAGAGCTGTAGATTATCAATGACGATTGGATGAACAAAGAGCAAACTAAGTGCTTAATGCGAAAAGTCGAGGATTTCAGGACATTAGTAAAATGTGTTTATCGTTGTGAAGCAATGACTATAGGCGAGGATCAGGCAGCTATTCATCAGTTCATTCATGCTCACAAGACGAGTACAGTAATAGCATAATATTTGCCAACGAAATCTCATAGATCAGCTCATATAGAAAATAAAAAAAAGATAACGGAAAGAAGTCGTCAGAATGTAGATAGCAGAATAAAGTTGCTCACCGTCCTCGAGATGGGACCGAGCAAGCGCGACGTGCTTCCTCCATGCCGCGACGGTCTCAAATTCTCGGTCCCGGACGCCGCAATGTGGCAAACGGCACACTAAAAATAGGCCTTGAGCATTCACCGTAATTTCGCATATCTGTGAAGGCTCTACTGCGATCGTTAGATAAAACGCTCATCAGTCCGCAGTCGCGGATTAGGATGCATGCTTTAAAGGGATAAGAAAAAATTTCAGCCCAATTGTCTCCCATTTCATGTAAATCATTTTCATAATCATGTTAGCATAAACAATTCTGCTGATTTGCGAATCCCTCATCGACGCATATAAAATGGAACATCAGGCAGTTAGTGCTTACTTCTAGCAAAACAGTAACATTCACAGTTCTACATTTCATTCGACTACTTCGAAGCCTTCGGCTGACAATGCAGGAGAAAGTACTTCGAGAAAGCGCCTTCTCACCCTATTCATTATTGAACGATTCTCTCCTTCTAGCCAGGAGACAGAATATGCTATGAACAACCTCACAGACCGTGAAAAACAAATTTTTGAAGGATAGAACAACAAGACAAGTGGAAATACTTACATATCTTATTGTTCTGAACAACATATGGTGGCGTTGCCGGCGCCACCAATTCGGCTGCCATGTGGGCTGGCAGTGCACTGACATCTGCCGGTCTGAATTCCGGCTGCTGTCTGATTGCCCGTCTGCGAGGCATTCGCTCCGCGGGCGCACTTGCTCTCGCTCTTGGGCGGCTGCAATTATGGGCAAAGTTAGACAGGTGTTTGGATACGTAACTACGGAATTACATTCTTTGTAATGTTCATGGAAAAGGTTCTGTATTTCTATAGGCGTTTGCATAGTTGCTTGCAAAGGCACATCATGGCAAAGTGATTCTTGTGTATATGGGTCTATTCGCCTGTGCGCCCGGAAATTTCGTGCGGGAACCACTCAAGCTGGAACTACGAAAATCTCATTGCTACAGTGTGATTCATAGCGAGACTTGTTAGACGATTCTTCAATGACAGCCGCTTCAAAACTAATATATGTTCCTCAGTTGTCCTACTATATCGAATGGAAATTTTCGTCAAATAGCGAGCACATACTGCTCTTTCTTTAGAGTGCAAAGATTATCTATCGATGACTCTCATCCAATTATTACTGTGCTGCTATCTGCGCAAATATTGCCAAAAAGTGCAGTGTGCAATGAAGGTCCAAATGGAGAAGACAGCAGTCACTTACAGCATCTCACGGTAACGAGCTGCAAGGGCTTCTTGCCATTGCGCCCTTTCGTTGCGGATAGCCTCCTCTCTATCCCTCTCTTCGACGCTTCGGCGTTGAGGCGTCGCATTAGCTTCATCGGGATGAGGTCCAGCCTCCGGTTCATGCAGAGACTTTTCCGGCTCCATCTGCACCGGAGGCGTGATCCTCGCCTCATCCCGGCGGCCGTGGCTAGTGCCGGGCTCCAGCTCGCGGGATACACTTTGGTACCACTGCAATCGAAATATTCATCAGTCTACAAGCAGACTCCGGTTATTCCTTGATGTGAGTGCTAAGATTGCCATATTTGCGACATGTTCCATATTGACATGCGTTTTAGTATGACTTCAATCTCAAAATTTGCTAAAAGTTCGCTGCTGCAGATGAGGACCTAGAATATGCAGGGTTGTGATAGTGAAATATAGACAAAGTTAAAGGTAATAAAATCAAAATGACCCACCGGCACTATCGGCTGTTCCATCATAGCTACGAATATCCCTCCCTCGACGGCAACGTTATACATCGGCCCATCGTGGCCGTAGATATCGCAGCTGCGCCGTTCCACATCCCAGATACTCAGTTGTGCTCTCTTCAGCCGGCACGCGGCCTCGAGCAACAACGGATGTGGACGGCGTAAAACTGCTTCGCGAGCTAAAACACATTAAGGCTAGTTGTATATTAAGAAACTTCGATCCCAAAGCACTTCAGCCAGTTAATTTTTGACTGCATTTTGTCAATCCTATTTCTCCAGCGAAACGAATGCAGAAGCAACGATGCCTTAACATAACATAAGCATGACGTAACAAAGGGATTTTTATGTCATATGGCATACGACGTACCACCATATGCATCCGTTATACAAGCATGCTACGAGTTCGACAGTCACCCACCCTATGACGTGGCTAATGCAAATCTTGTGGCACACCATGAAAAGGTTCGAAAATGGCCCACGACAATTGTTTAATAAAAAAAACAGTCGAAAAAAGCATTAGGTGTTACCGAAAGACCGATCAAAGAAAATCCATACGCATCAGTGTGATACGCATATTAACTTAAGTACCGTAGTACCTCAGCACTCCGTTCAATAAATTATTCATTGGTTTATAACTTTTACAAATAAAGTTTTAGAAAGACGAACCGAAATACAATAGGCCTTGTCGATGCACGTCGAGGGGGGCAAAATCCTCCCTCCAGTGTTCTTGCAGGTAGAGCTCCACCTCACGATAGAGCTCTATCAGCTCAACGCCGAACAGAGCGGCGGCTGCAGAAAAGGCGTCTTGACAACGCCTTACTCTAACAAGCCCCAAAAGGGCCATGATTTGGAGGAGGAATTGCGGAAGCGATTCGAAATCGTTCGCCATTTTACAGTTCGCTGTGGTAAAGGCCACTGCTGCAAATACAACCCTTATGCGGTTTTAATTCGTTTAGTTTCTTTCGCACATCGTGCGCATATCGCAAGTAATTCAAAAGTGTTGTCCTTTGACTGAAGGGCATGGAATAGATCAAGGGCATAGAATCAAATATGATCAACACACTAACTGCATAAGCCCTTGGTCGCTAGTTTCCGAAATTTCTAGAGAGAACTTGTCGAGGCAGAGATTCTGTTCATGAGGTCATGTCAACATGCAAAAATGATATGAAATTTTACAGGACATTTTTCAATTCTATATCGCACAGTGAAGATGCTTCCTTGCCGAAGTTTAGACGGACAATTTATTCAAATGGATCGTGGGAGTCGTTCGAGGTAACATGGGTTTTGTCTGATTGCGTTAGGGAGAAATTCTTTGATGCCACTCGCATCACGAACTCCATATCGATTTTGCAAACACAGTTCGATTCCATCAACTGAGCATTCCGATTGCATTTGTCTATTACTAAGTTACTTCATCAATGATAGATTATCAGTTTTTATTGTCTATTTACAGGCACGTGCCAGTTCACTTGGACACAGTTTGCAAAACGTTGCACTCCTTCAAAAATGAGGAGTCGCAAATGTGAGATAGTTCGCTATGCAAACATATAATCAAGTATTCCTAAGCAATAAAGAAGCCTCTTCTATACATACGCAGACGGTACTGAGCTCAATGCACTCAATATTTTTGATTTCAAAAGCGATATAAACGACCATTAACTGAGCATGACGGCGTGGATATACTATTGCTTATTTTGGGTATTTCTTTTTGAAGCATTTCACTCTACACTGAAATCATCAAATCAAAATTTAACATTCCTACCTATAGTAATCTAGTCAACTATTACCGTCCACATCAAATCCACAACATGCTACACGCAAGTTACGTATATATTGCAGTTATACAGAAATTTTTGAGAAAAAATCAGTCATTGTTATTGGAAGGCAGAGAAAACGCAACGCGACGAGTGTAGTCTTATCATAGCTTTGTAAGCGGCGTGCGTAGTGAAGATTAAAGGAGATCATGTCCACTGTCAGTTGGGCTCGCAGTAGCACGCAACCCTTCTACTTTAAGCGTTGACTTGTATCGTTGCGTCGCGACGTTTGTAATAGCGATGTGCGACGCGCTTCAAGCCGTTCACCACTACTGCTTTCTCGTTAGTAAGTGCAGCGGTCATAGAGATAAACATCACGACCGTTTCAGTGAGGATGCTTCTAAATGAGAGAACGTATTTGATCTCGCAGCCTCATGCCTCCACAATCGATTGGGTGCGTTCGTTTGCGGTTGTGATATTTCACGTTGTACAATATAGGGTTAACAGTCCTTTGATGTCTTCATGTTGCATAACTACGAATGTTTTATTTCTCCTTGCAAATTGTGTTCCGGTAATGTCCCACACCCGTCACTATCCTAATAGTAGAAACTGCGATCGTGACAGCATTTGATTCGAGTTCTGTGTATCTTCAAAGGAGAAGATGAAATAGAAAAAATGGATAAAAGGAAAAAAGGCTCGTCGGAGCTGATAAGTTCGCGTTTGTTTGTGCGCTAAATTCAAACTTATTGAAATGAAATTTGTTCATCGCGGTTTTATTTGCATGTGAACCGTACTTTTCAGCTCTGAATATGCTTTCACTTGGCATCGTCGGCTATGGATGAGTGGCATTCGAATTACATCTATGAGGAGCAGCCCTGGGCAATTTTTTTTTAAATTTTAGCTAACTTTCAAGGATGTTTAATGTTTTTTTTTTCGTACGGGTCATGCTCACATTTTACTGATTTTGTCAGCGCCAAAACACATGCCTATGCGTTTTCTATTCCTCGCGTATCAGTTCTTTGCATTCGCTGTTTATTTTCTTCGTTAAATTATATTGCCACCTGTACTAATTACAGGTTCTCTCATCAGACAACGAGGCGCACTTCTCGTCAGCAGTTCCTACGGGAACAAGGAACGGCACAGGTTTGAATCATATAAAGTCTGATTCTCTTTTGTATTAAGTGCAGCACTTTTTAAGCTCGTACTTATTCTCATGCAATATTTTGTTTTCAACATGATGTTATAATCATATTTCAGGTTCCATCCACCCCAATCGTCCCATATATTATTGTTTTGCTACATTCTTTTTCTTTTTTTTTCACTTAAGTGCGCTCGTTTGTTTATTCCTTACTTTCAACATTTACTGCTTGTTTCTTTCATTTCGCTCTAATACTTTCATTCAGCATACACATTCAGTGGTTACATGGCATCGCCGAGGCTTATAAGTGGCAGTAAGGGGCAATCAAATGAAGTGAGTTGGCAAAGTGGTGCGAGAATTGCAGGCAATTCGTCTCATCAAAGGTTTCATACACTCGTCAGGTTTTCTTTCATTTACCCGTTATCTGCAGATCAGACTTAAGGTGACTGTCGAAATGAGGGATTCCTATTTCATAGGAGGTGCTTAGAAAAAGAGAAGCTTTAGTTAGTTATAGCTCTCACAGTGCAAATTATTTCATTTTGTTCTATAGAACACGATTAAGTATTTTAACTATTATTTGGAGTGCCTCTTCTTGCCAAAAAGAATGCATACTTACCCAGTGCACGAAATTCGCAACGTTGTTACGATGCTTGTTGATTAGTGGATAATAATGAGATAATTTGCAATGTGTAAACTTGCAACAGCATTGCCACTAAATTGTTTGACTATGAGTAGTATCGAACATATTGAAGAAGCTGTCTGATTGTCTGAAATGTGCATCGACAACAACTAGGTAAATCTATTGCAATATCATCCACAACAAGGTAAATCTAAGCAATTAGCGTACTGCAACTTTGTGTTCCAGGTGTTGTGCCGATAAAAGAAGCTTATATCTTATTCAGTAGAATTTGTTTCGGATTCATTGAGTGATGGAATTGGTTAGTGCGGGACAAGCGAAATTTATTATTTTCACACGATATTCGGAACTCGGTTGGTGGTTGAGGCATATTTTTCAGCTAATTTCTATTACAGAAGAGAAGCAAGCTTGCTGCTTAGATGAACGTTTTGAAAGGGGAGTAGCAGCTGACGGCAAAGTTCATTTTTTTCCTGTAATTTTTTAAATTCAATAGGACATGAAGCACCCTACGGAAGTCAGCGATGATTTGGCATTGCGAAAGCGCACTCAGCATCATCGCATTCTATATTGGATGCGTACTCAGCATCCTCGAATGTTTACGTTTGCATCTGAAAAATTGGTAAAAAGTACAGTGAAGTTCAAAATGGCCGTTTGTTGATCTACTGGTGATCCACACTAAGGCTATCCTTGCGTTCACAACATTCCAATAACCATTCGATTTCACTTCGGATCCTTTGGTTAAGCGGCTTTTGACTAGATCGGTCCTATAATCTGTGCGCTTGGGTTGACGATATTTGCATTTGCGAAATCATTAAGTGGCCGCTTTATTGATAAGTTCCCACGAAGTGATAATTATTGAAGGTCGGATATGGTGGACATTTATGAAAGACCATGTGGCTGCAGAATCCTTCGAAATGTTCTTGTGACATACGAGTGTTACGAAAAGCTATTTGTTTGATGCAGAATTTTTTAGTTTTGTCTTTATTTCTTGACAGTCGTCCTGCAAAAAAGTAACTTTTTTGGCGTATTGCGGACGTTGTCACAGTAGTTCTTATCTAGGGGCGGGGCATATAACTACGGTAGCATTATAATATGCTCATCCAATCGGCTAGAAGTGATGCGTGCTGAGCGGTCTTCCACAGGCCGCTATTGGTTGTGTGGCTATATGCATATATCGATTCGCGTCTGTGTGTGTGGTGACTCTGCTTCTCTTGCATCTCTCTCATGTATAGCAGTTTCGGTTAGTTGATGTTGATTCCCATTCGAGTACTCTTCGGTGATTTTTGATGAGCTCGGTGATGTTCTGATGAGCCCACTTCCGGTTTTTTTCATATGGAGTCATCATATCCCTCCTACTTACTACTGTTTGATCGGCTATCACATTTCGGCTGCAGTTAAGTCCTTTTAAGTGAGGGCTATCGTTTTGAAGTATTGCCCAGTACTGTGGCCAATTATCCACCGGGTACTTGATATGGGTTTGCTGCCGATCGTCGTCGCTTAATGCTGTTGTAATGTGATTTCGGAATGTTTCATTATGAGTTTGATGCCGTTTAGCTAATATAAATATAATTGTTGCGTTTTCGTGTATTTTTATTGTCTTATTTTTGGTTATATTTTACTTTCCCTTCTTTTTTTGTTTCCTCTGTTTCTTGTTTTCAGATTTATCGTGTTTTGTACTCATAACTTTCATTGTAAGGAGAGAGCGTTGCACTAAAGACATTTCACTGATCTAAAGAAATGAATGGACATGGATGATTTCTGACGTCGCTTTTTCTTAAGCTGCCAAGTTAAAGCACCACCACTTTTTGTTTGAAATCTTGAAAAAGCTCTCGTTGCCGAATGGTGCTAATATCATGTTTTGTTTTGCTCTATATGCTCTGTCTTTCGTGCAATCGCATATTTTAATATTGCCTTTTTCGTCAAGGTTCTTCGTGAGGGTATTATTTGATTTTTATTTTATATTTTTATTTTTTGATTCCTGAGTGCGCCTATGAGAGGGATCGGACATACCATTTGAATATTATAGGAAGGGGTTAAATGCGGCTTATGTACGCATTGGAGTGCAGCGAGCACAAACGTGGTGTTGCTAAGTTATGAGATTTCATTCTTAATTTGGATTATTGTTTGATTCAAAGTTACATTGTGCGAGTGTTTCCTGCTTTTGACTACCCCTCACCCCTGTCCATCCCTGTTCGAGGTGCTTTTGTCATTATGTTGTGTTGTTATTAATCATTTGCTAATAAATGAAAATAAAAAAAAATGTTTCATTTAACAAAGAAATGGAAGGATCAATGAATGAGGAAATTCGTCTTGTTCACGACCATTTGGATGAATTTCTCGACGAATTTTCCACGATATGTGTCATCAGACACTTTGATGGACAAAACGCATGCAAATATGAATTGCATACGTGGAAAAAAATAGCGTTAACCCTCCGACTCCTCTATTTCATTTATGAGGAGTGCTTCTAGAGGTATGCTCAGGTATGATCACTTTTATTTGGAGGAGGAATTAGTTAAATGTGCTGAGGTTGTTGGTCAGACGTGGTGATCAGGGTTGTTGTATGCATAGTTGCACTTTGATGAAATTTTTGTTTGCATTGGTGCACCCGGATATGGGGAACGGAGCAATATTTTTGTTCGGGGACTGTGGTGAAATTAGCAACATTTCTTTAGACGATATTCTGAAGGTTTTAGAAAATGTATTGCCAAGTTTGATTATTTGCTTGAATTTTTCAGTAATTATTTATCGAAACGAATCATTAATGCACCGCGCATCCATATAGTCGTAGCATATCACACTGACACCTGTGAATATGAAGGACTGCTGTACATGGATCAGTTTAAGAGAACACATTATGTGCAGATAAGGAACATATTTCGATTGCAACACTTTACTTTGTAGCCAATCTCTTTCTTGAGCTGATTGTTCGTGTAAAAAGAAAATGGCGCATCTGTTGCGCCATGTATCATATGATTCACATTACAGTTTTCTGCTGTCGTTATGCTCTTCGTCTTCGTATACTTGATTTATACCTCAGAGAAGGATATTCCAACTATTCCTCTTAGGTTTTATTTCCGCCCGCTGAGAATCATCATTTGCCATGCATCACTTCGAGAATAAAATCGCAATCATCATCCTTCTTCTCACCCACACAGTAAGGAATTAATATGCGCTTTTGTTCAAAATGAAGAAATAGTTCCCATTTTCCACCTTCACTGTCACTGTTTATGCTTCCATGGTAGTGATGTCTCATGCTTGTCGCGGACCTTATACACTGATGTCAACGGTTCCTTTCTCTCAATGGTTTACTTCATAAGCACAAATATAACTTCTTCGAGCTTCGTAAATCTTATTCTGCTTGGCGATATGAGATTTGTCTCTTGCTTTATATATGTGAAGTGGGTGCACACTGTCACTTCTATTTTATTAACTAAAATATGTGATCCTAGGTATTCACCGAATTTTTTATTTCCCGTGCTCAGTGGGCATTATAGAAGAGTGAACCCATCTAAATACTTCGACGTCACTAAAAACAAAAATATTAGAGAGGTTAATCAATGACTAAGCATTCATCACAAAAATTTCCTCTTTTTTTATAGATCAACTTGGCAATTTAAGGACTGCCCATTGTCACTGCCCAGCCAAAAACATCGCAAAGCCACTTCAACCGTTCGCATCTCGGGTACTCTAGCAGTTCCTGAGAATATGTTTCACTCACACATCCAGGAAAGTTTTTAAAATAGCATATAATCATTCATCTTTCCGAATATTTTCTAAGTCATTTGCGTATTTATAATGAGCCGGACATGTATTTTCGTCGACCATCATAGTGAACGTCCAACTTTCTAGTTTGTCCATCACTTGAAAGTATATCCTCAATTCTTTTCGCTAAATATTCTTGCATGAGCTATAACATTACCAATGTATTACTAGCAAAGCAAAAGCGAGATGTGCTACTTCTTTTAGCTGATGTTTTATTGACCTTTTATAAAGAGGCGCTGGTACTCTCATAGTCTTTTCAGAAACTAGAATTTCCAATGGCTTAGCCGTCTGCGATACTAACGTAAATTGTACTCAGCAAGAAATTTGCTAAAAATCTAGCCTCAAATAACGCCAATTGTTTTGCGATTTTGTGCAAAAAATGGTTCTCGTTCGCTCCGTTAACTGCCATCTCAGCTAGGGACAGAAATATAGGTTTTTCAACGAATCAAAGGAAGTGTTAGTTCTCAAATACAAAAGAACGGCGCATTAGATTTTGACGATTTTCTACATTAATTATCTAAAATAAATTACTGTCGCAGGTAAATATAAAAGTAATTAGTTTTTTAGGTCTAAAGTAGCGAAAGAATCAACAAAAAGAATAGAAAGAAATCACTAATGTTCTCCTATTCGGCCAAGTTCTTTTGAGCAAAGTAAGGGAATCCGTTGGCTTAGTGATTTTAAGTCGTTACATTTCTGCTTTTAGCCGCTGTTGACATTGCTTCCTCCAGATTGGGATATAACTTTTTAATTCATTATTCGGTGAACACGTATTTGGCTGCGAGTACATCCAAAGAACAAGCCTTAAAACTGAACTTTGATTGAAAATTGGGAGACGAAACGTCTTTGAGACAGAGAAGGAAATTAAACGATCATAACGATCGAAGCGATCATAGCGATCGAAATGTACTTCGGCAGTTTTGATCATTTCCGGTCGAACAATGATCTGAAATCGCAGCAACATGGATATTGACAAACAAATGGCAGAATTATTTCAATGCATTCAACATTATGAAGATAAACGAAGATTGCAGAAAGTGCTATATATGACTAACCCAAAATAATATAAAGAACAGAATGTAGCGATCGGTGCTTGAAAAGAAATAGCCAACGCCTGCTTTACTTTCACTTCAAAGCGACCATTCTCATAAAAATTTTCAGTTTCTGAACAGAAAAACATGGAGGGTCTTAGGTAGAACACCGATTTGACAAATATATCTAAAATATGCAAAAATAGTAATGGCGAAGTTCGAAGTTAGAAACGATTGACGAGCAAATTCAAGAAATAGAGCCTTAGGAAATACTAATTTGACCAACATTATACATTGGACGCAAATCTTGGCCGGTTTGCCAGAAACTACAATATTTGGTCTAACAAGGCATGTTAAAGAGATTTTATCGTGACCTTCTGTTAGCGGTAATCGCCTAAATTTCAAGCGAGCAGTTTTTTTTATCAATTCAACTCATATTAGGAAGATTCAGCCATATGATGTTATCATGAAGATAGAATGCTCTTTGGAATTTTCAGAAGTACTATATTCAAAAGGAGAAATAGGGACACAGATAAGTGCACATACACAAGTATGGAAGTCACACTGTTCATTAATAATCTTTACGAATATACATTTGTGACAGCATGGAAAATAATACCGTCAAAGATATTTTCTCAAGCGCATTGACCTTTTTAGAAATGAACTGAACCCTTAGTGAATCTGAATCCCCCTTATGTGAACTGAATCCCCCTCTATTTCTGATTCCATTCTAATTGGCCACCTTAACAGTAACTGACGCTTGAAGTAGGAGTGAAATTCAGAAGGAAGCTTTTTTCCGCCGTCCGATCAAATACGGCTTAAAAACAAATTGCAGGCTTGGGATTTTTTTCGCCTATCAGTTTCACAGAAACAACTTGCTAGGCGTTTTTGAATGTCCAATCGGTCATTTGAGTTATCTCATAAACATGTACTGCAAGCTGGTGAGCCGGCTTCTTTTGTTTCCTTACCCTCGAATCGGTAAGCTTTAATTTTTTCGAATTGTGCAGCTCATCGGCATAGCTTGTTTTCAATGACCTATTGTCAACCAAGACAGATTCCGCCAGCTCCGGAATTTTTGCGTTTACCTATTGACCAGCGCATGTAAACTGTAACCATGTTATGAATTATTTCCTTCGAAACGTCGGGAAAGAAACGCATATGATTCTCCCGATCACGGAAGTGGGGTAGCTAGGAGACGATGGTCTTGATTGTTCTACCGGAAGATTTCAGGAATATGACGCACACATCTCTTGGAACAACTTATGTAATAGCATGAATTTCCAAAAGAAGGCTAAACGATCTGAACGAACAGACTGAGTGGAATCTCGAAAATTGATCTGCACAGGGCAATTTTTTAAAAGCGTTTTTGGCATTACACGTCGTTCAGCATGATTAACACCCCCTCCCCCCCACCTTCCCACTTCAGCGCAGCATAAACTATTGCTGGCAAATCCCGATCGACGGGCGCAAGAGTGCGTATTGCGGCGACGGGAAATATTGCTTCAAATGCCTGTGCTAGTGCAACCAAAGAGTAAGTGACCAATATTTTGAGTGCACAGACTCAATTGTTCAAGCTACTGATGTATTACTGTTCGAAAAGAATGGTTCGTAAATGAAACCACCGGTACGATAAGCACACAGCTAAAATGCAGATACTGATAGATTTCGGACACTTCAACCGTTAAGCATTGCGGCACTTCAACTGACCTAGAAATATGATATTTTATGGGTGCAACATGTACCACAGCATGACTTCCAAGTCATTTTCCAGAGTGATCCGCCAATTTTGCATTGAAAAGTTGTTAACACCTTCAGGCAACGAAACTTCGCATGGATTTATTTTACAATGAGTGGATTTGCGTCTTATGTCGCTCGAACTACTGAAATCCACATTTGAGAATCGACATATTCCTTTCTTGCAAAGAATGCTTCGAATATTTTTTTGCGCTTTGCAACCTAAATATATGAGGAACGGCCTTTATTACACGTTGCAAGTCTGTTTAGGAGTACTGATCTTCCATATGATCGGACGATCTGGTTTCTGATATCGAGCTATTAGGAATTTTCCAGGGATGCTTTACTCGTCTCAAATTTTAAGGCCATTTCTCGAAGTCCGTACTGAGTGAGAAGCCAAAAACTGTACCGAAGCGCACACCGGAGATACACAGTTGGCGGTCCAGAACGGCGAACACTCGCTCCTAGCTTTATGATGCATCCGCGGATCCAGAAACATCCTGCGACCTCACGAAGTTGAATTTCAGTTGCACCGCCTTTGTAATTTAGATAGTCTTGCACCTGAATTCCTTGCTTCCTGTTGAGAGTATTCGACTGCACTCGACATGTAAAAGTTCCACAACAATAACAACTCCTAGAATGAACTTCATATCCCGTTCTGATATTCGAGCAGCTGCTGTCGACCAAAGCACCACGATGATGGGATGACGAAGCTCCTTATCCAACGGAACATAGCACAACGATCCCGACTACTCTAATGATTTTTCGCCGTTTTCCGTCCAGGCGTTTCAGAGAAAAACTGCGGTAGATCCATGAGAATGCATTCACAATTCGAGACAACATAACCTCACTCATTGATTTCGAATCGGCATGAACACTTGCAAACGATCAACGCTGAGATCCAAAGCGTAGAGCAGCAGTAGAGCAACACCCACGAGCAAGATTACCGGCGCCTTAGTGTCGAAATGTCATCAAAGACCATAAACATGTAAGTCAAAATTGACCATTTCCAACTACTAAATGCCGCCGAGGGACATCTACGTGTAGATCAAAAAATTTTGCATACCCGGTCTCAAATCTCCCATAAACTACAACATGTAGATCAAAAGCACCGAGCTACTGAACCGCACTAAGGACTATGAATTTGTGCACCAAAACCTCACCGTCTTCCTCACCCTCCGGTAGCCTTCAAGGATTCTGCGCGTGGATCAAAAAATCTACTGCGCCCAAAAACGAGTCCCGGGAGACTCCATCAACGCGCATACGGCAAACCGTCCCAGCCCTTAAACGCCACCAAAACGTTTCGCTGGTAGATCATACGCGTCCCACATATGAAACCATGAAGGCCGCTGAAATATGAAATCGCAGAAATTCAGAAATCAAATACGATTCAGCGGCTCGTGCTACGCCAAAGAATCCACTGCGTCCGGCACCTTCGCAGACGGGAAATGGCGACAACCGTCTGAAAGTACTCAAGGCCCGAACGTGACAGCTCCCCACAGCGCCTCAACAAACGGCGAAAAAATGCAGCCCACGTTAGAAGAAAGAAATCAGGTTGCACACCTACCAGGCTGACGCAAACCACCCGACAAACTAATTTGAGATACCAGCGCCTAGAAACTGATTTGAGATACGCAACTAGCTACAAAATTCCCTGGGGCCGCAACCCTCAGCAATCCGTAGAGCGCTAGAAACGCCTGTGCGACCTCTACAAGACAGACGCGGATTCCTTTGTTCACTGGACACGCCGCGGCCTGTTGTTTCAACAGGCCTCATTCAGTGTGAGTGGGACGCAAGCAAATCTTTAACCAGCGCCACTCTCGGTTCATCTACTCGGACTTGGGATCAGCCCCCGAAAAGTCGTTAAATGAAATCCCCAGCTAAAATACCGAGAGTGGCGAAACACAAAGCATGACAACAATTACACCAGCAATGAAACAATTACATACTGCAGCAATAACAACAACCATGAAGAAGATTACAGAGAACCAGAAAATGCGAAAATATGTCTCATAGAAAATACAAAATAAAGCAATATAATGCGGAAAACCATCATCACTTCATCCTCTGGATATTCAAAAGACTCGTCTATCCAGGTGGCGCTTCGAGAATACCGTCCTAGCCGCTTCTCTCGCCTGACCTCATTATTCTGGCAGCTAGTCCGTACTCCTGCCGTCCTGAAAACACTCGAAGAATACCACACGCAAAGCATATGAGAGCGCATTGTACAACAAGGCCGCATGAGGAAATGCTTCGAAAAGGAAATGAAAGCGTTCAATAAAAGTAGAAGAATTTACGCATGTGTGAATAACAGTAGTTCTGCAATTTATGCGATGTTAATTAGCAATGTGCAAATCCTGCAACCTATAAAAAATCGGTAAGGTTCGGCCAACCTCGGACTAACTACATCACTTAATCTTCAATATCCAAATTTCCGCAATAAAAACTTAGAGATATGCAACGTACTGCTTCCCGGATTAAAGGGAAAATAAAAGGTGGAAAAGGTACAGTTTTCTATGAAATATGTAGTTCAAGAAAGTCGTTTTCACATCATCACACTGCTGTAGAAAAAATTTAAAGACATTTTTTCACCACCATTTAGAATGATTTTCTCCAACTCGTGTACCTCGAACGACGAACAACTTTTCGTTGTGGAAAGAGTGAGACATTTTAGAAGAATTTAAAAATTCTTACTTTCATTAATGATGTATGCTTCGTAACCAAAAGTGCCCGCTGACGAAGCGCCTGGTACCTGCAATAAAATAAAGTCACTGAGTGGTGGAAATGTTATCCACCACAACGCAAATCGTTTCAAATGTCTCAACTCAGACAGTTGATATGACCGAAGTATGTTGCTCTTGGCAACTAAATGACAACGGATGAAGCAGAAAATAGTACGTTTGAATTGGATATATCTGGAAGAGGTCATCTTCCAAATTCAAAGTGAATAAAACCTAATTAGTGCCTTTTTCCATGTAAGCACATAACTACTCCAGCTACACATTCTTGAGGTATCAGTTTTAGTGATTACAAAAAGGATAAGGACCCGGTTCAGATATAACAGGATTAATGAACAAGAGCTGGACCCCTCCCCTCTCCCTCCTCCCCAAAAAAGGGACATAACGGTGGTGCCTGATTAAATGAGCATTTGCACTAATTGGTCTCCCCAACATTCCTTAAGACCTTTGATTCATTATGAGGATCAGGAGCGGATAAAAAAGAAGCAGAGAGGATACAATGACTATTTAACTCAAGAAAAGAAAGTTTTCCGTAAAAATCGTCACTAGCTGGTTTATAAATGTCTTCGATTCACCAAAATTACTTTTTGGACTCCTCTGATCATACATCATGGAAATGATGAAGAAAAGAGTTACAGTTGGCAACAAACGCGAAAATATGAACGGAATATGTAACAACAAATCAGGAGCTAACCATTTAAAAATGATGTTCCCGCATTTTCAATGCTTGATGCTAGAGATCGCTTCTCGCAATATTCGTTTTTTCCATGATCATTCCAGCACAATTACTCGAAGTCGACCAACAATTTCACAAAATAAAATAGTTTCTGAATTATGCATGTTGAATTATGCACGATAAAGTCTCAACATTCACGCCTCATCCAACACTTTTCCTGCCTATATCAATCACCAATATTTTTGGTTCCATGCTTTTCATATACAGTTTTTCCAAAATTTAAAACCCCTCGGATATCACAAAAATCAAGCAAGATGATGTCCCCTCGCCCCTCCCTCTATATGCTTCATTTGCTATGAATCCGAATGACGACCACATCTCATGGATGCCTCCTCTAGTACCCGGCAGCAATTGAACACAGACAGCGATCTATGAAATGTTCTTCTCAGGTGAATTTTTTTCGCATTTCTAAGAACCCCACTCCGAAGTACTTTTGAATCGAATTGAAAAACTTTTCAAAATTAAATCGGAGACAGCAAAGATTTAATTTGAAAAGATAGAAAAACATTGCTCTTCACCGCATTCATCCTAAGAATTATTTAGCAAAAATTCGTTGAATGGCTACGCTTGAAAATACCCCTACATTTAACCGACTGATCCAAATTGTTTCCTGCTCATAAAAACACCAAAATGTTTTCAAACTTGAAAAGCTTCCAATTTTTCTATCGCTCAGATCTAAACTAAAATTTCAAGCACACGATAGGAAATAAGAATCTTGAAATTTTAACCCTTCCCATCATGGCGCCATATTAAATAGTTCAAAGTAGAAACAACTTCCTCACCGTCATATCCCTCAAAGATAAAAAAGGTTTGGCACAATGTAGAGAGAATGATGAACGTGAAAACTCGCAAAATCCAGCTACATAGCACACCAAATCGCTCTTACCGGAGGACAATGACATTCTTGTAATGCCTAGGTGAATATGAACTACTGGTGCATCCCACACCTTTCACATACACTTCACCATGATGACACCACTGCAGCACAAAGGAATCACCAATTGTGCAAAGCGAAGAAACTCTTCGAAACTCATTAAGTAATAGAGTGCAGGTTTTGCAGTATGTCAGCCACAGTTTGCGCAACCACAATGGCATGGAATCGAAGAGATAAATGAAGTATACAATGCGATGCAAGGAAGATGAACAGTAAGAATGAAACATGAAACGAAAACGGTCTGCAGTGATGGTTGTTGGTATGTCAAACAGATCTGTGCATATTCAGTTTTAATTTACTCTAGCTAAGCATCGAATATCTCATTGAGACGACTTCGCGCCCGATAAATTTGTGCCAAAATAACATTTATGTTATGTGGGGAACATTGTGGGTTTGAAATTGCAACATTTCGCCCCAATTTAGTCTAGAAAAACTACAATACGAACAACTACAAATTCGAAGCTCCAGAGTGATGAATAACGACATACCTGCCCCCTCCCACCTAGTCATCAATATCCTCATCAATATTTTATGTTGAGATTATGCTTGCATTGATAATTTATACACGCATCTGTTCTGGGAATGATCCAGAATGACTATGAAAATCACTTAATGGCCTCATAACGCAATAATTCAGAACCATGTGCGGTTTAAAACCCCTCTCTTGCGCCGTACTTTCTTTTCTTTCACACAGCGGAATCACGAATCACATATCAAAGTATGCAGCTATAATTCTTCACGCCTCCTCAACACAAACTAGTCCTAGGAGGACACCTGTGGAGCACAACTTACTGGCCATCATGAAGGAACTGGCATTGCCGCCCAATGATTCCTTTTCAACATCTCAACGGGGTCACTGACCCTCAGTAGAGTGATGGCACGGCCTTAATGACTCATCTTCAACAGTATAATGGGGTCATTATAGGCAATCGTTGAAGAGTTGGCGTCACGCCCAATGTCTCCCTTCAACGGTGGAATGGAATCTCCACAGGTCACCGCTAAGGAGCTGGCATCTTCGCCCAATGACTCCTTTTCAGCGGCTTTGAGGGTACCGTACGGAAGCTCAACAGCAGAAGTCTCCAGCAACTTATCAGACTACCAAAAATTATGATGCAGAATTTGCACAGGAAAAGAAACAAGCCAATTAGGAAGCTGCGTCATTACAGCTATAGGGTGTGAAGAAATTTACAGCTGCACCTCAATACAAATATCGAGCAATGTACACAGGGCAGAAAAAAAAAGAAAATAAGGCGCACATAAATCCCCCGACACAATGGCTCACTGAATAATTGCAAGAATTTTGAGCTATGCAATGCATAGTAAAATGAATATTTCGATTTCCATAATTGAACTATTAGTGAGGAAATTATAAGCGGGACAGTATGACATTCCACTTTGTAACTGTTCGCACTGTGGTTTTTCTAGCCTGATTTTGGACTGAAATGCTACAATTTCAAGCGTGAAATATCCTGGCCCATAACATGAATGTTATTGCGCCACAAATTTATCGGGCACTGGGCTGCGTAACAAACTATATTCTTTTCAGGAGGCTCTTCGCTATTTTGTATGCTCCGACAATAGCGACACTATTCACAGAAAAAATGAGACCTCCTTTACTAGTTTCAAAAATAATTCCAGAAGTTTCTTCAAAAATAATAGCGAACAGTGTGGTGGAATAATCCTTCTTACAAAAATTTGTTCCTTTTTCTTGAATGAGATATTCAATAGCTCAGCTGGAGCACAGCAAACTTTAAGAATCGTGTCACAAATCTGTTTAACGTCACAAAGAACCATCCACTGCAGGTACTTTTTTGACTCGTTTATAATTCCTACTGTACACTTCCAATCACATCGCAATGCATACTTCATTATTTCGATGATTTCAGGCCATCGAAGCAGAGCAAAATGTAGCTGAACATATTATAAAACGTGCACCTCTATTAATAAATGAGTGTCGAAAGGCTGCTCTTCGTTGCACGTTTGGCGCACCTCTGCGCATAAATGGTCTCATAGCAGGGCGAGATATACGTAAGAGACGACTGGATCCACAGCAATTCAAATTCACCTAAGTAAACCACGAACGTCTATCCTCGGGAAGAGCGATTCGCTGTGCTCAAATGTAGCAGAATGCAGGTAATTTTCACACTCAGCATCTTCATTTACTAATATGTCAAGACGAACCATGCAATCTTACAGAAATCATTGAGTTTAACTGATTTACATTAATCATCGATATCGGCATACGAATATGGCAGCTGACAAGATTGGCTTTCTTTTCATCGTCGGTGAATTAATGACAAATCTGCTCAAATTTCTACGAAATTCCGCAAACTGTTTTAAACTGAAAAAAAACCTTTCCGCACAAAAAATAACCATGTGAAAATACCCACCACAGCATAAAAAAACTTGCCATTACCGAATACACAAGAGAAAAATCAAACGCCACCAATCTCGTCAATTACCCTATCCGTATGCCGACTTGTGCGATTTACATAAGTGAACCCGATAAACTCTATGAACGCCGTAAGACTGCGGATTTTTCAGGAAGGCTTGCGAGGATGACGAAAGGAAGATGGATTCTGCTTTGAAAGAGGAAATCCAATTCACAAAAGAAGTTCTTTTGTGGAATCCTTTGTTTCGTAAAAAGCTTCGAAGATTGAATAATGTCACATTCGCGCCTCAAGGTTGCTAGAAAAATTTTAAAGTAACTTATCTTGTGTCACAACTGATGTGGTCGTCTTCAGCGCTGGTCGCTTTCCGACTGTGACCTTGGGCTCAATTCATCCTGACTGGTCCGATGACATCCTAGTTGTCTTCGTGACCACTGGTCACTGCCGCGACCCATTCTTCAAACAAAGATCAGTGTTAACATATGCTACATTCCCAAACTACACTCTATTCATTTCAATGAAGCAAATGATACATATTCATAGAGCCAATAAAAGACAACAAATAAATAAAACTAAATAACATTCCCTTCTAGAGACGCAGTCCACCTCTAACAAAATTTTCCCGAGAGCAAAGGTAAAGAAAATGAACATCAACAAAGGCAAAAACAAAGACGGCTCACAAAGACATTATAAGAATGGTTTCATTTTTCAACCATTTCACAAGAACCATTTCATCCTTTATAACTGTTTAGTCAACAAGAAGATATTATCACCATACGTTTTAATCACTTAGATGACCGTAACATTCTTTCAAAAAGTTTTTTTAATATTGATGATAGAATGAAACATCGAAAAAAAAAATTAAAAGCCTCTTTCGTTCAGCATAAAACCCGCGCTCCCATATTGCAAACTGAAATTCACCATGAACGAAGCGGCAGTTCACAGTTGTTTCCTTCCTAATCCCCACCTGAGAATGCAACACGAACAAAAAATGGATTGCTTTTGATATAACAAATCCCGAGAAAATTGACAAAAGTTAACCTAATGGAACATAAATTCGTAATTTGTAAAATGTAAGTGTTTAAAGAAAACAAACACACGGCGGATTACCGCTCGACTCAAAATGCATCGAACATGCCAGAAGCGACCGTACTATTCTTTCTTGCGAAGCATTTAATCAATAATTGCGGGCTTTTTCTCAGATTGTAGATCACAAAACACTACGCAACTGATAACTCCACTGCGCATGTTAGAACGAAAAAAGTGAGCGTTCTTTGAAACCGAGACCGTAAATGTGATACATAAGAAAAATCTGTTAATAAAGCTATCAATGTGTTTGCTAATTGTAGAGTTCGTGATCAATACTGCAACAACTGAGAAAAGTGTTGCTTCTCTCGAAAAAAAGGACATCACATCTACGGGCATTTTCGAAAAAATTCCTTGAAATTTCACGTCTTGTGAGTTTGTTGATCAAATCGTTTCATTCGCTTATTGATTAACATATACGAAAAGATGCATTACGATACACTACGATAAGACGTGAGATGATTGGTATGAAACGCAGAAAAACATGAAGATAGGCCGAGAGGATGCAGCAACAAGCGAAGTGAAAACACGATAGGGATTTGAGCACATAGATCGTATCCTCGATGACACTCGCGCTGCATGCGTATGTTTCACTACGGTCAGTCGTCACTACCGTAGCGTTCTCATTTAAGTCATTTTTGTGAGCACATAGATTAGGTATTAGGATAAATAATTTTCGAAATCGTAAGCCTCTAACTTAAGTGTTTCTCCGCTTGCAGCCAACCCCATTCAAAACGCTTCAGTCACAGCCACAATCTCGTTTCCTCTGGAAGTGACAGTTCCAGTTGAATTGAGTTCTCATCAAAAACATTGATTTTCGGAAACCCTTGTCGATCTTTATCAGAGATATATTGGGAACAAATTGAGTTTGGCCTCACTTATTAAGAAAAACGTTCCATGAAAGGCAACGAAATGTTTGCAACGTTGCACTCGATTCATTGTCATAAGCTGTATCCTCGATCCTCTCAGTTCGAATAATCAACTTCTCGAAGAAAACAAAATAAACTCTATATGAAATAGCCTCTCACCCCGTCTCAACAACGATATCCGCACATTTTGCTAATATGAGCTCCAACTAAAAGTAGATACACTTGAGTCATACTTCCAGAAGCAATCTTCATAAACGAATGCAAGAAGTTGGCAGCTAATGCCAAATTTTCGAAGTACGCACTTCATACTCACATTCGTTTCGTCCACGGGAATGTAGCATCGCATATGTCACCTAAAAATTCATCAGCAACCCATTCAACTGCCGCATAGAAGACAAGATTCTTCATAGTTTGAGCATTCTTCTCCTTTACCGAACTAGACTTTTTCGCTCACTTTTATTTATTAGTTAATAAGAAACAATAACACAGCATAATACAAAGGCACATCGAATGAGAAATGAGAGAGGTGGAGGAGAAGGGGGGGTAGGGGAAGTCATGAAAGAATCCCTACAATTGAATTATGAATCGACCATAAATCCAAGTCATAACTGCACCACATTTGTGCACGCATAAGGCGCGAGTCTGTTGTGAAGAGCTTCGTTTCTGATTTTGCGAGCGCCGTAGGCGCGAGTCTGTTGCTGTAGCTTTTTCTTTCGTCTTGCAGAGCGCTGAAGGCACGATTCTGTTATGAACATTCGTCTTCTGTCGCTGGGAGCGCCAAAGGCGCGAGTCTGTTATGCAGAGCTTCGAACTCGCCGCTTTCAGCGTTCGCAAAAACAGAACGCGAAGTAATACACAACAGGCTCGCGCCTTCGGAGCTCTCAAACTTGCCATTCAATTATGCAATGTTTTACCATTCAATTGTACATTCTGCAGTAAATTTACTCGCACTGAATAGATTTTTGTATCCACATAAAAGTGTAAACAATTCAAATACATCTAAAGTTACTAGTTCCTTCTTCAATTTTTATTGTTTTTTCCTGCACAAACTTTGATTTTTGCTATGATATATCGACCCATGATCAATTTTATTCACTGCCAAATGTCATTTTAAGTTCTTCTTAACCCTTTTCTTCTAATTTTCTCAATTTTCCATTCGTAGGTTATCCATCTTCCGAAACGTTCTGAAATATTACCGCTTTTCTAAAAAGTTGTTTTTCGATGCTTTAATATGGAACCATTTTTAAATGAATTTATTAATTTTTGAAAAGAATGTTGTACTTTTTATTTGCTCGATACCCTTCAATCTAAAGTTCAGTTATATGAGCTTCAACGATATCTTAAGGTAGCATATTTTTTAAAATCACTTGCGCACAATCTATAAAAGAATTTTTAGACGTGAAATTTTTATTTCAAAATTCATGCTTCAAAAGAGTGATTTTCATCAATATCCAATATAAGAATATGCTTGAATTCCGATGTTTTTCCCTCATCCAATCGCTCATTGGAATCAAAGAAATTTGAAATTTAAGTAATATGCGTTAACCAGTTTAACCCTGAATGAATTCGAGCCTAGAAAATAATAGAATTGGTTGCCTGGCTACGCTTTTCGCTAAACTAAACGGAACAATTAGGCTGATTTTATTCCAAGGATTCATATTCGTGCAGACTTCAAGCACAAATATGTAATGGCATGTAATGCACATCAGAGAAGGTTTTCGGGCTGAGAAAAGCACAAAGGAATTTGTTGAAAGGTTTTTGCTATTATATATTTTATGTCTAGCCAATGATAGGTACAATTTTCGCAAAATATCTTGTGTTCAAACGAAAGAATGCCTCAGATGTCTGTCAGAGTAATCGAATTCTTAACTCGAAGAAGTCTGATGTGTTTCTTATGTTCTCTATGATGTTTAAGGCTCGTTAATTATGGTCTTTCATTCGCTTCTATATTGCTGAAACTTAGGCTAAATTTGCATATTGCATCTTTGTGTGTGGTTGGTTTTAGCGGACTTGAGCGTCCCCAATTTTGGCATTTGTTCGTCAATGTCAAGTCTACTACATAATTTTTTGTGCATTTTCTCCCTGTTGTATTTGGAGAAGTTGCTATGATGTCATCATAAACTTATGTCTGTGTGTCTTCTATATTAAATGGTGTATTACTGCGGCATATTGAGGAGCGGGTGACGGGGTGATGTCATCTCTATAGAGACAAACATATTAGTCAATGAATAACGATTATTGAATCAAGCCTCTTGGTGAAGATTACCTCAAAATTGAGAATGAGCTCGATTCCTAAACAAATCTTCTGATTGTCATTTCAAAATATGCGTCAATCGCCTATCTTTTATCATCAACTGAAAAGCCTCCACTCCCCATTCCCCTCTCTTCTCCTCTCAACTTCACTATTCCTTCTTCCTCCCCATATTTTTTTGGACAATTCAGGCAATCATTCGACAGCTGAATCTATCTCTGACTGAATAGGAAAATAGCATATGACATGAGCAGGTTGTTATGTTTCTGTATTTATTCTCTCATTCATTAATTATTCTTTTCGCAAGCACACGTAAGTGATATCTCGTCAATGTGTCTTTTTTTCTATTTCAGATGAACAGGAAATTTTCAATCATTCACGCTTTGAAATCGGCTTACATGTATTATTAAATTATTTTTAGTAGAAAGGCGAACAGAACGCTCACATTGTCATATATTACTTGTATGCTCTCAGTGAAATTGATTGAAGCGAATGCCTTACTAACAAGTGGATATTATCCGAAATGGTGATAGTGATCCCTAATGGAAAGGTAACTCCCAATATTTCTTTATATTTTTACTTATTTATTTACGTCTATCGCTTATTTATTTTTTACCTTTTCATACATTTGAGTCCATCTTATGGCTTATTATTAATACGATGCTGTGATATTGCCCAATTCAACGTTAATTTCCCGCTACTTTTCGATATACATGTGAAAATTTGAAAACAAATGAAAAAAATTTTCAGAAAAAAGCATGAATTAATGTGGCCGACTCGCTTTTTGCTTAGTTTTGCAATTGCATAGAAAAATCATCTTATTAGGTACATACTTAAATGGTCTTTAGGGCATCATTAAAGGATAATGTGTATTGTAATGTAAGACAAAGTATATTATCAGATTTTGAAAAAATTCAGTAAATTTTTTTTATAAGGACTTGCAATATCAAAGAACTTCAAATATTTAGAAAGAATTCGATGAACTTCTAGCCAGTCGACCGCACCAATTAATTGTGATCGCATTTCATGCGCTTTGGTGTGGTCCATGCAAAATTATGCAACCAAAATTTGCGGTAAGTTTTCTTAAATATTTTTTTTTCAATTTATGCAAAACTAATAAATATATATATGGTTTTCATAAAGTTTACGCATTGAAAATTTCTCACTAAAACGATGAGAAAATAGGTGATCAATGATGATTTTCGGTTCAAGATCTCTATACAACTTTTTGAATTCTTTTTGAAGGGGGGAGGGGGGGGGGGTCTGTCTCTCGCATAATTATCTAAGTTCAACTAAGTTTATCTAAGTTTTGCTTCATTCCATTGTGCTAATCTTTTGATATGCTTTCATCGGTTGTTGTTGCAACAATTATATGTTGAAAATAGAGCCGTTTATTTCAGCTGCAATAAATTTTTGAGAGAAAATACATTTTTTTTTTCTTCAAATAGAAAGTAGTTATATTCAAGAGTTAACTTTTATCCGGAATAAACCTGAATTTAATTATGAATCGAAAATTCTGTTGGAAAATTAAGGCGCATTGGAATTACATTTTTAAAAGTATTTTCAATATTTTCATCTTTTGCTTACATCTCAAAGTTACAATTTCTACGAATGGCTATAAAAAATTTCGAAATCTTCTAGCATAAAAGAATCCCGTTTAAATTCTAGTGTAATTGACACGTCTGTTTAATAATGCTGTGAATAATTGGGCTTTTTTTTGCTCGATTTCAAGTATAGACGACTGAATGCTTTCGACGAGAA
Source organism: Baylisascaris procyonis (assembly GCA_037389465.1). Classification (NCBI taxonomy): domain Eukaryota; kingdom Metazoa; phylum Nematoda; class Chromadorea; order Rhabditida; family Ascarididae; genus Baylisascaris; species Baylisascaris procyonis. Next base: position 73,524 of record JAZARR010000019.1, read on the forward strand.
AGGAAACGTTTTTCAAGATTCAACGAATCGCCGAAAAAATATGAACATTCATTTTGCAATATTGCTTTGTCTAGTCAGTGTTACATGACCATCAAATTCAACCTTTCAATAGCATACATTCAACTGATTTCATTAAATATATTCTTACCACGTTAAAAACCTCCATCCAAAAGAAATCAGAGCATGTAGGACATAGAAACTGCAAAAATTTTGTCGAGAGCTAGAGGAGGATGAACGAGAGGTAGGGCAGGGGAGGGGTCGGAGAGGAAGGTAGTAAAGCTGAATAACTTAACGACCGATAAACCAAGAAGAAGTCGAATTTCTTGTTCATAAGGAGTTGTATAATTCTATGGAAACGATTAGATCCCTATACGGGAGAAAATATTTAAACTGGACATTGGTTCACTTCATCCACAGTCAGGTACGTTTCGGACTGTGATCAGCGGATTCGTAGAGCATTTGCAGTCATCAGATGCCATATTTTTTGCATAAATTTTAGATGTCTTTTAGTTTTCGTTGCTTTTTAATGCTAAATCCCGAAAAATTGTTGTACTGTTGCATTTATAATTTTTTATTACAAACTTTAGTCTTGAAGATCCCTTTTTTCAGATATTTACTTTCAATTTTTTTAATTGAAAAATTCATAAATATCGTTCGAATTATGAATAATAGATATGAAAAAGAAGAGTAAATATGTGAAGCAATATATGAATAATTTACAGAAAATCTCAGAGGAATATGCGGAACAAGTCATTTTTATTACGGTGGATGTAGATGATCAGGTAAGCATCAAACAATTCTTGAAAATTTCATTCAGGTCATATGTTAAAATAATTCAACACTACCTTGAGCATGTATCTACCTTTACGCTGAAATATGCCATTACGTAAAAAAACATCTCCATGCCAATGCAATCGCATATTAAAGTATACTTATACTAAAATTTGTAAAGTTTCATTGCGTCATAGTGGCTAAGTTAAGAGATGCTTTTCACAAAATTATAGGTATATATATATATATATATATATATATATATATATATATATATATATATATATATATATATATATATATATATATATACGAATTCGAGAGAGCGTTACATTTAAATTTAATTCAGAAACAACTCGCAGACGAATACGGTATAAGAGTGATGCCGACCTTTATTCTCATCAAAAATGGACAACGTTTGGTGAGTTATCTTCAATTTCAATGCTCATTTTTCGTTGAGATTAAATTCTTCTAGCAGAAATAGTGATGTCATTGTAAAAAAAAAATTCCGACATAATATTTTGCTTTTATTTCTTCCAAGAAAATGGTATTATATTATGTTTTTACCATTTTTTCAAATATCTAGTGTACTGTATTTATAATGCACCTGCGATATGATACTTGAAAAATCGGGCTATACTGTGATCATAACCTACTTGCGAATTTAGATGTGGTACGATATTGCACTATACCTAATATCAATGCAAGTAGAGTACGAAAAATATAATATCTTTTGATATGATGACATCACCAGTTGCAAATTCTTATCACAAATTTGTATTTGTAAACCATCTTAATTACGCTAGCACGCCTCTATGCTTGTTGATGCCATTGTGACAAATTTTTCGGAATAATAAATGGTACAACCAACACACTACGATCAATCCAAAATATCGATGTAACATTGCTATTATATTATATTAGCTCCGTTATTTTTGCGTAATTTGTGATATTATTTACGATTGTATTAGTAAAAGTGTTGTTTATGCATATTCTTCTTATATGCCATTCTATTCATTCTATAATAAATTAGAAAACATCATCGTGTATTCGAAATATTTTCTTGGAAATTCTATTCACAACGCCCACAATATTTTTGCGCTAGAAATCTTAATATAAATAAACACTTAGAACTTCATTGTTTGATAGAAATACTCAAAAGTATATCGATATTTTATAAACTCAATTAATGCATAGTTCCTATCAAACGCATAATTTTTCAATAAAGTTCACTCGAAATTACTCATCAAATATTATTTATTTATTTAATTCGATTCGTTTTTAATAAAATTAGCAGCACAAAATTTGAAACAATTATAATAATGCGAATTTCAACGAGGAGTTTTTGTTAATATAAATGGATCTCGCACTGTCTAAATTTACCAAACGGTCTAATAGTAATATATATTAAGTAGCCATTCTTATGGGATAGATTTTGTTGTAATACTTTCAATTTCTTTTGATAGATTAAATATTGTGACTTATTTTAACGGAGAGAAAACTTCAGTTTCTGAAAAATTGAAAATTTTAACTCTGATATTTCGAATATTTTCAAAAAAAACTTTTTTTTTGCATTCCAGGTGTGTTATATTTGAGCCGAAAATATAACACACCCCACTCTAGGTGTGTTATATTCATTCCCCGAAACTTAACACTTGATAGGGTGCGTTGATTCTTTAAAAAAATTTCCTTTTTTTTCTACCATGGAAATTTCACATAAATTAGCGTTAGTGTTTTTAGTATTTATGCTACTGTTATGCATTTTGATAAGTTGCGAATATGATCGCTTTATTATTGTTGTCGGAGTGAATTCTGAAAAATAAAAATTAAAGTTTTATTTTCGTCTCAAAGAAAACAAAATATGAATGTAATTCTTAATTATAGGCAACAATCGAAGGCAATCTATTCAAACAATTGCGGCGAACAATTGAAAAACACAAATAATGGATGTCAATATTGTCAAGAATTGTTCTGCTGCTAAGTATGTATAAAATTTTTCAGAATATAAAACTTGCCAGTGTATAACTTGGTTGTTTAACAACTACCATAATATGGATGCTTGCGAAATGCTCAAAAAATACCGCAGATTGAGCTAATTTGGCTGACGTCTAACTCTTTAAAATAAAGGTAGTGGGATCTCCATCAAGACAGCGTAGATTGGATATTTTTAATGGAATCTATAGTCTAAAAGACCTAACATACATGAATTTAGCTTAAAGTTTGACCTTATTGCTTTTGATTTCAATCAATTGACTATAGCTGTATGTAGATCAAAACGCTAACCAGAACAGTGCATTATAAATTTTTGTTGAGATTTCATTTATCAAGAGTTTCTATAAAAAATCATCGAAAAATTTACTGAATCACATATACTTAAAATGTTTGAATGTGTTTTGTAGAAGTTTCTCAATAGCCAACAATGAAATACATATAGACTAATGGAGAATCCGTAACTCGAAGAGAGATTTTGCAGACTTGAAAATTCCATCTTGAATTATGATGGATCACATTTATTCTCGAGGAAAGTAAATGTCGTCTTTGATCATCCCATAGGAATGTAGACATCTAATGACGTGATGAGCCCGATAAAGTAAAATATTTTATGGAAGTTCACTCTTCTAAGAGTAGACTTTTATGTAAGTTCACTTTCAGTCATGGCAGCACTAACTTTTCGCTGCAAAAATTTGAATTTAATCCTCATTCAGGGGATGATTGATTACTTGTAAAGTTGAACGGAAACAATTACTTCTACTTGAACGGAAACAATATTCTATGCATAAATAAAGATACAAATATTTGTAGAAGCAAATGTTATATTGTAAAGATCTATGTTGGAATGAAATTACAAGTTGTACTCTTTATATTTTATCGCCGCAATTTAAATATTGCATTCTTTCTTTTTTTTTACATTGTAGATCATGACTTATATGTTTAAATATTATTAAAAACGATCAAATCCGATCAAATCCGCTATATATTTAAATCAAATTCACATTGATATCAATTGAGCCATATCGTTCGACAAAAAAAAAACGTCCACTAGCCGAATATTCGACTCATATCAAAACATTTCTTGATCCTTCTTTACCCCAGGTGATCTTTTGAGTCGCCAATTCCGCCACTCGAAAGTGCACATCAGAAAACAATGAAACCTTTGATCTTCAGCAATTGTCATTCGTTTATAACATGAACATTATCTGCGTAATTCAATTGTCTGTCATTAAGTCTTCTAGTGTTCACATGTTCGGCACACAGAACGAATCACTTCAAATGTTTCTTTTCTATGATAACACATTTGTTTGTTATGATTAGCATTTGATAAGATGTCAAATTTTCAACATAAAATTAGCAGATTAGACAGCTATTTGTGGACATCTATTTGTGTTTCCTGCCTCACTTATATCCAATATTCCTCATTCGTGTTATATTTCATCTCAGCTAAGTATTGATCAAATTATAAAAGCTTATTGGCAATTAATAAAGTTGTAAGACGAGAAAACATTCAAATTTCACATAGATTTTATTAATGATTATTAGTAAAAAGCTCTATGCATCATTTCGTATCGCTAGCTTATCAAATGACCATATAAGTGGTCATTGTGCAGTGGTCATCGGTGAGGTTTGTTCGTTGACGTTCGTACCTCGTTCACCTTTTATGAGTTTTTCAACGGAAGCGCTTCGTTCGTTTCGAAGAACCATAGTGCTTCTTGATTTGGAACGCAATTTTAGAAGACTATTTTCTGCTACTTCAGCACGTTCTTCAGCACTTTCAAGTGCCAATTGAACTTGTCGATATTTTTGAAGATTCATATTTGCCACTTCCTCCTGAAAATTTCGTTCATCATTTTCATCAAATATTTATCGTGCATTTAAATATTTGTAAACAAAAATTGTTCGATCATATGCTCAAATTAGAATTATTTACGAGGATGCTAAGATGAGCTAACATGCCTTTATAACCGTAAATTTATACTAACAGTGAAAGAAACATTTTCCCTGCTGAATCGTTGGAATTTTTTTTTTGCTTTTTTTTTAAAATTTTAGTATGAAAATGTGAAGACACGAATTGCTGAGGCATATTCATATTCTAAAAATCGCCCACTTCGTTCATTTCTGATCATTCAAAAGCAATGCAGCAAACATTTACCAAAATTAAACGTTATCTGCTTGATTTGTATAAATTATACTATATAGGAGAATTGCTATGGTACACTTACGGCTTCGTCTACTTGTTTCTTCTGCAATTTGATTTTGCCTTGAAGTTTTTCGATGAGATCGTTTAGACGATCGAAATTTTTCTTATCCTCATCGACTTGGAATTGCAATTCACGACAACGGCGTTCTTGTTTCGAGAGTGTTTTCATTGCATCCTGATAACGTCGCACTTCATTCTCTAATTCAGTTTCAGCGCTTCGTACACGTTGCTCCATTTTAGCGATCGCTTTTTGACCACCTTTAACTACTGCACTTTCCGCATCTTCTAGTTTAGCTTGCATTTCTTTGATAGTCATCTCAAGACCTTTTCGTACTCGATCAATATGTGCACTATGCTCTTGTTCTTGACGTAACTCTTCGGAAAGACGTGCCGCATCTGCTGCAGCTTTTTTCGAACGTTCCTCGGATGCTTTCAACTCGTTTAGTGTTTCATCCAGATCGGTCTAAAATTCAAGGTTTTAATATAGGCAAACATTTCATCGAAAGCATTCGCACTGGACTTTCACTGCAAAAATGGCGAAATACCTTTCACAAGTTGACATTTTTAAATTTTTTCATTCATTAGAGTAAGTGAAAATATTCACTTAAATAATGAAAGTTTCTTTTTTACTCTTATTTAAGCTAAAATGATGAACTATGAAGTGATAAATGAGAAATAATCAATCTATACTTAGATGTTGGATTTTTAACTCGAATTTTGCCTCTGATAGCATAAGAAATGATAAGTGATAAAAATTAAGCATTACCCTTAGAAGTTGCATTTCTGATTCGAGCTTCTTCTTTGCTGCATTTAGATTAGCATTTCGAGTAGTTAACTCATTTTCTTGCTCTTTGCATTCGGCGAGTTCAACTTCTTGTTGCTTCTTTAGTCGTTCAGCCTATAAGACAATGAAATTTTTGATCCATCGCGAGAGCAAATCACTAAGCTACTTTAAGGTTCAGAAATCAATCAGGATGGAAGCAAACTTGCTGGTGGATATAGCCGCAGCTCCATGGTTTGATCGTTTCATATAGTTATTGCTTTGCCTAATTGCATTCCACCCACATCCTTAATTCTTACTAGCACTCCACAATTCTTCAAGCCAGAGTGTCAGGATATATATTTACATACAGGAAAATGGCGAACTGGCTAGATTCTTTATCAAAAAGCCATTCGACAAATTTTTTCAAACTTAATTCAATCCATCGAGTATACGTTCTATCCGCTTATGAGTAATCCAACACAAACGGCTTTCATCATCTTACTCTATTTATAAAAAAAAAAATTAAATCTCAATGAGGATATTAAATAAGAAGTATTGAAAATAGCGAACTTGCATGATGTTGACCATAATTTCTTCTTTTTCGGATTGTGCAAGTGCAAGTCGTTTCTCAGCCGAAAGGAAATTCTCTCGAAATTCGTCTCGATGCCTTTGCTCATCATCGATTTGCATTTGCAATTCTTTGATTTGTTCAATATGTCGTTTGATGTTCTTTTGGGCATCAACATTCGCTTTATTTGCATGATCTAATGCGATCTCTAGATCCTGAAACGACAGTTGTCCGGAAAAATTCGTAATATATATATATATATATATATATATATATATATATATAATTTATGCAAAGCTAAACCTTTCAATGCAATGTAATAATTTCTGTTTAGCATTTTTTCCGCTTCTGAAAACCATCATTTTACTTGAGGAAATCCACAGGTAAAGTTTCCAGCACAAAAGCATTCTTTAATCAATGTCTTAAATCTATTCTGAGCGCGACAACTCTTCAGCAAAAGTATTGCTCTTCTATTGCAGGCAATTACGACTTAGAATAACCAATGGGTAAATATTTTTTACTGCAGTTTAAATTTGTGATTACGAAAGTACCATAAAAAATGTTATAACTTACATTAATGTCCGATTCAAGCTTCTTCTTTACACGTAACAATTCGGTTTTACTTTTCACTTCAGCTTCCAAAGTTGCCTGCAGAAAATTATATCTTTCAATAAAATAACGATTTAAGTAACTGAAGATGATGCGTCTTTAAGTAACTGAAGAAGTCTGCTAGGAATGTATATTGAAATATTTTCGGTCATAACTTTTAAATTTTAATAAAGAATTCAGTTGCAAACGTTTTGTTCTATAGAGATTTATATCACTTAAGATATTTGTAGTAAGTCAACGTCAATAAGAAAGAAGGCAATTCGAAACTGCGATCATCTGTCGATAAGGGTTTGTCTAGCGGTGGAACTCGCTGACGATAACAATAATAATGAAAGAAACCAAATGATTTCGCCTATTCGAAGAATCTATTCTGTAAAAAGATTTAGGCTTATAGAGAAGAATGCCTCCTATATCTATCAAAATCGAAATAAAATATTCAAAGACAAGATGATAATATTAAATGAGACTTACCTGCATTGAATCGAGTGCTCTTTGATGATTCTTACGCGTGTTTTCGAATTCTTCCTCTTTTTCTTGAATACGCTTCTCGATATCGGAACGTATTTGTGTCACCTCAAGTTGTGCTCGTGCTACTTTACTCTCTTCGGCTTCAAGTGCTGCTTCAGCTTCATCAAGAGCATGTTGTAGCTCATCTTTTTCGATGTCAAGTCGTCGTACAACTTTCTGAAGTTCATGAACAGAGCGTCCACCATCGCCTAATTGATCTTGCAGATCTTTAATTTCTTGACTAAGTGTCTTATTATCGCGTCGCAATGTTTCCACTTGCTCAGTGAGGGCTTCATTTGATGAACGCACTTTAAACAACTCGGTCGATGAATTACGTGCATTACGTCGCGCAGCTTCAAGCTCTTGATTAAGGTCATCCAACTTTTTCTTCCATTCATCAATAATCTTATCAAACATTTTTTGTTTCTTCTCCATTTGTGCAATAACGGTTGTATGACGTTCCGTCTCCGATTGTGCTTCTTCAATTTCAACACTAAGACGAGATTTCGCCTTATCAAGTGCGGCAATCTTTGCATTTGTAGCGTCTAATGTTTCCTGAAGTTCAAGAATTCGTGCTTGTTGCTTCCTTTTAACATCCTCCACCTCATCGGCACCAACAAGTCCTTCACCTTCGAATTTTGCTTTCCATTGTTGAATCTCTGCATTTGCTCTACTTAGCTGGCGTAAAATTTCCGCTTTACTTGAAACTTCTTCATCGATCGATTCATGTAGTTGCTCCACTTCATGTTGTAGATTCTTTGCGGTCGCATTCAATGTCTGACGTTCACGTGTCTCATCGTTAGCCGCACGTTTTGCCTCTTCTAATTGACTAACATATTGTGTTTTCATACGTGAGATTGCAGTTAATTGTGCTTCAAGTTCTTCCACTTGTCGTGTTAGATCACTATTCTCGTTGTTGAGACGTACTTTAAGTCCAACAAACTCCGATACTTGTCTTGCTTGCTCGTCACATTTACTCTGTAATTCAGCAACTTGTACTTCAAGTAATTTTGTCATACGTTCTTGATCGGCTTTCGATTTAATTTCAACATCAAGCATTGAATTCACATCTTCTAGTTGACGTTGTAATGATTGACGTTCTTTTTCGGCTTTTGTTTTCGTCTTTTGTAGTTCTTCAAGTTGATCACTAAGCTCGGCAATCGCATCACCGTTCTTCTTGCGCATGGCGGCAATTGTACTCTCTTGTGCCATATTCGCTTCATCTAGTTCACGACGTAATTTCGATAGTTCAGCTTCACGTCTTTTATTAAGCTCGATTTGTGCAGCTGTCGCGCCACCTTGTTCATCTAGTCGTTCGCTCATTTCTTCGAGTTCACGTTGCATATCCGATTTTGCACGATCCGCTTTAGATCTGAGTTGACGCTCATGCTCAAGCTCTTCCTCTAGCTCCTGAGCTCTTGTCGAGTTGTCTTTTATTTGTCGTTGCATGCGATTGACCAATGTTTGTTCCTCTTCGAGACGAACACCAATTGAATGTAAATCGGCCTCCTTTTTCTTGAGGCTACCTTCGAGTTCACTTTTTTGTTTGCTTACCTCTTCGATATTTTCCTGTACAATTTTCAATTCAGATTCTACTTTTCTTTTTGCCTTCTCAATATCCAATCTTCCACGTTTCTCTCGTTCCATATTTTCCTCGAGCTCATCGAGAGCTTGTTCAAGCTTCGCTTTGATGCGATTTCCTTGGGCGCTTTTGTCCTCTTCGGCTTGAAGATCTTCGGCAAGCTTACGATTTGCTTCCTCGTGTTGTTTCTTTTCTTTGTTCAATTTTGCAATCATTTCATCCTGTTGGTTCATTTCTTCTTGCAATGATTTGATTTGTTGTTCTTTTGCTTGTTTTTCCTCTTCAGCTTTCTGCAACTCGATCCCAAGATCACCAAGACTATGCTTCAAGTCTTCACAATCTTTCTCTGTCTTCTTTTTAGTACGTTGCATTTCAGCAGTTTTCTCTTCTTGTTGAGCAAGACGTTCATGAACATCCTTCAGATTCTTTTCAAGATCGTTTTTCACTCCAACCAATTTGCTGAGTCGCTCCTCCACCGTTGCGGCACCACTTTTTGCAAATTCAAGTTGAGCTAATAATTTTTCTTTCTCATCCTTCGCTTTTACTAATGATTCTTCAACTTCCTTACGACGCTTATCCTCCTCTTCAAGGATTTCTTCTAATTCGCCCATTTTATGCTGAAGATTGTCTAATTCCTCTTGCATTTTACCCGATTTCAGCATAGGTCTTATTCGACCAAACACTTGATACCATCCCCATGCTCGAAGTTTGCTCCAGTTACGAATATTCTTTTGCACTACCACCAATGCTTTCTTCTCATTTCGTTTTCGCTTCACTTCAGTCTAAAATTGTGGTTATAAATTAACGATAATGAAATCAAGCAAAAGAAAGCATGACCTTTTTCCTTTCTTACTGGGAATATAGCTCTCGCTTCCAATTTTTTCCTCACCTTACTTACCTATTTACTCGACTTTTTGAGAACTATTAGAGAGTATTTATTCCATATAGTTCAAGAATGTAGTTTATATGGATGGTACAGGTAAGTTGATTACCTTATCAGAGATAATCTTTGCGCGCGAGGAGCATAAAAAGGAAAGAAGGATGGAGTGTTAAATAAAAGAATGCATTCTTTGTAAACTACGATGCGATGGAAGGAGAAGAAAAACATAAATAAACACATCTCGCTTTTCAAATGATGACGTAGACGGGAAGATGGTAACAACTTGACAATTACTTGAGCCAGTATGTTGGAAAAAGTCGACTTTATCGCGATACATTCGCTGATTATCCACTTACAAAAATTCTACCAATCAACCCTCATCCACATAATGTTTGAGAATGAAAACCAGTGTCGAGTGGATTGGCCAATGTTACGAAATTGATTAGTCAGTGCTCCTAATTGTTGCGAAATTTCAGATTATTAACTGGTGGAAAATTTTTCGAAGAGGTTCGAGGTGCTAAGATTCATGAATGCTCTCATATACGTAAATGCAGATAGAAAGAAGCAACAACAGAAACAAACCAGTTGAAAAAATGAGCGAATATGTGATTGAAGGTTTGCGGCGAGTAGCTCGAGCTTCTCATCTTTAGGCTCATTTTTAACTTCATCTCCTCCTTCGACCGTAACGTTAAGCATAGATTGTTCTTGAGTATTGGTTTTTGTGGCTTCCTTAGCCTCGTGTTTAGCTTCGGTTTTTGAATGTTCTTTTGCCTTTGCCATGCGCTTAGTGATGCCCACCTTCAAAATATTCATATATGTACATATGTAATTAAGCTCTACTCGCCTCTAGAGATTTCCGATATTCTCGGAAAATAAATCCAGAAAATTAGGTAATTAAAAGTGATCGCATGAAACAACGTAACTCACTCATTAATCGTGGACGCGAAATCTTCAGATTTCGCTTAAGAAGGTTGAACTATTGAGAAAAAGATATGCGGGTATATCTGAGTATAATAATATAGCTAAACATAATACAGTAGCCTGCCTAAGCATACGGCCATTAAGTCAAATATATCTAACGTAGGGAATTATATGTAATAAATATTATATGCATTGTCATCACCATACAGGATCATACGAACATACAGGAAATCAATATTGGGCAAATGAAAATCGATTGTTATTCTGTTTCAGTTAGATATATATGCTATGCGATCTAAAGTGGCACATTGTGGAAACCGAACTTAAGAGTCAACGCTGTCAGGTGAGATAAAAGTGTTGACTTAAATAAAAATGCACTTTTTTCAGCTAGCTAGTTTCGTTGAAAGTATGTCAAATAATTTGTTACGGTGCCACTTGAGTGACGTTTCTTGCCTCCTCTTTTACTAAGTAATTCACTTTGTGAATATTTAGAAAATGCATTCACTAGTCCCTATTTCTTAGCAATACTTTTCCCTTACTTTTTCCTCATCTATCATATTATTTCATGCACATCGAATTTCTTCTTCTACTCAAGTCACATTCTCAAATGTAAGCTGTAATTACTGAGTAAATACCAAGAATAGAAACGAGGAAAGGAGCTTATAAATAAGTGAGAAAGCGCATCAGAAAAGCTGACGCGATGTGTGCTTTTGCAATTCTACTTATTAGACCAACCAGCATCCTAAATTACAAAAAAAATGAAGGATGGCCTGTAAGGTATTCATATTATGCAAATTTTGTGCAAAAGATCCGTTTTATTGAAATTGCTTAAATTTTATTGAAGTTTATTGAAATTGGTGACAAAATTTTCGCCACTCAACTAGGCGCGACCTGATTAGTTGTAGAATGGATGAAAATTTTCACTCATAATTAGTACCTAATAATACCTTCCGAAGCTGATAAAATAACTTGAAACGTAGGTCAGAGGTCATCACTCAGTGTAGATTGTGCTCACTAATTATCACAACTCTGGTTGTAGTGCTTGTCATGACGAAACCAACACATCGACAAATATACAGACAAACATTTGCACAGACATCGCTATGCCATTGTTTTCTAACAGATGACCTTCAAAGATATGGATTCAAAGAAGGATATGAAAGAATACAGTATTTATAAATGAAAAATTGAGATCTTGTTGAAAATTCTTTCAAAATTAATCGTAAAATAATTGTAAAAAATGCTTAACGATCCTATCGTTCGGCTTAAAAATGTAGCTCAAATGATGGGATGATCTACTTTATTTCAAGAGGAAATATTACTGTAAACCATCGTATTAATTAAGGAGTAAACAAGATAGTTGGAAACTCTCTCTCTTTTCATCCAATGTGAACAGAAAAGATGTGCTATGTTTGGTGGATTAGGGCTGTTATGAACTCATCAGTGTATCCGAGGCACTCGTTCCTTCCTAGACTGCTTTAAAGGATCTAATCAAAGCGTTTGAAAGAAATTGTGGAATTATTTGTTTTGTTCAATATCATTTGCTTCGAATAGCTCGGAAATATTCATGAAAAATATGCCATTCAAAATTATCGAAATGCATAAACAGCTAAAATTATGTGAAGAAGAAATGAGTTTTCGTGAATTTTCAAAGAATTTTTCCCAATTGCATCTTTGTATGCCTATATTAATCGCATTGTATACCTATTTATTTGTATAGCGAGCTTATAGTTGTTCTTTTCCTTAAAACCGATCAACGCACACTTTTATTAGATCGAAAATAAATCCAAACTGAAATAAGGAGGAGAAATTGCTAAGTTTTTGAAAAAATCAGAAAGACTTTATAGCCTGAAGAATGAGGCACCAAAATTCAATAGTAAAAGAGTGGCTGGAATACCACGAATTACACACCAATATGACATTGAGCGTTTTGACCTTTGTAATTTGTATTGAAATGCAAGGTGTTGCACCACCCTCTATTTTTCCTGTCCATATTCGTTTCCTTATTTCACCTCCGTCACTCCTTACCGAAGTTATTACATATAACAGCAGCCGCAGTGCAATGCAATATCATCACTAAAACTTTCACATTGCAAAGGAATGTTTATGCACTTTCGAATTCGAAATTTTTCAACCACAGTTATATTGTCGAATTTTTTGGAACGTTTTATGAGCAATCATTGTCTAGCTAGAAATAAACCAGAACTTTCGAATATCTGAGATCAAAAACTTTTCAAGGATCTCATTTTGGATCAGCTTCAACGTTTTCCGATCAGGCCATAAGACTTGTGGTCTTGGTTATTGGAGCAATTCTGGCTAAGGCTTAGTGGAGGAATTCAATACTATCTTAGCATACTCATTTATTTGCTAAAATAAACGCAAACTAGTCGATTTGCGATGTAAACGATCAAAGTCAGAGGCACAAATGTCAAGCGAAGAGGACGATCGAAGACTACATCGATTTGTTGCATAAAGATCAGGTACACACATTGTTTGCACATCGGCATTTATTCAGGAAAATGTTTTGTGTAAAATTTACCGACTGCATTTCTGGATTCTTGGTTTTCGTTATTGTTGTATAGCAAAGAAAAGTTAATCCAATGAAAGGAACACTCTAATTTCATTGAAAACTTATCTATATCTAAGAATACTAAAAGAACACTCAAATATCCTCTACAATCTGCTTGTACCTACGGAAGAATACGCAAATGCTCTTCACACTTGCACTTCAATAGTTCATTTCAGGAACGTTTGGAGTGAGATATTGATTAATAAGGAAGCAATATAGATATGTGTTTATGAGGCAGTTTGAACGCTACTTTCATTTAGTCTTTATTTATCGTGTAAGTAAATTGGAGGATAAGCTCACCTTTTGAAAAAATTTTTGCTCTTTGATATCAATGAAAATATTCAAATTACTGTTAGAAAATTAAAATTTCCATTTATATCTACCTATATTAATTCTCCGTATATACTTCAGTTTTCTACCGAGGTATACAATAAGATAGAGGAGAATAGAATTAACGAAGTTTAATCGATAGCAATTCAGTAGCAATTTCATATATCAAAAACAAGAATAAGCTTGCTTAAGAAAGCAGTAACGCTTACGACGGCAAACGACGATTGTACACTGAATGAAATAAGTGAAGTTGCACTGTATGTGGATCGCTTTAAAGTATACCACATAACGTTTTTTTCTTACACCTCTACAGTCGTCTCTTTTTTTTGTTTCGCTAACGGAAGAGCAAACACTCAAACATTTAGCTGATCACTCACCAACGCAATCTTCTAGCCAATCCGACGACATCCACCGAGATTTGCTACTCTAAATGCTTGTAACGATAGAGAAAATGCAAAAATTGAATTGCTATTGAAGAGACGGTATTGTTGGTATAGACAAGAAATTCTTAGCATTCCAGACATATGCCAGGATTGGGAGGATACTTTCGATACTCTCGTCTACGATCCTTATTGTATCAATGGGTTTCGTCGACCGTCTCTTTTCTGCTTTGTTTAGTCATAATAGAGAAGGTATTAGAAGAATCCGCTTCGTATCGCTATATTTGGGATAGATGAGTGTGGATATTTTTATTGTGCTGTTGTTGCTTGCAGTTGTTTTCAAGTTGAATTAAATATGGTAAATGATATTTACGATACATCTGTCAGTGTGGCGGTAAATCGAATAATGAAATATACTGTATTCACTGGCACAATATTTGAAAATATAATTTTGCACATGCATACGCAATGGAATTGTTAGGCATGAGATTTTGTGAGAAGTGAAAATCTCGTTAAGAACACGGAAGTTTAACACCGGCCTTTCTCTACAGCATCTGTTCGTTAGCTTATGCTCCGAGCTAGAGTTGCATTTGAGCTGAGGCGAATACTCAAGCTGAATGCTCCCTAATGTGTTTTTTCCTTGCCTAAGAAGCGATAAAGGGAAAGGAAATGCCCGCTAGGTCTAATTAGGAGAGCAGAGGCTGCAAGAATCTTGTTCCGAGAAAATCGCCGAAGGTATTTTTGAAGGATATAGATTGAAGAGTGCTATTTATGTTGGCGGCTCTAGGACTCATGGAAGGGAGTGGAAAATTAACCCTCCAAGATAGTGCTTCATATTTGCAACAGCGCTCTTGCAGCAGTGATATACTACTCGAGCTAAGCGATTTGGGGGCTGCTATCATCAACGAATGGTCAACGGGAGATATGGATCAGCGACTGGTTAACGGGAGATATGGATCAGCAACTGATCAAAGAAAGATAGGGGGGAGTTATTACTTGCCTGAATTCGGCCGGACTATCTCAGAATACGGCCACTCGTTGCACTATTTAACTTTAATTGCTTACTTTTCAGTCAATGAGAGCATTGTGAGGAAGGTTTTGCCCTCCTACTGCTTCATATGCTTGGAGTAGCCAACTTTACAGGCCGTCAGCTCGAAATATAAAAGGATAACATCCATCATGGAAATTTGTAAGAGGTACCCATACGACGTAAGAAACATATACAAGCGATCGATAAACGTCTGAACTTCTTTCGTTGGTGTCAGAGTGCCCTATTCGGTATAGCATGGTTTTAAGTAGGTGACACAACTAGAGTTCGTTGCAACAAATAAGTTTCATGTTTGCTAACTAGTAGTACCTTTATTCGCATAGTACCTAGATGAAAAAATGCAAATTTAATTGGAAGGATGCATTTCAGTTGATCTACATGGGGGCAACCTTTTTAAGACAACTTAGCGAATTGGTATCCTTTTCTTATTTTCTTACGGCAAAAAAAAAATTGCTAGCACATTCTTAGAAAACATTTTGCATATGTAATAATACAGCTAACTCATATTTCGATGCGTTGAAAATAACAAAATAGAGAAAATTATTCAATGCGGTCAAGAATTCAAGAAACCGTATGTGGGTGGCGTTGATTGAAAGCTAAATCTGAAAATAAAACCCAAATGTTGGCTAAGTTTTTCGATTTCATAGTTAAATATTTCAGTCGACTGAGACATATAATACTCTCTTTTTTTGCCTATTTTTTGCATAATTATTGCTTAGAAAAAAAAAATTCTATATTGAAATTACATCATTTTTATATGTCGTGCAGAAATCACCTCTTTACATCATATTATTATTTGTACATCGTGTCATCAACATTACGAAACAATGAAATCGCAAACAACAACCTTTCATCTTCCATAGAATTTCTGCACTTAATCCAATTGGGTTATTTGAATAGAGAAAAACTTTCGAGAGGAATGTTTTATCTATCAACTCAAAAAATTTAAGGATTTTTCAGCAAGTCAATTGTTGATAAATGTATTGTTTTGCGATCGCTTTGAGTGATAAATAAATCTATTAATTATTCAACTTTCTTTTCTTTTTTCATAGAAAATTTTAAAATTTTTTAATAAAACTACTTTTGACAAGCTGAGCAAAAGGTTCTTTTCTTTGTATTAAAAAAATATATTTTTTTTTCACTTGCTCAAATGCTCAAATTGAAGGACGAGGAAGTGACAAAATGCAAGAGGAATGAAAGGTCGACGAATAATTCCAGAAAAAAATAAGAAACAATTGAGGCAGAAGTGATGATTTTATGCGCTACTGGCGCTGCTTTTTTTCAATGCCAATAAGTAGCGTGTTTGCCGGCCGATATCCGAGTATTTTCGAATTTCATTTGTTTGATCCGAACTGCATCTATTTCTGAAAAAAATTATCGATGAATACCTTTGCTTATGCATATCTTTAATTCATATTCTATCTATAAATAAATTAATATTGCTTTAAATATATACCTGTCTATGCACCTATCGACCAATCATTGAAATACTTTTAAGCAAGTCTACTTAGCCGAAAATAATTACCATTTTTCATTTATTTAAAGAAGCAAGTCGGTAAATGTGACTTCTAAATCAAATACGTATTTCGTTGATAATTTAGTCATTTCATAACTAGAAAGGTATGCAGTGCAAATTAGGAAGTTATATAGTGCATCAGGAATAATCACCTGCAAATAATGAGCGAATTCAAAAACCGGATTTGTTCATAATTTCATTCGTGTTGTTGATTTTAGTAAAATCGATTGTCGTCTACATTGTTTGCGCACTTAACGAATGTATCTTTTAAGCAATAGAGCTTAAATGATCTGTACAAATGAACCCCAGGATTATGTGCAAATTCAAAAAATTTGACTCCTGAATCCATAATCATTAGCTGTGGATTTTTAGGTTTTAAAAAATATTCAAAATTCTAATAAAAAAAAACTCATGAAAACGTTGCAAAAACATCATCTTTGTGCAGTTCCAGTGAAATTCCTTCGGATGATATTCATGTGAAGTTCATTTCATTGTTAATTGACTGCATTACGTACCCAATAAATCAGCAATATTCGATGATTGTAGTCAAATTTTTGTAAGTATTCATTATTCCTAATGAATCCTCATTATTCAAAAAAAAATTCTCTAATGAGCGTCCTCGTTGAGAAGTACATTGTAAGGACGATTCAGAAATTATGCATAAAGCGAGAATTGCTTCGTTCCTTAAATACTAATATCGCTACCCGCCTAATCTCAAATTTCCACTGTTCACAATGACTTTATGACGATTTGTGTTGTTTAGCTTCAACGCACACTAACTATCATAAGGATTAGCTGAAAATTATATATATATATATATATATATATATATATATATATATATATATATATATATATATATATATATGTATATACACTGGTATATAAAAAATGGTAAAGTGCCATGGATGCATATTATGAAAAGAAATGGTACAATAGTTCTTCACCACTAAAAGAATCCCGAGAAATTGAAAATACAAGAGAGGTGATGAGATGTACCACGATGACATATCAAAGAACCATAATTTTGGGATGATATGCTAGATTAGGAAAATATGTAGTTTAAATTTTTCGAAAAAAGCTTCAACCTTTTAGGTTTAGTTCCGATATGAAATTTATAAGGAAAGCTTCTCTTTCTTTCCTTTATTTTTTTTTTTGAAATTTCATTTCTGACAAATTCATGATTCAATTCTACATCGAATATACCAATCCAATTACTGCTATTATTTGCTTCAAATTCGATATTTTACTTTTCGATCATTTTCAATGTTGCATTTTTAATATTAATTTGTCAATAAAATTAATACTTCAAAACCAAATTGTTGCACTAAGTAAATAAATATTTACTAAGAAATCTTATGATAGAGTGCTATAGTTGATTATTAATAAATTTTTTGTAAAAATTATTTCACTCGAGAAAAACAAAATGAAAGTGCAACTAAGCAATAAAGATCGAAAAAAAAAGCAATATAAGAAATGAAATTATCTTGGATATTGCCGTTTTTTTTCTTGCAAATATGATTTCTTTCTCGAAAATAACAAATTTACAAGTGGTTGCAAATTAGTCCCATATAATGCCTCTAAAGTGCATTATATTTACCACTTCAATGAATCTTTTGATGCTCAAGCATTAGGCGTTGATTGCACTCAACCGGAAATGAATTGCTTTTTTTGCAAAAATCCCATAATTGAGGTTAAGGCTAAATATTTTTGAAGTTTCGGTAGTTGATCTCAACTGTTAAAATCACCTTAGAAGTTGAATGAATAACGTTTCATTACTTGTAATTACTCATTTTTTCCACTTTTTTTATTTAATTACACAATTTTTTCATCTCATCTTCGATTATATTAATTTTTGCGTTTTTGCTAACAAAAAATCAACCTTTGCTTCATGGCTAGCATACAAAACACTAATTCACATTTAGGGAATTTCATTTATGATCTATGAAAAGAATAAAACGACAAAAAAAAAAACGGGTTGGTTTCTAGTATAGCGAAAGATTATAACATTTCCTAGAGTGGTGAGGTTCGGGTGGTGGGGTTGGATGGGTTGGAAGGGGAGGATAGCAGAGGAGGAAGAGGCGAAAATTCAGCCGATAATTTCAATTCAAACGAAATCGACGAAGATCATGCGAATTTTATGCCTTTTAGAACTAGTTAGATTGATTAGTACCATAAATATGACAGCCACTACGGACAATATTCATCTTCCCTTGTATTTCCAAAGCTTTCTTTATGATGAACTTAAAGTAATAAATTTTTCGAGTATAAAGAAAATATTTCGAAATTAGAACGAATCAAACTTGACAGTGCAGTTTCCGCTTTTTTTTCAGTTTTAAAGAGAAATTTTTGTTTTTATAAAAAAAAATTTGCGAATTTCTCAAAACCTTTGAGTGCGACTTTACAGAAAAGTACTGCAATAATCTTTTCCGGTGTTTTTAGTGCAAAAATTGGAAATTTGTTATGTGCATTTCGATGCTAGTATCGTTTTGTTGAATGAGTAGTTTTAATAGATATATTTAACAGACGTATGACATAATAGTTCTTAGAAGGTTTCCATAATTTCCTGTACATAAGCTGTTTTAAAAAAAAGTTCTTTCCTATCAAACGTTGATGAAACTTCAAGGTGAGATATTCATACTTAAAGTAATAAGTAGATGTAATTAATTAAATTTCAATTGGACCAAAGATCAAATTTCCAGAGAAAAAAAGAATAAATAAAAAATAATTTTTTTATTTTTTATTTCTTCTTTTTTTTTCTGCAAATGTGATCTTTGGTCTTCTACAACGAATAGATTGAATATTCGCAAAAGATCATCTTTACTGTGCCATTGATCGACGATTTTGAAAGGGAATAAGCTTTCATCATTTTTCATTAGTGTGACATCATCGTAGAAAAGAAGAAATCCTTATTCAAGAGGTTTTTTTTTCTGCTGATTGAAATGCACCTACGCGCTTTTTTTCCGTGAGAGAGAAGAAAAACTTGACAGCGCTGAAAAAAAGTGCAATAAAGCAATCCGATGTTTGTAAATTTTAAAAAACAATTCGGGAATTTTATTCATTGTTTCTCTTCTCAGCAAAGACATCCTTTCATCTTCCACGCAAAGATTATCGCAAAAAAACTTATTTTATTTAAAAAAAAAAATCATAAAGCATTAAAAAATTTTCATTCACTTAGGCGAAATATCAAGTAATTGGAGAAAGAAAAACTCATGCTATATTGTGCACAAACGATAAACGAGACAAATGCTTGCCCGCACAATGTAAGGCTATGTGCTATGAATATATGAGCGAATCTTAAATACGCATAAGGACATAGTTTTTTTTAAAATTGTTTAAACATCTTTTTGAAGTTACGACGAACGTTACGACAAACTTCTTTTTGACATTACAAATGTGGAATATTTCATTATAAGAATAGCTCAAAAGCAAATTGGAGCCGCCAAATTTTCCGTGAAAGAGAAAAAAAAACTTGACAGCGCTGAAAAGTGAAAAGCAATTCGATGTTTGTAAATTTTTAAAAACAATTCCAGAATTTTATTCACTACTTCTCTCCTAAAAAAGATATCCTTTCATCTGGCATGTAAAGACTATCGCAAAAAAACTTATTTTATTAAAAAAAAATCTTAAAGAATTAAAAATCTTCATTCAATTAGGCGAAATATCAAGTAATAAGAGGAACTATAGACTAACATTTGCGTTCAGAACTACTGAAACTGAAAATTAATCAACGAGAAAGCCCTTTCTTTTCGGCTTTTTGGCCTTTAGCTGCTGCACATCTTTTTCATGCATCATGCCTTTTTCTGGGTTTTTGCATTCAACCACATTAGTAGGATTTCCCACGTTATGTCAGCGATTTGCTCCACTTCATTTTTCAATCCCTCATGGTTACGGATCATTCTACAGAACAAGGAGCTGCTTTCCTTTCATGACTGCTTTCGAGCGTCAGAAACCGTAGTAAAAAAGAAACATGACTCCAACTGCTCTTTGAAATCATTCAAAAAAACCGCTTACTCAACGAAACAATACTAACATCAAAATACATGCAAGAAATTTCCGATCTTCGCGTAAAAAACGTCCGGAAAATCAATTACAGCACTTTATTACAAAGCTCGAAGCAAAATTTCTGAAAAATTCGCAGTTTTTTCATTTGAAAAGAATAAAATACTTATAAAGTTGGAAAAAAAAGTGGAAAACTGTACTAAAAATGCAAAGAAGCGATTTTAATTGCTGAAAATTGATAATGCTAATGTCATCTCGCCCAACTTTCGCGTAGCTCCTCAAAATTCAACATACATAACGCAAATCATCAACTTACTGGTACATCATCTCATTAGTGCTAGTTCCACTCAGTTGGTTGGCTTTGTTCATCAAAAGACGTATTGCATTACGGTTGCATTACAACTGACATCACTCGGCAGTAGTTCATTCGTAGAGTACTCGCTCGGTAAACGAAACTTCATGGGTTCGATTCATCAGCACGTGAAACTTTTATTGATCATCGAAAAATGAGGATTAAAATTATCCCTATAATCTCATCCCTCATTTCTTTGCGCAGAAATCATCAGTCGTTTGTTGCAACGTCTACTCTGCTTTATTAGAAAGATTGAAAAGTATGCGGCCGTTCGGTTAGTGTCACATCGATGAGTGCATAAAATATTCATATTGCGCAGGTTTATGCAAGCGTGCAAAGTGTCATACGAAGAAAGTTGCACAGATGCGTTAAAGGACACTACTTGTTTCATAGAGGAAGCGAGTTCGTTTCTCGATTTGCTTCATATAAACACTGCACTTAATTTGCATAAGTTAACTGAGCGAACTTTGCACCATTTATTCGAATAACTGCCGAAGTGAGGAGAATGAATTCAGAAGGTGAGTGAAAGATATAATATGTATAGAAAGTAGATTTCAGAAAGTTCGATAAGTGACAGATGACATAAAGCATTACTGTAAAAATTTTGCGTACTTTTTCAACAAGTATATATGAAAGCGTAAACTTAAGTTCACCAGATGCTCGCTGTTTATTAAAGTGATATGCGCTACTGGGAATTGTTTGAAAAATATTTCTTAATAAAGCACGTTGAATTAAGGCTGGCATCGGATTATTGCTGAGTTAAACGCACTTATGTCGATAGTGGACTGTTAATCTGAGTTGCACCTTAATAGCTAACTTATTTTCTCATCTATTTCCAAGGGACTAGACAAAAAAATAAGTGAAATTTAACACTTCCGCTTTTCTTGAGTATATTTTACTTCGGTATAGAAATATTTTAAGTTCATCGCATTTAATCACGTATTGCATAATTTTATCTTTTGCTACTATTTCCTTCTCATTTGAAGTAACATCGTTTTATTGACGCTATTTCTAAGAACGCACTAAATCACTGCATTAACATAATCCTTGATTATTATAAAGATGGATTGCCTTACTTCCTTTTCACTTCGCAATAAGGAGAAAATAGGCTGAAAAAATTGCTTTCGGCAACAATTCCTTCATCTATGGCTCTTCATTTAGGTTGCCCTCTAATGTTAGCTTAGAGAAGTGCAATGACTTTATTGGATGAGCAAAGAACAAAAATCTGAGCATAGAGAAATATACAGCCTAGCCGTAGCTATCTATTCGATTACCTTATGAATATTCCACTTCACGGATACTATAGAAATATTTTCAAAATTTGGGCTAATATTCAAAAAGCAGATATTGACAAAAATTTACCGCTCCATCCTAATTGGATCTTTGAATTTTTGAAATCTTACTCATTAACTTAAAGAAAAATAATCGCTGAAATTTTTAGATTTTCCTAAGTAAAAACTTTGAAATTCAATCGAATAAAATGATAGGTTGAGTAGCGCATGATTAATCTGGAGTTAAAAGGTTCACGATGCTATCGAAATTTCTAGCCGAAGTTATTAGTGTTGCATTTCACACAATAATATTCTCAATAAGGTTTGACGAATTTTCCTCTGAAAATCTATAAGCCATTGTACTTTAGTCTATTAGAATTCTTTATATACGAATTGTACTCATAAATTCTAAACAACCTTCCTATTCTCTTGAGTAGTGATATAATTAAGCTATACGGTTAATTGAATCACACAAATGAATGTTCCCTTTTAGGAAATAAAACAACAATTATTTTTAATATAAATTTCGTCGTTCAAATAGATCTCTATTGATAGCATTTGTTGTTTAATTTCCTCATAGAAATACCTCTTCAAAGATGGGCATTTTCTTTAACGATCAATGAATGATATTGGTGGTGAGTAGTGCCATTTAGGCGATGAAACGAATTCATAAAAGAATGTCATTTAAAATTTATGCCCCTAAAAGAATCGTCATATTACTTGAAATTACGTTTTCCCTTTACATTCTCAACTAATTTCCCAAGAAATTTACCATAAGCGAAATTAATCGTAAGAGTTATTAGAGAAAAAAATATTATCTATAAACAGATTGAAAATTTTCTGTAATGGAAATTGATAAAATACGAAATTATTATGGAATTAAAATAGTCAATAAAATTTACTTTTGTATGAATGAATTTCTAAGCTTTAAGAGAGGTGAGGAGAAAAAAAAATTTTATGATAAATATTGAAAATCAAAACGACAACCCCTTTATAATAATTGTACTTCAACGACAAAATATAACAGTTATGAAATGATCTTCTGACGTTTTTCCTTCGTATTCTATGGCGTTTTTCCCATATATCTTATAGCGAGACTGCATTCTATATCACTTGACGCTTTTCCCATGCATTTTATGACGTCTTTTCTACGAAAATATAGCGTCAACAAATTGGCTGCAAAAGAGAAACAGAACGACAAGATATTTATTCATTTTTCTATTCAAAAAGGGATCAAAATAGCAGTATATAATTTTTGTGATATTTTTATCGTCCTCTTTGTTCAGATTTTTTTTTTGGTAACGACGATCAAGAGCGAGTATCTCGAAAATTGACAGATGTTTGAGCATTAGTCCTATCCAAGTTGCTGTTTCATCTCTAATCACATTTTACTTTTATATCCGCTTATTTGCAATTGCGAACAACTGTTATTGCCATTGAGAGTATAAATTTTGGTTTTACAAAAATAAAAACATCATAGGAAATACAAAATTTAGTATGGATATGTATGAGATGCAAATTTCGATATGTTGAAGTAATCTTCTAGTTTGATCAATATGCAAAGAACAAAGAAACCTGATCAATATAATGCAGTGCATATTGAAAAGCTCATTAATTGGCTTTAAACTTTTTTTTAATAATCGAGGAAAAGATGAACACTCAAATAAAGCGTAATAAACACATAAGAAAATCTACAATAAAAAATTTGATGAGAATTAGTGGAAATGAAATGCAATAGAGCAAGAGTAATTGCAATTTTAAATGATTTTCAAAAGTGCACTTAAGAGATCGCTTTTATTTTTTGGGGAAAAAAAGTGCGATTTGCTTAATTCGATTTTCAAAAAAAAAAAAAAAATCTATTCCATTATCACTTAAAGTGAAACTGATGTCTACATTTAAAAAATACCAACACATAAAACCCAATTATAATAAAAAATTATTGGTGAACTTAAAAAATTGTCTGGAGGATTAAAAATGGTTCAGGTCAAAAGTTAGCAAAGATTTCCGTGCTTATCAGATGAGGCGCAAATGCACACTCAGGTGCAATCTCAAGCAATTTGAAGCACAACTGCAGCTTCAGGCTCAAATTACTTGAAGCGCAACTATAGGACCAGGTGCAACCTTCGAGATGCAGCTACAGGCAAGTCATGAAGAAGAAATAAAGTTGAGTATGACATGAGCACGATCAATGCAAAAAAAACTTCAAAACTACATGCGTTAAACGCGTAAACGCTGAATATGAACGCTTTAGAGCCAGGTAGCACAATGGCAAAGTTTTGGAATGCGCATTTATTGAATTGCCATGAATTGAAAGAACGATAAACTAGCCACGAGGAATTACCAAAAAATACTGCAGGTTTACAGGCTGCATTCGTAGTATGTCTCTGAAATGCATACATCAGCATCAAATTATTATAACCATTTTTCTCCAAGTGTGTTTTGAAAATTGTTATGAAATTCAACTGTTTCATAAAATTTCAATGTTTTCGCACATTTTTTCATCGGCCTCGGTTCGTTCATCCACATTTATATCGCTAAAGGCACCATTTATCCCAGATAGCCATCACCGTTTCATCGCGTGAAACCTTTTCAAAGCACTCACAATGCATAAACCATTTGCAAAACTATCGCCATTATATTATTTCGTCGCATCTTTGCAATTCATAGCGATGAATACCCAGGTCGACTAGGATTCTTAGCTAACCTAATCCCTGAAATTTGTCGGGCTGTAGAGCAATCAGCATCATGAATCGTACTGGTCTTCATCTTTCCTCATTTTTCTTCTTTTTCACTACGAAGCTAAAAAATTGACATAAAAATTCTGTCATCACATAAAAACTGCTTAGCTGTAGCAAACGGCTATGTTTCCTATCTACGGCATAGATTAAGGCGTAATGTCAAAATTCATCGATACTATTGAATCGATGATCGCACTCGTGGCGGAGGGCGCCTAACTTCCATGCTCAATTAGTATATTTCAGTTATGATTCACTGCATGAATAATGGGTCAACCCATAATTCTCTGCTTTACTGATCGTTGTGCGAAACGAAGTTATTCATTCGACTGCCAGCATTTTGCTAATTTAAAGGTAACGGAAACCAACGAAGCATTTAAGGTTGACTACAAGAGACCGCTGCCATCAAAAGAAT
The DNA here is from genome assembly GCA_037389465.1 of Baylisascaris procyonis. Taxonomy (NCBI): domain Eukaryota; kingdom Metazoa; phylum Nematoda; class Chromadorea; order Rhabditida; family Ascarididae; genus Baylisascaris; species Baylisascaris procyonis. Next base: position 98,938 of record JAZARR010000019.1, read on the forward strand.
TTTTGGTGTTGCGTAAATGCGGCACCTGGCATCCATAACTGGAAACGACCTTGCAGTAGGAGCGCTGAGGAATCGGCGATACTATTTTGATGGTGGGCGATCACTTAAATCGTACAGCTATTTGGATAATGAGCAGCTCACGTGTGTTCCGTGTAAGCGATATTCCAAGGCTTTGTGTGCCTCTATTAGGGACGACAGATTATAGAAAATCACTCGAGGGCTTATTAATGCAGCCGCATCGAATCGACGATTTGGTTTCAGGTCAACCATGAAATCCTGTCCATCAGGGAGATTCCTATGTGTTCAACGAGCTCATTCACCAGCTGTATAGTTCTTGCTGATAGTGTTATAGGCGACAACTTCTCTGCATATTTGGACTCAAGAAAAGCCTCTACATGAACTGTTAATCACCTTGTACAAATGCCTCAACCTCTTCCTTCTCTTTTGTTTCTCTTGTCTCTTCTTGTTTAAAGTTCCTGGAAACTCGGAGATTGTTTTGGATCACGAAAATCCACCGATTATTAGATGTGGTGGAGCGTTCATTGCGAGTTATCATAATGGATTGCATAGCTGTTTAGAAGCTAGTTGAAAGGATACGATTGCTAATATGCAAATTTCAGTAACACTCACACATATACATGGACGTGTTTACATTATAGTAATAATTGAAGAATCGATAAAAGAAGGAACGCAACAAAATTGAAATCGACTTAAGATTCCCAGCTGTTGCAATTTCGCCTAGTGAAACGCAGAAAAAAAAATCGAAAATGCACAGCTCTCCATATGAAAGGGATCGCAATAAAAAAAAGCATCGAATGGTGAAAAGCGATAATTTTCAAAGAAGAGAAATTAAGTGGACACAATTTAATATTTAGGAAAGGTCAAATTTGAATATTTATCGAAATGAAAGCATTTCATCCTCATATTGAAGCATAATCGAAAATATAATTTTATTGCTTTCATCACATAAATGGGATATATTGAAAAAAAATTTTTTTTTTTTGCAAGAAATATATATCAAAAAAACGAAAAATTTTTATAAGCTCCAAAGCTTATATCGGGAGCTTAACTGTTCATTTTAAACAACCATATATTTGATGAAAGTTTATAAGGAATGAGGACTCAGGTCATATAAAAAGTTTTAAAAAAGTTTTTTACTGGTGGAAAAAATGGTAAAGCAACGATGAAAAAAATTTGTGAGGCAATATATTTGATTGGATTTTCATGTTATTAATGCTATTAAGCAATATTTTTACATCTCGAAGTTGTTAGTAATTTTTCGAATCCAATGGTGCAATACTGACTAATCGAGGATGTTCCAATTCGAGGCAAACGTCCAATTAGGATGAAAGGAGGAAGGAGGATATTATTATATTACAGCATATTTTTCAATTGTCTCATAGCTTCCATAATCGCCCATATTGTCGCCGTAACATATATGTATTAGAGGAGTGGCTTATGAAAAGGGTGCAAATAAATAGGAAAATATGATGTTTTGAAACAACTGCACTATAAATCTCGTGTGGGAATTTTTGTGTGCAGTGACGTCATGCTTGAGTAGAATTCATATTGAAAGGAATTCTATGAATATTGTTGAAAGAAATTATTTGTAGTTTAACTCGTGATATGTTGAATAGGTAAGGAGGGAAAAATAATATATCAACTTTTACAAAAGATGTTTTGATCTATGAAGTGAGAAAACAATTATAGAGTAAATCATATAAAATCCATAAAGAGAACATGCAATTATAAATTAAATAATGACAACGATTAAAGCTCATAAACTCACGCAAATCAAGTTGATTTTATTTGGTAGATCTATTTGTGCTGCGGAAATATGCGCTTACCATAATCACTGGAAATCTGAACGCATAATTGGAATAGGTGAGATAATGTGGAAAAAAAGTTGCAATAATATTTTAAGATGCATACAAAAGCAAATGTCTCGAGTCGATATGACAGAAAAGTCAATACCATATCAGAAGTTTTTCAACCTTTTTTCGCTATGTTTTTGACAACCTTTTCCGGCAAAGTTCACTTCAAATAACTTAAGGATAATTTACTGTATAAAGGTGGAAAGGTAAACTTAAAAAAAACATCATACCTGCCACGCGGTAATTTCTGCGACATTGTCGTATGCGATTGCCCACGATTGTGCATAACTGGTGCGCTTATTTTACGCAATGGATCCGTCTTCATCGCTGATCGCATATCCACACTTATACTTCTCGTCTTATTCGAACAAGCATATGTGGAATATTTAAATGTTTTATCATTAGTGGATAATTTTAAGCATTGTCGTAATGCTTGTTTAAAACCTGGCATACCATATGCATAAACTAATGGATTAATAGCACAAGAAAAATGTGATAATACAACAGCAGTTAACGTTACAGCTGCATTTGAATGAAATTCATTAAAAAATAGAGTTAATGTATTCAACAAATATAATGGATACCAACAAATACTATAAATTAGCACTAACAACAACAGAATACGAATCAATTTATGACGACTACGTATACGTCGTTCACGTTCACGTCCACATAAAAAACATTTTATTTGATGTTCATCAACGAGAATATGAGTGTAAATATTTGCATAACAAAAAATAATTAAAATAGTCGGTAAAATAATTGTACCAAAAAATATTACATAAACTAAATAACGATTATCAATTACATCGGTGAAATGACATTCACCATGAAAATTTTCACGCATTTTCGATAGATTTTGTAATGAAAATAATGGTAATAATGCAATTAGCGCACCTAATATCCATGCCATTGATAATAATATAAGAGCACGTTGATAACGAGTTGTTTGTTGGAATAATTGATTACGACAACATATACTAATATATTTATCAATTGCAATTGCAAGTAAATGAAATGTTGAAATTGTACATAGAACACATAGAATTGAATGAATTAGTAAACATGGAAGAAATGAATGTGGTGCTAATGTAATGACCGTATAAACAGTTGATGGAATACCAATTGTACCAGCAAGAAAATCGGTTAACGCAAGAGAAAATATATAGGTGTTAGTAATTGTACGAATATGACGTGTTCGTAGATAGACGAAAAGTACGAGTAGATTTGAGAGTGATATATGCAACGATAGAATTAGTTCAGCAGTCGAATAGATCATCTGAAGTATCTCCATTTTTTTTTTTAGTTTTATAAGGAGATACTTCAATAAATTCACGCGGCTTGCTAGTCAACCTATTAGATTATTAGTGCGTATGTTGAGTGCAAGCCATATACAATGGGGAGGCGCTTATGAGGCGGTTCCAAAGAACGCACATTACGGCAAACGGTAATATCACCCATATGCCATCCGGAATCCAAAAAATAAGAAGCGTATACCAAAATCCGGCTCCATCATAGAGATAACTTGGTGTACCTGAAATTAATGATGCAATGAAATTAGCTTTAAAAAAAAGCTCTCATTCATTTAAGAAAGTCGATCGCTTCATCTCGATTGAAATCTTTTCTATTAAACTTTCATCAATAAATAAGCCTCATCCTGAATAGTTGCTCCCCGAAAATTCTTGAAATCTCTCCGATTTTCTTGTTATTCATGAAATTTCTGTTTTTCCTAAGAAGTTTAAGAAACGTAGCTTTTCTGAAATCTTGCATTAAAATCGTTAATCTTTAACTTGAAAAGGCTTTACGAGGAGTGAAAGAGTATTTTGACTGCACTTAAAAATTTTGAAGATTTTTTTTCAAGAATTTTCTGAAGTTCCTGAAGAAAAAACTACAGCTACATTCTAACCGTATTTTGATTAGATAACGCATAGAATGCATATGATGACACGGAATTTGACGGTAAAAATTCTTGTTCTTGCTAACTGAATGAAGATTTCCATAAAATTAAAAAGAATGCTTTGCTTAGATAAACGATCGCTTTAAAAAAAGTGCAAGTCACGACGAATCCTTGTTGTCCAAAGAAACGTTTATAAGGATCAAATTCAGATTATGAATGTTTTCAAATTAGATAATTCTCCAAAGCTTAGTCATTGTACATATGTGTGCTCGTCGCTGACTTCCACCATCTCTAAGCATAACTCGTAGATAAGCTTCGACGCTTTATTGATGTTTAGGTTGTGAATCTATGAAACCGATGCAAACTTGCTAGAAAGTAAAAAAAAACTTTTATTGAGGTATTCATTGATGTTCAGCTTGACTCGATTAATTGCTCTTCAATATGTTTTATTAATAAATAAATGATTACTTTGAGAATTGAAATATATGAAAAATGTTTTTTAACTTAGAAAAATATCTGATCAATATTTTATTGCTCTACTATCTTCTCGAAACTATATAAGAAAATTATATCTGATTCTATGCAAGATATTAGGTCCAACATAGTTTTCAATTAATATGATAAATAAAACTGTACATTACGAGAATAATTACAAACTGTCAACGAAAAGTTCTCTGAGGTTTTTTGTTTTCAACATAATCTTCAAAACAACCTTCTGAGGTGGATTGTCTTCCTCGTAGATTTTTTGAGGATGTAGCATACTAGGTTGTTTCCGCTCATACCTATATTCACCTATGCAACCTACTTGACAGCGAGATAAGCTAACGATAGCCGATAGTTGCGGTTTTGGCAATCATAGAAAAAAGTATTGGAGTGTATACTTGCTCGTAAAATCCATGAAATCAGTGCTTTTTGGCCCTCACCATTTAATTAACGTTTGCACTAAATTCGCATCTTCTAATCGCCTTTCTATCCCTCATTTATGCAAATAGCACTCTTTTTGCATCCTTATATGTGCTGCTGAATTGTTGGCTTATATTCGAGATTTTAGGGGGATCTTGACTAAAGTGCACATATGTTACTAAGCTCATTCCAAACTTTTACTGAAATCTAGATTCTAGCAAACCGAATTAAACGAAATGCAGCAATAAAGCCATTAAAGTTAGCCCCACAGCCGTTAAATGCATCCTTTTATGACGTTCTTACCTAATACTCAGCGATGCTGTAAGACAAACTATGGTATATTTTCAAGACACGACTATATATGTACATAATGAATAATATAAGTATATATAATAAGATATTTATATCACACCATAATGAGCTCATAAATATACTTTAGATTTGTTTCGCTTTCTTCTGAGAGAAATATTTTTCTTCATAAAAACTTTGTTAGAGAAAATTAACACTACAGGGAGCAAAACTAAATATACTGTTAAATGTAGCAAGAGAAACAAATAACACAGTCTTGATTGTCAACAGTAACGATGGAGAATGTACTCAACTGTTACACGATTTGATGATTTCAAGCCTTAACACGTTCTCCTTTTTTCATGATCAAAGCATCTGTTTTGTGGTTTTGAGTCAAAGATGATCAATAAAATGAACAAGACTACACTATAACACGGCAATATACTGATTCGTTTCATACAACGTTCTCGCCAATTTTCTGAGCTACTTATAGCCGTGTATTGGTGACTTTATGACACAAAACTTGCTTTAAAAGAAGTGACACGTCAAGAACGAAATATATTTGCACGCGATTCAGGTTTATGCACAATTGCAGGAAATTAATAAAGGTGAAAATTTAGTTGAGCTTTTCGTGAGCGCAACAAATGCAGCAGCTATAAGTGATCATAGCGTAAACGGTCAACATGAATACTTTAGAGGGCAATGACGTAATGGCAACAATGCGAAATGTGTGTTCATTGAACAGCAATTATGCTGATGAAGAGGGAGTAAACCGTGGGTACAGAATAAAGAGACGGAAAACTACAAGTATCGACGATGCAATAAGGCAACTCGAGAGGAAGGAGTTGGGAAAGGAAAGTTTGCCCACCCACTGCAATACTTCTGTGCAAGATATAAGGCAATGCTCCAATTCTTAATAAATTGTTTGACAACTTTAGCCGTTCCATCAAATTTCCATGATTTTCCAACACCAGTGCACATTTCTTTCGACAACTCACCTGTTTATTCGGAAACAAGGGTATTACCGCTTCCTTAAAGAAGCATCCTTGTGTCACTCAGTGGAAAACTTGTTTTATTCCTTCCAAAGAAGTACCCTGAGGTGGTTGAAATAGTAGCAGTGGATAAACAAAGTGATAGCTGAAATCGTTGTAATGTGCATATTGTAATTTCAAGGAAAGTGGATATGGAAAAGTGATAACTGCATTTCGAACAATTCATAAAACGGTAGGCATTATTATAGGCAGATTAATGCATTTGTAATCACATTAGTATGTCATAAGATTTAATGAGGAAGTAATGTTTTAAGCAAACATATCGAATGCTATAAATATTTCATTCTTAAGGTTCACAGTAATCAATAATAGGGTGGATATATCAATACGGAATTTCTCTCACAACTTAAAACTTTCATCGAAAAATTGGAAGAAATTAGCTACCAACGTGTAATTTTTTGACGACTTACGAAAGATAACTTTACAACTTTAAAGAGCAAATAATAAATAAAAATTTTTTGTTGTAAAACTAGTGTGCATTTAAAAAAATGTTTACATGTAGAAGAAAATACTCTTTACAAAAAGCGTTGTCATTGGAAAGTGTGAGGAAAGTTCGTCTATTGCGGTTTACTTGAACTTGGAAAATAAGTGGAAAATCTTGGGATATGGCCTGATCGAATCCAACGTTTATTCAATATTGAGTCAAAATTAAACACCAAGAAAATAGAACTTAGGTTGTCTATTTATTTAACTGATTGGATAATATGTTCACAATAAAATGTCACGCGTAAATTCGAATGAGAGATAATGAAGGACGGATATTGCATTTCTCCATTTTAGCATTTCACCATCCTCTGTTAGATGAGATTCGTGGAAATACCCTCATTAGAAAACCTTTCATTTAGTTAGATAATAATAGATATTAATCACAGCAATTATTTCATTACTGCAAAGGGAATGAATACTAGGTAATAAAACTATAGAAAATCTACCAGAATCACCATAAGAAAATTTTTTTAATTCATAAAAGCAATGTTGTTTCCTCAAATTAAACGAGAAAAAACTTGACAGGAAATAGGGGTAGGATTTATGAATTTGCAATTTTTTAAATATCAATGAAAAAAATTTTTTCACATTGGTGTTCTAGGGATATATGTATATCATGGTTTGAGATGAGTGCTGTATGTGCATGCAAACGCATTAAACATAGTTTTTCTCAGCCAATCAAACATGGTCAATCAAATGCTCATAAAAGCCGCATTTTTCTGTGTAAAAAAGAAACAACTTTTGTGCAGAAAAAAAGCACGTATTGGGCGTTGTACCAAATGTATTTTCCCACTTTAGCTGCGCGATATTGTCAATAACAATTGAAGATTTTCTAATGAAATTTTTAGGGGATTTTCAATGCGATTATTTGAACTATCAAAAAGCACGAAAACGTTTCACAGTGGACATTATGTTTGTTTAGGCAAAGGAAATGAAAAAGATAAAGATAAACTTTATTCACTGAGGAAATTCACTGAGATAGAAAAAAAAAACAATAAATCTGAAATAGAAAAATACTCTAGTAATGTCTATTCTTAAATAGCAATAAAACAGTTATAATTTTATGTTCTCAAGCATGGAAAGCACGTGTTCGCCATTAATATCTAGGAGAACTGAAGTCTAACGATTTGTTGCCAAGTAACAAGCGGTCACTCATTATTCAATTATAGGTTACTACGAAATGAAAAATATCGCTGTGTGAAATCGCTTCTACTCGATTTTTCTCATTAAATTTTTCAAACTTCACAAAATTATTAAATTCTCGAAAAAAAATTATACAAGGTCTTTTTCACTCTCACACTTCCGTCATTCGAAAAAAAAATTTCAAGAACTTGTAGATCTTGCAGCTCTTTTAGATCATTTGCTAGCCTCCATTTTCAAGAGATTCCCCTAGTTATCTCATATATTCTATTGTTTAACTGTACATCTCTCATATATAATGTTTAGTCGATTATTTTTCTTTCCCTTAACTTTACTTCAATTCTCTCTCATCCAACTCTAGTAAGCACCGGATGTTTTAAAAATTCAAAATATTCGCATCTCGTAGGTCATTGTCAGCGCCGATTCAAAATTTACTGACCTGAACTTTCCAGGTGCATAGAGCTCTGAGATATTTACCGCACACTACTCCTGCAGCATGCGACTTCTAAAACATAATTTAATTTTTTTTTTGCACTAGTTATTCCATTGTGGTGAGCAGCTTGCTACACGATCTTCGCCAGGATATCACTGGGTGATAAGAGGACATTGAATTAATCGATTTTCGGAACCTTTATTAGTGAACGCAAACGATGAAGGAGGGAAGGGATACGTCAGTGTCCGTTTCATTTCGTGATCTGAATTAAATAGGACGCAGTAAATTGTCAGAAATTCGGCACCATTCAAAACGTCATTTATAAAAGTCATTGACGTTTATGTTTATAACATGTTCAACCTGAAACATATGTGCGTACTCGTTTTTGGTCTGCTTTTATAAGCAAAGACATCTCAAAGAGTAGCATTAACATAATGAAATGAGTGTTCGATGTTTTTTTCAATTAATTTTTTAAGGTTCAACGCCAAAGGTATAAAAAGATGCAGCTTAAATCATGCTTCCTGATCAGGTAGCCAAAATTTACAAATATCCATCTGAGGTTCATTAGCATATCATCCGATATATCGTACATACTGAATTACATCACCAAAACTCTAATGTTCTCTAGTAACCCATTTTCAGAATGGGAAAGCATGTCAATGTGGGTAACTTGTTGTACCCAGCGAATAATCTTATACTACCAATTCATGCCTATTTGTGTGTCTTAGTTATGGAGAGATACGAAAGACAAATTTCTTAGTGTGAACGTTAAGAGAGAAAGTGCATGGCTGCTTGTTAAATATGAGGAGTTTAGCGCTCAAGAATTGCAAAGTTTCATGCTAAAAACCACCTAACAAATAGGAAAAATGACTCATAAAGCATTCAAACAATACTCCATCGTAAGTAACCACAGTACTTTTGACAATGAAAACTTTACCGCGGAGATGAACGAGAAAGTTCCAAGCACTATCTCGATGCTTTTTTTCAGCATTATTACGTTTCCGGAAAAAATTTCTCTCTCCTTTATGTTGAACAGGGACAAAATGAATCATAGAATGAAAAAAAAATCTTCTAAACGGTGCTCTTTACGTGACTCTCATAAGCTCCTGTCGCTTTCTTTTAAAATATTAAAGTATTTTTTCTTGCCTTATTCTGCAGCTATCGCAATCGAAAAACCCTTCTCATAACTCATTTTCTTTAAAGCAGCTGCAAGTATTCATTCGAAGTATTCAGGTGTTATAAGAAAGTAATTAAAAATCATGAAAAGTAAAAAACGGATGACCAAAAAATGAAAAAGTTCAGCTCAAGCGAAAGTATGAAGAATCAAAAAACTTTAGAAGATATCGCCAACTCATGAGTGAGATTTTACTTACTCCTTTCGAAAATAATTGTATGGCGCTCCCAAAAATCATTTACTCTCCAAAATATTTGCCTTATTTCCTCAATTTTTCACGCAGCTACTCTCATCACATTATATTTTCTCAGATGAAGTTACAGATGATGTCCGGCATTATCATATTCGATGTGTGCCAGCTGCTCCGCTCCCTTTCTTCATTTTTGTTTCCTGTTACACTTAACTGGATGCGAAGTAAAAACGAGGTCGATGTATATATATATATATATATATATATATATATATATATATATACATTTATATATATACATTCAATTTTATATATATATATATATATATATATATATATATATATATATATATATATATATATGAATGTATATATATAAATGTATATATATATATATATATATATATATATATATATATATATATATATATATATATACATTCAATTTTATATATATATATATATATATATATATATATATATATATATATATATATATATATATATATAGTCACTGCAGCCACCCGGCATTTTTTGAATCGAATATGCGTTTACAAGATACGGTCACTTTCGAGAAACTGCTGCACAACCAACTGAACACAATTTTGCAATGATTCTCAAAAAATATGTTATTTGCAACAACCATTATGCTCCAAGAGCTTCTTGCAATAATTTTACGCTGTAATAGAATTTGCAGGCAGTCACGCCAAAGTCTCTGTTATATTACTTCCTTTTAGAGTTCTTTCTATGAAATGAAAAAAAAAACTAATGTAAATATTTACTTGTGAAGGAACAATAGACCACATCACATCTAATTAGTAATCATCGTGTATTGTCTTATATATTCATTTGGTGTGACTGCTGTTGATGAAAGTACATTAAAGGATCGTTGAGGGGAATCGATAGCACTAAACAACGAAACGATGAGTAAACGTGTCGTCTCGATTGCTTTAAAAGAAAATTGAAGAATAGCCACATGTCTAGCAATTACATAAACCACCACGACGTTTTGTTTAGGAAAACACATCTTTATCAAAACTGAATCAGCAAGCACTGCAAATATGAATTGTTGAAATGGCTATAGTCTTATTTATGTCTACTTCGATGCTCAGGAAATATACGTAGGTTGGATACAAACAATGATGATAAGGGAATGCACCAGACTCAAAAAGCAAGCTCTTTTTCTTTCCTCATATAAAATTTCATTCCATGTGTTTCCGTTCACGACCGACCCGCAAGAAATATAGGCCGGCCCGCATTACGATGGAGCGACTCTCCAAAAGCGATCGCAGAAACCAACCGGATCAGAGAAGCATTGAATCGTTAACGAATGCTCTGTTGATTGAAATAAATAAATAAAAATAAATAAAATATTGCCATTCATAAATATGAGACAAAGAATTGTATGCAGGAATAGGAGAGCAGAGATTTGCGTCCATAAACAGATACAATAAGATCCATTGCTTTGTTAGATAATGATTTTATAGAACAGCGGACTTAAATTACTAATAATTGCCTCGAACACAGCATAATTTCAAAAAAAAAAGCTGAAGTAAATCGCAATTACTCATCGTAACATTAGAAAAGCGTTAGAACAAACATTAGAAATTGCTTTAGAACAAAACGAAATAAAACTATGAAGCGCATCTAGAGATTTCGATTTAAAAAAATTATGTTGAAAAATATGAATGGTTGTAATTCCACAAGTGAACAATGCACTGAAATATGAATTTTCCGAAGAGAATGTCGCATAACTCAGACATTTTCATAGAATAATTGAAGACAACAGTGGAAAATCTATTGAAAATTTCACTATAATCGCTTATTTTCACAATGAGATAGAGTCATGGACATCGAGTGGAATGAGGCGAAGAAACGAAAAAAAAAATCTCAGCAATGAAATTGAGCCAAGAAACAAATCGTGTGAAATACTTTCGTAAATAATTTTATGGAAGTTATCAATTACGATCGACTTTGATTCGGGCTCACGAGTTTACAAATTTACTGCGAAATTTCACATTTTATTGCCAAATCTCACATCAAAAATTTTAGCATATTTTCGTTAGCGCTTAACAGTATGAACGAGAGATTTTCTATTTCTAAATGTATCATCTGATAAGAATTTTCAACTCCTTGAAATATTTTCTCGTCGATTTTACTTATTTTCATTTGGCATTTATATCGTAAAAGTAAAATAAAACAAATTTTTGCAAATATAAACTGCTATTTATATGTTGTAATATTTATTTAACATAATTTTTAGTGAACACTTGTTAATATTTGCAATTTCTGCTGATTTGAAAAAAAAAGTTTTATATTCGATTTTTTATCGCTTTTTTTTTTCTTTTCACTTCTCCCTATCACTGCACTTCTCACTTATGCAATTTTTGCAGTTTCTTAGAGAACGTATAAACCAAGAAAAGTTTCAAATTCTATCGATTTATAGCGCAAGCTGCAAAAAAAAAAATCCGACGATCTGTTTACCTTAGTACGCATTATAATCCGTTGACTTCTACCAAAAGGTCAGAAAAATATATATCATAAAATATATTAAAACTAATCAATGAATCGATAAATCGATAATCGAGTGATTTTCTAGCGAAACTCTAGCAAAATTTCCGAAAATGTTAGGCCGATTTACTCAATCAAGGAATCTGATGCAGCCCGTCAAGTTCTAACAAACGCTCAAAAAATGTTCTGTCTATCGAGAACATCAACGAAATAGTTCATAAATATTTTCGCTCAAGCAGACGCTTGAAAAGTCTTCTGCAGATCTTAAAAATCGATTAGTGTTTCAATACTTCTACAACGTCTGCAAAAATTCAAAAAGTATTGCAGTAATCTAACGAAGCAGTGAATGATTCATTATTTACCGACCTTTGAAAAAAACTTCGAAGATATTTCGTTGAGTTAATTAAAGGTAACAATAGAGTGAGTATTGAATAACAATAAAGTAATAACAAAATTCATAATAACAAGTAACAGTCGAGTGACGATTTTCGTTTTATTATTTTTTTATTTTTTTAAATTTTTTTATTATGCTTTTTCAATACTTATTTATATTTTTTAATTTATATTTCTTATTTATATTTATTATGTTTACTTTTTTTTAATAACAAAGGCACAAAATTTCCATAATCTATTGAAGTCTAATAAAGTTTAGAGAATATGCAATCGATTTAATCCGAGAAATAAATGTTTGAAATCTAGAGAACTCTAGCCAAAGCTCCGAAAATATCCTTTCGCATTAATAAGGCAGCAAATAATCAATAATGTAGCATTACTTATTGCTTTATAGTGGATAATAGAAATGAATAATCATCAAAAATAAATAATCCAGCAATAAAATCAATAAATAAATATATCGTTCTAACTTTCTATCATTGCTCCATAATCTAGAAAATTTCCGCAAAAAGTGCGAAAAATATTTTTGCCGATCTAATTACTCAATGATCGTCTATTGAGATTCTAGTGCGAATTCATAAATTAATTCGTCGGTTTAATGGATGAACGAATATTATTTTCTAAACTCTCAAGTTGTAGCGAAAATTCATGAAATATTCAGGAATCGATCGAAACGATGAACGGATTGCTTTATGATCTTGTTGGATATACCGTAGATTTGCAACTAGCATAGAAAGTATTCTATAAGTCTAATAGAATGAAATATCCAATAATCACCTCTTCTAGTTTGAGGGAAATCATCGAGAAATATTTTTCATCTAAAAGTAGTACAGTGAGTCTAAAAATACTTGACTTGAGGTAGTCCTTCACCTGGATGACCTCTATGGATCCTATCGTGAATTTGAGATTTGAGAATTTGAGCAGAAAATTGAGTAGAAAATTTTCGTTTAATGAGAAGAGGAAAATGCATCGCAAAACGAGTCTTCTCGCCGAGATTATGCATCTTCTCAAGGACGTTAGTGCTATGTCGTACAAGGATTTGCCGGGTGTAACTATATTTCTTGATTGAACATCACAATGTCTACGCATCATTTATAATATTTCACTTTGCTTGAATCTTGATGTGCCAAGCTATTTTCATAGGCAAAATTTCAAGCGCGTATTCAACCTCCTTTACGAAAATTTCAATTTGCATTTCAATTCAAATCCACTTGACAACTATTACGGTGGAATAAACTTTTTTTAGAAGAAAAATCGTTCAAAGAAAGAGGACAATGAACGAAATGAGGTTAAGGAACGTTTAGAAAAATAAAAATAAAAGGATTACTATTTGATGAACTTAGTAAGCACTACCCCATACGAAATAATTTAGCATAAATATGCTAATGCGAGCAAACTCTATCGTCGTATGTGGTACAAGGTCAATAAAAAACTATGAAAGTTTATACAAATTAACCCGGTGGGGGTTTGATATACAGCGCCATGTAGAGCAAAGTCTTCCAGAAAACGAACGCACTCGAAGTAAATGCCGTCAGTACGGCATGACGAGATCCTCGATGAGCCTGAAATATGACTTAAGGTGCAATTACAGAAATGAATATGATGATGCATTTGAACATTCATTGGATTTTTTTTAAAAATCAAAATGACACCTCTTATTATGTGTCACCTAATTTGCAACAATGCTCATTAATGTCAGTCTTTACCGATATAATAGAGAAACGATAGAAAGAGAGTAAAATAGTATTCCTTTAGGATCCGTTCCTAGAAGATGATTTTTCCCATCCAAGTTTTCAGGATTCATTAGCAAAGAGTTCAAACTTAGAGTTCAGGCACGTCAAAGACAATTAAAGCGTCAACTGATAGTTGAATGAAGAATAAATCGAATTTCCAAACATCAGATAGCGATAAGCAACAACTCAAAATGTCACTAAGCAGATGCACACATCGATACATCAACGCACAAACATATAAACACAATAATACCTAACTATGGGCTCTATATATATATTAGAAAATGGGAGCAAGGCAACAGATAGTGAAAGATCAAAAACTTTTAACAAACCAATATTAACGCAATTATATTCATAACAATTTCGATCGTCATTATTCGTCCTGTTGCCATTGTTACGATGTCGTTTTTATCTGCATATCTCAAGTCTATATCGCTATATACATTCCCTGAAAAATGCCACAATATAGCACATTAGAAGCACAAGAATGAAATGGTGGCTCTTTGGCAAGTCAACCAATTCGAAAAGATAGTTGATATTTCACGATGCAAAGCTGAAACTAAGCAGGCGTTTTTTAAAAAAAAAAAAGTTTAAATGTTTTGGCGAAAAATTTAAATGATTCGTTTGCCAAAAGAATCCTCACGTCCATGTGGCGTATTGAACGCAGAGGCACGTGCAGATTCAGGACGTACCAGGACGTATCCGTAATGGTATTTATGAATTTAGACTGTACCAGAATTCGAGTATATGCAAAACTTTGCAAAACTTTGTTTGATCAACATTTCACGTTTTAAAGAAGCGCAAACCTCTAAATGAACTTTAAAAATTAAAAACGAGCCATAAGATAGCTATATATATATTTTTATATCACATTTTCTGATAAATCTCTAAAAGGCAAAATCCTTTGGAGTGCTTATTTTGCAAAAATTTTTATCTATAAATATCATGTGATAGAAAGAACAACTAGTAAAAATTTTTTTTGTGTGAAAGATAATTTCAATTCGTTCTTTGTGAGAGCAATTCGACAATCATTCAACATATCAAAAAATGCATGCAATTCTTATGCTTACCTATTTTGCATTTTTCAACAGCATCAAGTTTTTCAGCTCCTTCCGAGAATTGGTAGAGGAAGAGAGGATGAAAAAGAGGTGGGAAAAATAATAAATTGTTTTTGAATTACGATCCTTTTTGGACTTCGTTCGCAAATCCACGCCAGTGCTGTTTTGCAGTGATACCTATTAGCACCCTCCTACTGCACCCTCCTACTTTTTTTGAAATTATTTCGAAAGACTATCCAAATCAAAATACGACTCCATTTCGGACGAGTAAAATTGTTTCCTAATTCAATTTTTGAGAAACTTACAAAGTTCATAGAGAGTTCCTAACGATCCTCCTCGTAAAGTGGCCGGTCGCAACATGGTGTATATGATGTCCAGCGTACATATAACCGTCGAAATCCATAGCCATATTTCAATCCACAAAGGTAATAAACGTGATTCTCGTCGCGTACGCATTATGTCGATCTCACTCATCGTTGATTGTGTTTCTGATCGGGAAGAAATAGCCACAATTAGAGGAAATCAATAGAAAATATCGGTTTAAGAATTCGTTTCACGTGGCGATACGTTCGATGAGGCAAGATCGCAAAGAGATGCGTAAGTGTACTTGCAAGGTCATAATTGTAAGGGTCGTCCATCGCATACATTTATGTCGAATGAAGAATGTATAACCTTTTCTGACATTTCTTCATCGGGTCATTGATCTCCACTCTGTTATATTGAGTAATTGTACTAAAACAACTCTCATGAAACTAATCGATAATGGTTATCGATTTGAAGAATTCATAAATGATTCTCTAATAATTCTTTTATAATTTGATTCCTTTGTAATGACTTTTCCATAGAAAATGATTCCCTTATAATGCAATATCTTTTAAACAATTTCCTTGCTAATGAAATTGGTAAATGATCGAGCGATTTTGATGGTTGAGGAAGTAGGGTTCACAAAGGTGAATGGTGATAATACTAAGGAATACATAAGATATAATTCGAGTATAGGATAGATCTTATTTACGTGGCATCAGAATTCTTTTTCTGCAGATTCAGGGGTCGAAAATGAACGAAATCTTTAAGATATTTAAATGATCATTCTCTATTGATCTGCCTGCTTATTTCAGAGATAGATATTTTAGGATAGGCTTCAAAATGGAATCAGCTGTAAGTCGAACTTAACAACAGCTAAAAAAATTTGCATTTGTTTGCTTCCGGTTTGCAATATCTCATACAGGGCTTTGCTCTAATTAGTAACAAAAAAGCAATACTCGATCACATAGTAAAAAATAGACTGATGACACCAACTTAGACTCAGTTATCAATTCACTTACAAAGCCAATGATGGATGCACAGCGGCACTGACCGACAGCAATAGACGAGCGAAACGCTCGGTGAATGAGGGCAATCACATTGGGAAGCAAAATGTGTGAGATTCCGGCTTCATTAACAAAAAGGTGGAAATTTCAGCCCTCACCTGAAAGGAAGGGCAAGCTCATGCAATAAAATCAAGTTTAAGCAAGCATTACACCTCGTTTATGTAAACTATTCGCTTGCAGTGCGATTTCGAGCTTTTCGCTAGGTCTTTTCCTCTAACACATTACCTTTTCGGGAAGAGATTTTTCTTGGATTCTTGTGCATATAGGTGTTCGATTGTCTGTCCAGCAGTATCGCCTCAGGAACACCTGAGCCTCGATTTATGAAACTTGATGAGCATGATCTATACCTACAATTTGACCTCTTTTATTAGCTCCCAAGTTGACTAAATAGATCATAGACAGGCAAATGCCGCCAAAAAATTCACGCATTCGTAATTGGCCGAGAAAATTGTCACACAGTAAAAGCGAATAATTTAAAAAAAAAAAAAAAATACTCGGCAATTTGATCGAAACGTGAAACCACTTTTAGGCGCGATTTATTATTGTTCATTGGCCAATCATATGAAACTGCATTGATTTAATGAACGAGACAGCAGAAAGTAAGTCATTTTAACATTTCTGGTAACAGTCTCCTCGTGTTCTACAGCTTAACACGCTACGGAATCCACGTGTATTCGTAAGCACTCTAGAATACCTGCAAGCTCCATCGAATGAATGGATGAAACCTTATAGGAAATCATCCCGTAATTATATTACACTAACGAAACCTCGCTTCAATCGATCCTTCTTGAAATAGTTGGCAGACATACAGACACAGACATGCATTTATGCACACACAGATAGTTGCGCATATGTACGAGGGCGTTTCGATTTGCGAGTAGGTCTTCTAACTGGCTGAAGTACTAGTGCGATTTTTCTTCAAATTATTTACTGGTATAATGGCATCGATTTGTTACGTACCTACTGTTAATAGTCTCTAAGTCTCTAATACATTAAGAACAAGCAAAACTAGCTTTCAAAAATGGAGAGAAAATATATTAATAAGCGTTAGAGTTAACTCATTTATGTAATGCAGCACAAATAAATACTGCAAGTAGACCACAAAAATGATCTCTGTGTAGTATCATTCGTTACTCATATCTAAACGTCAACGAATTCATTGAAATGACAACACATTTTCTCTTCATTATCTTTCGAACATCCGTTATCACGATCCACTTCAATGCTTCTAACTTAATTTCAGTTTTCTCATATAGGTTCAAAGCACTTGTTTTGTATGCCGTTGAATTCAACGATGATATCACTCAATGTTAAAAAAAAGCGCACCGTAAAAATTGCGTTAGCACTTTTATTGACCTTAATTATTATCTTTATCAAGCAGTCAAATTGACGATTGAAGTTGCTACTCTAGAAAATCGCTGAAAACTTCCATATAATTTTCAATAAAACTTTCAAGCGTTTTTTTTTGCACGACCATTTTCTCATTTGTAATTAAAATCATTTTCAGGTTTTTCTCATTACTAAACCAGTTTGGTACATCGAATTGAGGTGAAATGCAATTGCATTTCAAAAATGTAAACTGCAAAATGTAATTCGACATTCGAAAGAAAATGAAAAAGCTAAGAAATCGAAATAAAATTGCTTCTTACATATCGTATTTGTGAAATTTTGATTGAAATTTCGATCTACAATCGAGCAAAAAACATATTTTTACACATGAATAAAGAGGAGTATTTCTTGACGTTGAAAAATTCCTCAAGAAATTGATTCAGTGCAACGATCATGAATAGCCTTGCATATTACATTGATCTACATTTTACGATCTAAGATGCTTAGAAATAAAACATATCGTGCCATGTAGTTTCTAAGATTTGTGGCACTCTATTATATTTTACTTATCAGAAAACTTCTTATGAATAAAGTGCTCCACAGATAGCTTTATATGCGGAGAAACTTACTTATAAGCTGAAAATTCTACTGATGAAAATTGCTAGTCTTTATTAGAACATCATTTTAAAGATACAAATAAGAATTTGTGAAAATTTGAAGAAGCGATTTTCTATTTTTTAAATTTAGTAAAAATTTGTGCTCTATTAAGAAAATGTTAGAAAGCCAGTGAAGTAAAATCAATGAGAACAGCGGTACTTTCGATCTTCAAAGTATGTCGGTGTTGAATTTTAGGTGTCGCTGCCGTATCCAAACTATGTAGGAATGTCTCAAAAGTTTCACGAATTTGAACGAAAACTATCATTTCGGATAGACCTTTAAGATTTTCGACTGAAATTCATCTTGAAATTTGAGAATTTTTAGTGCACAATATTTTTAATATTTCCATGAATATCGAAAAAATGCATTAGAATTTTCTATTCAATTTGTGAAAAATTTAGGGACAACTGATAAATTTAGTAACAATCACGATATTCTTTAAACTCTTCAATAATGTAAACGAAACTCACTTTAATGTTATCCACTGGCGACTTTTGAAAAAAAAAATTTTTTTTTATACCATTCAGAGAAGTTATGAAACTTAAGAAAATTCATTAATACATCTGAATTTTTATGAATATCACTCAATATTTACCATTTTTGAATATTTTTTGCAATTAATACTTGACAAAATTTGTCTAAATTTTGAGAATTTATAAAATTGCTCGCGAAGATTCTTTAAGAAATCTATCAAAAAATTGAACGCATCTTTCCGATTAATCAACGAAATCATTTTCACCAAAATATGCAATCGCTAGTCATAATATAAATACATTCTCGAAATATGTGATTCCTAAACACTTAGTAATCTCAATCCATTGCAAAAGAATTTCGACTTTATTTCTCATCGATGGGCATACAACGATAACGCAGCAAATGGAAAATGAAAAAAAAAATGGAAGAAATCGATGTTTAAAGATTGCACACATACCGTTGATAAATTAACGAAATTTTTAACTAATTCTTTCTGAATCTGCAATTGCAATAACAATTTCCAGCTTCATCGCTTCTCACTTTACATCACAATTTAATTAGTAATGAGGCTTCAGGTCATGCAGCGCCCACTGACCACCAAGAGTTTTGTTTATTTATTTATTTATTTATTTATTTATTTATTTGTTTATTTATTTATTTATTTATTTATTTATTTATTTATTTATTTATTTCAATGAACATAGCATTCATAGAGTTTTGTTATTTGTGAAAATATCAAAGCACTTGCCTATTCCATAATATCAGCTCCTATATTTGGTAAAAGAAATTTTCTATCAATAAATTAGTCAAAATCCAGCCACATAAATGAAATCTGACTAGGAATCTATTAAAGTGAGAACTGAGGTGGCTAATTTTCTGATGTAATGAATTCGATTAAATTTTGAATAAAAAATTAAAAAAAAACCGCTCCACAATGCTCATTGCGCGGTTGGTTGTAACTTTGACTCTGTTAGATTCTCTGGCTTCATCCTACTTAGCCACTCTATCCAGGATCCTCATTTCCCCGAGAATTGTGAAGTGAGTCTCCACTCTCGCCTCAGTGGGGCAGCGATGAGTGAAATTCTATACCATTCGATCGGCAGCAGACGAACACAAAAATTCGCTACAGTATGAAGACACGAAATGTGCGTACAAGCGCGCATTCACATCCACCCACATAGGCACACAAACGCACATGCTAGGAGTTTGACGAATAATTTGAGCAAAAGATTTCATTTTAGATGGTTGTCAAAGATGCCATCTATGGATTCGCTCAGTACATAGCCATGACGGGCATAAGGCTTCGTGTATGTGTCTCTGTCTTTATCTGCGTCCACATGTCATCTCATTCCGTGCAGTTTTGTTCACTTGGCCATAACTCTGACATCAAAGAAGCATAATCTCGATAGCACCTCATAGTCATGTGGGCAGCTGTGAATAGCCATTCTAGGCACAATGAGGTTATGAATATTATATAAATAAATAGCCATAGAGTAGGTGGATTTGACGGCTGAAACATTTCGACTAGATTATATACAAGACTGATGAAACGTTAAACTCCATTCGCCTATATTTTCATGGCGATATGCTGTGTTAGCTATTTCGTGAGTGTAGCTCCCGATTCTTGAACTTTTTTGAACTTTCTCTGATTTTTTTCTTCTAATATTGGTGTGTAATTTTTTCTTCTTTGAAGATGATGTTAGCAAATTTTGTTTTTCTTTTTCGTCGGGACTTTGCGGTGCTTTTTTGTTGCTGTTTTCATAACGTTGGAAAGAGGGTTGTGAACTTTCGAGTTTTGGAGACACCACCTAAGTTTGTTTTTACCGCACTTTATATATTGGTTTGTCGATGTATCTGTGAGAATATCTATGCATTTAAAAAAAGATATTAGGCAACAGCACCAATAGGAGTGTGAAATCATCGTCTTCCCTAACTAAACAACTTCAAAAAATTTTGTTTATAAATATTCATGAACTGTAGAGAAGAATCGATTTTATTGAATCTACTAGAGTTTTTTTTTAATACTAACAGTGTTATTAATGAGGCATATCATGAAAGAAGTTGGACTTTGATTACTGTTTGCTTGCAAATGCAAAGATTGGTTAATTGGACGGAAGTGCGTCGCTACTGCTATATACCTCTAGATTTTCCTCTCTGCTTCCATTCTGTCCAATGCCAACGATTAGAAGCCATAAAAGGCGGAGTTTTTCATTCGTTGAACCAATTCTCTAAATCCTTTTCGTCATTGATGAGGCCCTACGTCATCCTTCCAATATACTTCACTTTGCTGTCTTTAGCTATCCACTATTATATAATTTTGACAAATTTTTGATTTGCAAGTGCATAGTAATATCTTACTTGCAAATTTGTTGATCCACAACTATTCATTTATTTATTTGTTTGTTAATTTCATTTTCTAAATCAATAAAGTTGAAAGAAAGAAATGTGATCTATAAATATGCAATACAGAGTGAGTGCTCTCTCATACACTGTGCCAGATCAATCTATCAACTTCGAAAATCGTTTGCTACATTTGAAAATATTGAAAAAATTTCATGCATTCTACATTTATTAGGTTTTTTTTAAGCCTATTACGTTTAAAAATATATATCTTTTGCATAAAATCTATGCGGATAGTCGGATCGAATCGAGCGTGAAGGGTATTTCTTTTCTATTTGTTGGTAATTTCTGGTTTTTCTTTTCTCTTTGTTTGCAATTTCTGGTTTTTTTTTACTTGTTGGTAATTTCTGAAATTGGCTGGGCCAAATGAGCAAAATGAAAACCACTCATTACATGCAGGCACTTATTTGCACCAACTAATTACACCAATTTCACATAGCTTTTTTGTATTGCCAACGTCTACATACATTTACTTCAACGATTACTTCATTTTTTACCGATTTCCAATGCTAGTATTTATTTAGTGCTAGATGGAATTTAGCATCGTCGAAAAGCGTTATGAGATTCGTGATGAACAATCTTTATTTTCCGTTGGATAGGCTCTCATGTTTGTTTAAGTGATTTTTTATTCTAGTTTCTCCAGTGTTATCTTATCTATCATTCATATATAAAGATATTTTTCATGATGGAAAATTTTATGTAAAAACATCAATGCCAATCGCATGCTGAACGGTTTTTGAACTTCGTCGATCTGAGTGCAAAAAGATGCTTGCCTCAAACGAGAAACTTAATTGTCATATATTTGTCCACCTGTCTGTTTTTTCCTGTGTAATGTGATATTTGCATAAACGTCTTATGCATGTAGCATGTATAAATACTAAAATAATTATAGAAGTTTCCTGCAAGGCCGATTACATTGTCCACTCTATGTAAACTAGCTCTTCAATTATTAAAAATGAGCCTTCCGGGACAATCTCTATGGAGCGCTATAAGCATAACAGTGAGATGACTTACGAGCGGAAACTTTTCTCAGCTATCTCATCCTGACATCAGATTTCAACATTATGGTTCCAGAACGAAATGACTGTCTTGTCCCGCGAGTGGAGGCATTCTCTGCCTTATTTCCTATGACTAAATTTTATAACCATTTTTGAAATTTTTAGAAGAATTTCAAAACAAATTCTAGGTGCAACCATATTTATATGGTTACAGCAAGTTATAACCATACTCAAAACAAGCAACAAAACAAGTTGCGAAAAATGGAACGTTAAAGGGCCACTTCGACGGAAGCGGCGACTAAGGCCTCGATCCATGTGGAGGAGTGGGTTTCCCTTCTGCAGATCTTGATTCACAAGAATAAATATAATTCACTTGATTCAGCGAATAAACGTGTTTAGGAGAAGGCTTTCACGTCTAGCAGAACTGGAAATCCGAAAATTTAAGAAACGGAAATATTCATGAAACGGTGTGGTTAGGCAGTAGGAGCTGATTCCTGGATTTCGGACTCGTAAATACTCTGATTATCTCTATTGCAGATTTCGTTCGATTTGGCCATGCGGTGAAATATGCAAACTGATGAATAAACGAAATTTCCGCAGTGTACGACTTTTGCCAATTAGATGGCTTATAAAAATCTAGAAAACTTGGGGCCACAAATTTTTGAAGCACGGAGATATAAAACTGAGTCACTTTAAGGAAGCGAAAGAATTAGAAGCAAACATAGAGAAATATTATATGGTATCTAATATTTGGAATAAATTCTACTTTAGTGCAAAAACAATATTCAACATCGCAGCCTTTTGCAATAATTTCTAAAATTACTTTCCACAATCTAAAAAATAGTTTTTTGTTAAAACAATCGAAGATATCTGACGGGCAATTAAGCAATTGACTTACAGAGAAAACGTCAATTGCCCATCAAGTTTGAGTCAAATACTGAAGCTCCATACCGATACACAACATTAATCTTGAATAATTTTATCGCAACCTTAATAACTCCACTACTCTACCAAAAATTTGCAAATTCCTGCCAAAATTTTGAGAAAAAACCCAGCTGCCTTCCACAGCCGCGTAAGCGCTGGCTTCCTCGAATGCCTCAAATTTTGAAATTCGCCGAAAATCTTCTATAGTTTCATGTTTTCCAGTGAACTTACTTCCGGAATATATCGAATAGGCTTGAATTTTAGCCGGACGAATTTTTAGGGCGCCGAGAAATACAATGATTTTGAAACGTTCAGCGAATGAAAATGGGTGAAAGCCTTTAAGGCATGGCTCAGCACATCAATTGCGACTGCAGTTTAATACTCTAATATTCAAATCTGTTTAAAATTTTCGGAAAGCAGGATCTAGCCGAGTGTTCCGACTTATTCGACATTTTCAAAAGTTTTTTAGTTCAGCCTGTCCCAACAATTCGAGGCTTGCAGCATTTCCAACAGAAGAATCACCAAAAGATTACTTTTAATAAAATTCTTACCATATACAGCTAAAAATATCACCTTAATTAATACACTAAGATGAGCAACTCAAAGCAAATCACGACAATGAGAGTGGCGTTAAAAAGCTTTAATGAGTGTTTTCGTTCATCGACTTCTCGACGAGCGAATGCGAATAATGAGCTATGAATAGAAAGTTTCTTCATTTAATTGCAATTGCAACTGCAATTACAACTTGATTTAATTGCAGTAGTAAGGAGAAATCATGCAGTATATCACTAATGGCATGTACTATATATAAGTTTAACAAAGAAACTGTTGAAAGGGTGCTCTGTCGCTTACTATTCGATAAATAGCTGGCAATGGTGGAAAGTAATGAAGTCTTTTTTTGAAAACATCATAAAAATGATATATTCCATGTACTAATCTCTTTTTTCGCACATTCTTAGCTGGGCTGAATAGAAAATTCTTTCAAAAACTCGTTGGTACAGGAAGCTGCCTTGCTTTCTTCAAAAATTTTATTGAAAACGAGCGTTGTAATGTTCCGAATGAAATAAACTGCAATATTATGCTAAGATTTGGTTTCAAAATGGTGAACCGCAGAGAAATAACCATTGTTGCTCAAAAAAAAAAAAGAAACTATTCGGTGTCTCTAATTTGGGGTGCTTTTTCATCGCTAAGAAGATTCATCAACATGCGCACACAAAGAAGGAGCACTTAAATAAAGTGCAAGTGCATTTTAATGTTGATGTAAGCGCGGTACTAATAATGGCTGCAATCAAATGTACCAAAATTGGGCCATTTGACTTCCGAAAGCGATGCATTTTTTAGAGGGAATTCCATCTATGCCTCATAATTACGGGATCTCTCATATGGACTTCCCTGTGCTCTAAAGATTTCCGGCATTTATCTTCTTGCGTATTCACAACCTCAGAAATACGAAAGAAGGTTATTTGGAGTGGAATCGTTGTCTGTGCACTTTATTACATAATCGTGTGCGATTGGGAAGGGGTGGGGGGAGGTTGAGGATGGTGATTGTTTTAAAAAATTTATGGGAATCTGAGAAAACCGAAGTTGAAGTTAGTGAACAAGAATCAATTGCACCGAAATAGAATGTATTGAGATAGATTGAGAAGTGCAAATAAGGTTATTCAATGCCTCTTCAAAACTTGCGGTGACTAGCCGATGAGGAAAAACGGGCGAAAAAACGTCCCAGGTGAGCAAGAGCATGAAAAACTTGACGACGGAAATATAGCGTCATTCTATTCGTGAGTAAACGACAACCATCTGCGAATAGAAAAAGTCATCAAGAGATCATGATATCACTGAGGTGGATAGGCGAGCCGTCAAGAGGTGCTAAAAGCGTAGACAGATTTGTCGCCTAAAGCGTATTTATCTGATTCAGTGAAGTATAATGTTGAGATCAAAGAATGAATTCTCCATAGTGTTATTATTATCTCAAAAAAAAAAAAAAAAAAAAAAAATTGACGTAACAAAACGTGCTTAACAAACGAGGGAATAGACGATAGAATGTGCATGCTATGCGCCACTGTGATCGCTATGCTTGCATTAGATTCAAAATAAACATTTTCTGGCGTCTAATTTCGATATGAAATCTTTGATTGCATAATGCTTTGTTTCAATCGGCGGCATGATCATAAAAATATCTGAATTAATAGATTTTCCTTCTGATGTTATCAGCTTATCAGCATATGTCGAAGTTAAAGCCATTGGGGATTTCTGAAGTACTTTTTTCTCATCTTTGTTTAACGTTCGCATCGAATCTCACCGAAGTTTAAATTGCTCTAATGAAGGATTTAATGCCTCACTTGTTTTGACTTGTTAGCAAATTTATCGACTACACTACCTTCTCAAGTTTCAAAGCTCTTCTTCGCCGTTTTCAAGGAGGTCATCGAGTTATGGCTTAGAGTGTAGTTGCCAATCTCTGCGGTTGTATTTAATACTTTTGTAGTTTGTGTCTGTCTTCGTTGTCAAACCTAGCTAGTTTGGCGTCTTATTGTTGTTGCCTTTTCTCATCTGTCTATTTGTAAGGCTTTCACTTGTCCGTGTCTTTCGCAATTGGAAATCCCTCCTGCTTAAATGAAATGCTTTACGTCGTCATTTTCAAGTGTTTTCCAAATTTCTGCTGAATATTTTGTCATTCCATTTCCAATTTGCAATTCTTGAAAAGAGTTTCTTTGTGCAAGTCACTATCTCTCACTCTAAACGCTTAGCAGCTTCTTAAATTGCTACACTATTTTATCATCATGTCACACTATCATGTTCATTCGAGTCGTAATTATTCTTACCTTTAATATTTAATTGCATCAAGACAGCTTCCTAACTAACGCCTTTTTTATTTCAAATATGTGGGAATAGGTGGTTCAGTTACCCAAGTTTGAGATTCGGTGGGCAAGTTTAGGTGAAGTGAAGAGAAACAAGAAGGATACAGATGCTCGCGTGAAGAAAAACATGGTGGAACAATTTCAATTACATAGGCGGCCAAGTGACAAAATAAATAGGCGAATGAGGAAGATCGATTTTTCAACAATGCTCAATATAATAAAATCCGGTTGTATCGTTTCTATCGTTTCTATGACCTTAAAAAAAATGTTTGATTTGTTGTATCCAATTCTATTCTTCTATCTCAATTTTCAGAAATCTGTTGCAGTTTCTTATAATACAATACATGCAGTACAATACGTCACGGTATAATACTATACTATACTATCTTATAATCTAAGGTAGTACAGTGTAGTAATATGTTGCACTATATAGTTTATTCAGCGCAGAAAACATCGCTTCAAGGGACTATAGCGTGTTCAATTCTCATTACCTCATCTTGATAGCGTATTTATCGATCCAGCTTATAAAAGTGCTTTTAACTGCGTATTTGATTTATTAGGAAATCTAACAAAAACTTAAGGCATCTTTTAATGGATTAGTTTTAAAGCGTTCTTTCAATGCTGCACTTTAGATGTTGTTTTCCGCAATGGAGCTCATTAATCCATTTGGTATAAGCTCACTCTATATGAATTTCCTTATTACTTAATATGCTCCTACCTTCATGAGTGGTTGAACCTCATCGATATTTGCATATAATCGCCACTCAGCACACTATTCAACCTTAGTAATTAAGGAATTCATTATGTTGTTTGATAAGAAATTGATAATCGTGTAATTGAGTCGATGCTTCTCGACCCCGCTATTAATGTGTGAGAAATACCTTTTTCATTTGCACCAGTTTTTTTTTTCTCAAATAAAGCCGAAAACCTTCGAAACCTTGCTGAATAAGAGACGATATGTCTAGCGTGTGTCTGTTGCTATGTTTGTCTAGAGCTCAAAATGAGCCTATTTTATGTGACACCGTCAAAAACAAAATCATTTTCATGCATTCTTTGCAATATTTTCCATTATTTTCTTTGTTAAG
This sequence comes from Baylisascaris procyonis, assembly GCA_037389465.1. Lineage (NCBI taxonomy): Eukaryota > Metazoa > Nematoda > Chromadorea > Rhabditida > Ascarididae > Baylisascaris > Baylisascaris procyonis. The sequence continues at coordinate 126,162 of JAZARR010000019.1, forward strand.
CCGCATTCAAAATAGGCTATAATATTTATGGCTTCTTAGGCTTTTTGTTAGCCGAACACTGAAGAAAATTTCTTACTCAGAAGATCATTGTTAGTATTTCTCTAAGTGCTGTCAGCTCATTGTCATCAATTTTTAATTGATAATAACAAAAAATTATCACGCCCATAGTACTGAAAGGCTCTCTTCATTACTTTCTTTTCCTTCTAGTTTAATAAACTTTTGGCTTAGTTTATCAAAACGTAGCCATTGTATTTTTATTAGTTTTCAATATTCCATGTGCACAAGCTTGTGGTTGTACTATTTCGTCAAATACGGTAAGAATTCAAAAAAAGCTGTATTCATTCCTAATGTATCAGTTGACAGTTACGCTTGTAAATAGCAGCAGTTTTTTTTTTTTTTTTTGAAATTTTGCGCAATCCTCAATCTTATATGGACATTGAACGGCTGAAAATGGATATTTTCTCACGCTCATTGATAGCATTCGGTTGGTACGATAGAAAGTTTAAAATTTTTTTACTTTTGAAACAATTTAGCGATTATGACATTAGTAAAAAATTAGAGTAGATAAGACCTAACGAAAATCATTTTAGCCACTCTCAGAATAGATATTTTTCGCTACGGTTATTCAAAGAAATTATTGACGAATGATAAAAATTGATAAAGTAAAGCCGATATAGTGCATTTTTCAAGACTTAGAGAAGTGATTTCTACAGCAGATTGTATGATCGATGAATATGATTTTCTTTAGCATTTGGAGGATGCAGAATTTGACTTATCTAATTCTGCTACGAATCCATTGCAACTTATAAAATTAAATGCCATCATGGTACGTTCATTATTTTGATGAATATATTAGGAGGTGGGGGAATTTTTCGAATAACAATGCACTTATAATAAATAATAAAAATATATTTATTTAATCACTTTCGATAGATACTTAAATATTACCCAAGATAACAACAGTAAGGCGTTGAAAACGAACAGAGTTTACACATTGAAAAGTGTTTGCTTTAATCATTTTGATGTATGAGAGAGGCTATCAACAACATGTATTGCAATAAAACACTCAAATTAATTTGCATAAAATTTATGTAAAATTTTTATAAATTTTTTTAAAAAACTTCTATAAAATTCCAAAGCTGAACTGTATTCTAATGTTACCAATTTTTTAATATGCATTGTTTACAACTCAGTGTGCAAATAGGTGGTGAGAGAGCACAGATAGAAGTGATAATTTATTATTATATTTTATTTTTATTATAGACTTATTATTTATTAGTATTTCTCATTCATATTATAGTCACCATTGTAGACTTTAATAAATATAATCGATCGCACCATTTTACATCCACTTTTGAAATTTTCTTTCGCATAAACATTTTGCATTAAACAAAATATATTTATCGATACTAATTATAAAAAATTGTGCCACTGAGAAAAATCGAAATCGTAGAGGATTTGAACTCTTCGTATGATCTTCCTATACCTTGCATTTCCTGTGCAAGAAAAGTTCCGTTCAAAAATTTAAGAATCTCTCAGTAATTTTGATAGTCTATGTGATAAAATGGGAACGATAAAAAGTGGACAAAAAAAAACCGCAGGATCATTTCAGCTGTCTTCTGGAATTTTTTCAACGCTTGATTACATAATAATCCCAGTGACGCTTCAAGATCTAACCTGCACTAGTAACCCTTCGTAAAAATTCAATTTTTCCCATTACATGAGAGTAAGCGCTCCGATTTGCCATGAAATAATCTTAAAAGACTTGAATTCTTATCCGTATAGAAACCATTTTGCCGACTACAAAAAAAAAATTTTTCATTTCATCCGATGCATAAAATTCTTCGTGTATTTAGGTGAACATTTAGCGCGTTGAATAGTATTCTCGCATGCTATTTAAAACAGTTTGCGCGCGACTTTCGTAAGTTTTCCCAAGTGATTTCACAGTGCAATCGTTTCTTCCTTTCATTTTCATGCGAACGTTTATGTTTCTCGGAAGCGCTTTCGCTTGCGAAAATGGTCGTAAGATTATTCGGCTAGAGCGAAAATATTTGCAAAAAATTGGATATTTCCACAGGCGGCGAAAATGTTTTTGGATGCTCACTTGTCTCTGTGATTGGTGATTTCTCTCCTTCGAGCGATGTCTTATTAATTTCTTAGATCCGGCTTGCTGCACATGAATTAGTTATCCATCGTCAGAGGGTAATGAAATAGTGGCTGGCATTGGTAGCGATGTGAAGAGGAACAGATGCAAAGCTGATGATTATCACTGAAAGAGAAACACATATTTCGCGATGAAAAAGCTTTACCACTTGAATTCAAACTAAAACAGAGGTACAAAGTATGTGTAAACCATGAATTAACGCATGAAGACCGCAGAAATAGCAATAAAGTGGCAAAAAATCTCCTTCACTGAAGCAGTGAAGGGATGGTGGGGTGACGGGGAGAGGAGATGATCTCAGAAATTACAGGTTGAACAACTATGCTAGATATGAGTGAAAAAAACCGTCAAACCGAAATCATCGATGATATTCAAGTTCAATACTTCAACACTTTTTTATGAATCCACCTAAAATGTTCGTAATAATCAAATGGATGGTCGCTATGGTTCTCCTGCAAACAGCTCCGCAAATATCCCAATCTGTAGTAAATTTTATCTATCGTCCTGCACTTGCTTATGATAGCCTATTTTTTGTCATTCCACCAAAATTTTAATAAGACAATGTCCTTTTCCTTATTATTCGTTATGTCAATAAATATATTAAAAATATTTTTTTAATAATTGAATAATCCGCCTTATTGCTTTATGAATTTTATAATAATTCACCTCCACATAAATATTTCGTAAAAACTACATATAAAAATATAAATATATAAATTCATAAATATGTAAGTACATAAATAAATAAATAAACAAATAAATAAATAAATAAACAAATATATATATATATATACATACATATATATATATATATATATATATATATATATATATATATATATATCGGTGTAAAAAAGTCGTTGAAAATCTAAAAGACGCCGAAAATCATATTGCTCATTTTGCAGATCGCTAGTTTCGAAAAACATGCCGCATTTCTGCGTTTATATCCCTTCCTTCCATTAGACTTCATTTCTTTAATAGTCGTCTTTTTAGAAAATTTAAAAGCACTTTCCTCCCCTCCCGCCCCTCCTAATATTCGCAGATAAGCGCATTGGCCACGAAAAGACATAAATTTAATCCATTATATGGCTGACATATCCATGAGCTGAGTTCTCAAAATATGCAGGAAAATTGATATACGAAAAGATCATAGTCGTAAGAATATCAAACTTTATGCGAAAGCATGCCATCTCAACAATTTTCATTGAACATATGTCCGTACCATGGAATTTTTTCTCTTAAATATATTCGAGTTCAGAGATGTGTAGAATAATGGAATTTATTGTAATCGGAACGATAGAATACCCTATTCGAATAAAACATACTATTGCTAATGGTGTTTTAGTGGAATATATCGTCGAATGAAAGGCCTCCAAAACCATCAACGAAGGGAGCCAAAAAGACTCTAAAATCAACCTTGCACTACAATTTCTAAATGATTATTTGACATAAATTAATCCAATTTTTGATATATTACCTAATCAGATACTTAATTGAATGCGCTGCCAGAAGCGCCATTTTTCCATAAGTATATCTTTTGTGCAATTTTTATTCAAAAGTTTTGAATTGGTCTGATCGTAGTAATGACTAAGTGGTTCTTAGATGTACAATTCTTTAATAAAATATTAGTGCAGTGTTCTAGTGTTGTCAATCTATACATATCATATGAAATAATCTTTGAGAGACTATCAAGTAGAGTGCGCGTTGAATATGATATATGACGATTACCTATCGGCTGAATTATTTACTCTTTTCGATAGCATTCCTTTTACGCTCTTTGAAATGTTGCTACCCTCTAACAAATTGTCGTCGTTTGAACCGTATCCTTCGCAGCTATTTCGTTTCCTTGAATTGTATCCTTGAATCATTTCGTTTTTTTTTCGTCATTCATAGGCCCAATTTGTTTGCTTTTTTTGTCTGCGTTTGTTCACAGTGAGCGTTTTCAACAGCACCCTATAGAAATCAAGAAAAAAAAATGAAATTTGCAATGTCTAATCGATAACTGAGAAATGATCGGTAAAACATCTCATAAGATTTCAATATTAAATTCAATTTTGATCTGATTAACTATTATATGAAAATCTTAGTAATTTGTCGAAGATTGAGCAATCGTCGAGGAATTTATGCAAATCGGATGCAATATTCTTTTTATTTTAACCAGAGTTTTGTTTCGAAAATGTCCATACAATTAAATTTGATCCAAGCGAGAAGTGGTCAAGAGCCCTGCAACCTTTAATCGATTGACATGGGTGCATTTACCTCTCCACAAGATGATTCAGCATCGATTGTTCGATGTGGTCATGGATGCTGCCCATCTAAACCCATATTGATCGTCTACTGATCGTTACTAAAGGATACAAATCAAAAATTGAGAAGCCAAACTCTTTAGCTCATTTGAATTTTCAATGGGCATTCGTTGTTATTAGAACATTCCTAAACGCCATTTAGTTCGACAAATGCTTGTATTCCTATTAACTGTCAAAAATGATATGGCATTCGGGGTTTAATTCTTAAAATAAAGTGCTGGCATGAAAGACTCTCTAAGTTAATGAGTGCTTTCAGCATCATTCCGGAGGGCAGGGTATGTATGGACTTCGATAAGATTGGAGAAGAATAAAGTAAATTCTATGTCCTCATAATTTCAATCAGTCCTGGATTTTGCAATCATTTTCCCAGTAAGCAATGTTTAAAGAAAGGATTTGTCACGTTGTCCGAAGACAGTACTCTTTTCGCAATTGTATACTTCTAGTGTAACAAGCCGACCAATGAGCACAGTCAACCAAAAATCGAGCAATGTTCGGCAAGAAATGATGCATGCTTAATGAGCTATTCCTCCCTCTTATATTGAATAAGTTGTATTTCTTTAAGCACCTAAAAATGGTCCATTTAAAAAGTGACGCCAAATATTGAAATAGTAAGAACGTTTACGTAAATTAAGGTGACATTTGTGATGTTGACAAATCGCATCCAGCAATTTTTACGCCTTCGCTTTCTCCACGATTTCACTTCTTCATTATTCTCACCCCCATTCCGTTTCTATTTTTGGAATTGATTTTCAATTTCAGAGTCAAATAGAAGGAATAATATGTTTTAGATATAGCGTTATAAATCATTATTAATAATTTTATAAAAATTTTTCATAGTTTTCATAGCATTTTAATAACGGCTTTATATCAATATCACGAAGAAAAATGACGATTATTGCAAAACTATAGGAAAAACGTCGAAAAAAAAAACGCTTTAATAATTTAAAACTGCTTTCCGATCGTATCTTCCATTTACACTTTAAAAAAAAATTGTATTTTTATAGGGAAAATTTTTGATCGCTAGCAATTATTCTAATCAAACTTTCACAACTTTCTTCTTTTTTTCACTCAGTGGAAGTAACGTTCTCAAAGGACAAATAAAGTGAAAGTGAAGCGCTGTCTTCTCACAAATAAGTGAGTGCACTCAATATTTTCCCATTAAAATAGTGCTCACAACGAGTGCAAATGTCTGTCTGTACGGAGGAGAGCATGTCTGACCTTTGTCAACAGAACATCGTTTACCCGATGACATAATACAATCGTAGACACTCTCAAGATTCATTTACCTTCATTTGCCCTCAAATCGTTCACTTTTATGTTTACTCTTCCAATATTTTTTTCAGATGCCGTTCTTATTCTATACCTGGATTGCCCTTCGCTACTGGCTAGATAATCCTACATATATCGACTACTATGATGAGTTTTGAAGTCGTGGAGTGTATGTGATTTTTTAAGAAAATTTGTTGCTACATTTACATAAAAAACATTCCCATATATTACAAAAGTTCCAACGGGGAGAGTTAGTACCACATGAATACGAATATGCCTAAAAAGAATAATGCTTGAAAATCCATCAGTTAACACAGACCACAGGAAGTTTCTTTTCGCTTCAAAAAAATGCATGAAAATTTGCGTATTTACTAGATTGCTCGTTGATTCCAAACTACCATTTAGGGAGTTGCATTAAATATTTCATAAAGAACGAATTAAAACTTTTGACGTTCAATTTTTATTCGAGACGAAATATTCACTTCGCTTCGAAAATCGTTGGTATTTTCTAGATTCATTTTCTATTGCACATAATTTGTATTTTATTGGAGCGATTTGCTTTGATAAATTTGCTATGCAAAAGTGCATTATGAGGACATTGGAATGTGAGCGTCCATTTATCTGCCTATTCGGCTGTCTCTGATTAGGCAAGAGTGAGGGCAGAGTGCGAATTTCTGTGAAATTCACATCTTACAACGACCAATTGTAGCACATTTCGTGTTCACCTATGAATATAGAAAGAAGCTACAAGCATAGCGAGAATTATTTGCGTTTTCCACCGGTCGGGTTCTCACTTCAGCCGAAATCGGAGGAAAAGGAAACTTTTCCATCGACGGGAGATGGAAATTGAAAGGGTGTTATGCACACAGTGTTATGCATTCCAATTTTTCTTGGTAGTTTTTGAGAGTGGTTGGTCAAGTGAAGGGAATGGAAAAACGCATATTGCACCAATTGCTTGGTGGCTTTGCCATCCGTTTAATGCTTCAAATCTCAGATCCAGAGGTTTATATCAATTTTTTCTCAACAACTATGCAAGTCCGACGGATCGCTTCTAATCATTGATGCCTTATTCGCTAGCATAACTACACAAAAGCGCTCTCATAGAAGCCAAAGTAAGTGTTTATTGAAAATAGATTCGGAACTCATCGTTTTCATTCGAATACACACTAAAGAATTTCAATATTGTCAATGAGCTGGTGGTATAATTGCTCAAATATTCCTTTTTTATAAAAAAAAAAAAATAAAATAATGCATATTCAATATCGTTATTTCTTTTTTATCGATCAATTTCTTTCAACTCAAATGTAACAATGAGTCAATACACTTTTATATTTCCGCTGAAAAGATAATACGTAATTCGCGTCAAGGTCATTTAGGTATCTTCAATTTGTGCAGCCATCACAACGAATAGATTGCGTCTTTGTGTAATTATATGTTTAGAGATGCGCTAAGACATAAATTTTCCCATTCCAACTTAAAAGTAATTCATATTTTATCATTCTTTAGATGATGTTTATTGTTACTACTGTTGATGTGTTTTTATTCATATATATATATATATATATATATATATATATATATATATATATTTATTTATTTATTTATTTATTTATTTATCGTTGCAATTTATACGGATAAATGTTAACGAAAACTTTTAATTCCATTCCTTATCATTAATTTCATTCATTAATTCCATTATTCCGTTATCTCACCCCCCTCCCCCTCAATTCAGTTTTCATCTCATTACTAAATATTCTTTATTCGAATATTTTCAAAGGTTTTTGTAAATTTACATTTGCAAAACATATCATAAATATTACATCTCTGCTTGCGTATATGAGTGATTGTCTATCTATTTGCTCTATGATACCTTCAAATTGTGAATCATTGAAGTTGTGAGCACATAATTTAGCGTATATAATCTAGCCATCATAAAGAAAAACATACTCCATTTTTATTCATAGATTTCTTGAATTTGGAAGATAATTTACATATTCAATTATGAAAAAAATTTCACAAATTCTTAACTGCTCATCTCATTTAATGTCAGTCGATTTATGGAAATAGGAACCACTTGCAAGCTTATTTGAGCGACCTGATAAATTAGTGGGTAAAAGTATAATGCAATACCTTATTGATTTTATCTCTTATGAAAGAGGTTGGTCAGGTCAGCGAAAGCACATATGGCGCCTAGTCCTTTGACAATGCTCAACTTTTTTGATTTCTCATTATGTTTTTCTCACCTACATGCTATTTTTCATATAAAAGCAATTGCATAAGTCGTCAGAGTGACTGTAATAGCTGGCGCGACGACTGCTTCTGCAATCTGCTCAGCCGACCAACCGCTTTTGCAGATTAGCAACAAATAATAAAAATACTACAAAGTGTATACATATTTTCATGCTACGCAGAGCATTTACACTTTAAGTTAATCGATTATCTACAATAGCCTCTAACATAAAAACATTTCTTTGCTGCCACACAGCTGTCAGTTGCAAGAGGATCGGTTCTAAAGAACACCTAAAAATATTCATAACTAAATGTTTTCAAAATTGACGGGCCAACTAGAATGCTGATGCGAGAGATTACTTTATAATGGACGTTTATCAAATATCACAGCTATAGGTTTAGCGATTCCCAACTTGAAACTATCAACAGGCAAGCACACATACATATACCTAAATGAACGACTTGGACGTAAGGCGCTTCCTAAGTTTAAAATTGCAAATTGCAATGTATTACTTCGTACACGTAAATTTTGCCTATAAATTTGCATACGCAGCTATAAGAACTGAACCGCCTAAGGAAACCTTTTAAATCTAATGAATCAATTTGCATTTATCCAGTTTGTTCGATTTTTTATTGTTCCTTTTTTTTGCTACTTAAGCAACCACGTTTTCGTTATGTTAAATGCAATTATGGTTATATTTAATGAGCTAATATACCTAAATACTGTGTCTTCATGTGAACAACTTATTGATAGCCTACTATGTAGTACTGCTATTAAATCTGGATAGCTTTTATGATGCTTCACGAAGATTTCAACGGATTTTTTTAAAGATTTCCTCGTTATGCACGCATATATTAGATATACGATATTTTGAATATTTAACTGATTACCTGGGATTATTTTTTGTTTGAATTTTTAATTTCACCTGATTTTGAATCTGTCTTAAATTATTTGATTAATTTACAGATAACTTTTGATATACTGATAATCTTAAATTGGATGTGCATAATGAATATTTTAGATACGTATATTCATTGATAACAAATATTCCTATTGTGTCACTATGAAATCTCTCACTAGCTTCACGTAGAAATCAATTGAAAAGTGAACGAAAAATGGTGATATATGAAGCAATACATTTAAAAAAAAGACTAAAAAATAGCAAATTATTTAATCAGATTCGCCTCTTTAGCGACATTTTATAATGAAAAAAAAAAAAATCAATATTTTCATCAAATAATGCTTGAGAAGTAAAAAGAAAGGAGAGAAAAATCATTCATTCAAATGTGCAGAATTACTTTAGAAGTATTTTAGAGCGGAAAAAATTAGGCGCAATCCGATTTTCCCACATTTTCATAAAACGGAAGCCAAAAAAAAAAAGTACAGATGAAAGAAAAATGCACTTTAAATATTGGTGACAGCCTATTATGTGTACTATGAAAGCACTCGAGCGATACGAGAGATATTTAAACAATGAAACTTTATGAGAAAAAAAAACACAAAATTGACAGGAGCATAATTTTTGCTTTTCATCTGTCATCTTAGGGCGATATGTCATTAAAATGAATTTTTAGAAATCATTAAACATAATTTCATTTTTTTTTCCAGCCTATTTCCAGCTTTTTTATTCAACTATTCTACCTAGTTGCATTTTATCTATATTTCAAATGAGAATTGATAGAAGAAAATAAAGCCAACTTTATTGTACTTTAGGGTTTTCTCTCAAAACCGGATCAATTTTTCTACGTTTCGTTGCCGTCTTCTATTCATCCAATTTGTTTTGCATTTGATAGAACTGATTCTTTAGGAATCGTTCGTTTGTTATCGTTTTGCCACCTATAGGTTAAGCTCATCAATCTTATTTGCTTTTTTATCAATTTCATTCATCTACTTTGCCGACGCTTATCTGCAACATGCGCATCCACTACTCAAAAGTGTTCTTTCTAGGTTGATCATTGTAGATTTTTCTATAAAAATATTTGAGGTTATTATTTTTTTAGACTTTTAATTATAATTTTATTTCCGTTTATTATATTTATCAAAAATAATTCGTCTTTGCTTACCAATGGACTCCATGAAGCATATATCAAGAATATATGTTGTATTCATGTACTATTTAAAAAAATGTATCAGTTGGACACAACGCTGCCACATATATTAGCCTTCTGTTAAAGAAATCGTGTAGGCAGCTGCTTGGACTTTTTTTTTTGGATGTAATAGGTATTGAATAGCGGCATGTGCATTTGCAAGCATTTGTTAGCTTATTCGTCATTCAAGCACTCACGCAATGAAAGAGAAAAAAAGGAAGACATATTAAGTAGAAAAAGAAGAGCAACTAACCTCTATAAATTATTAGCAAACAATAATAAAACGATGAAATAATCGTGCAGAAATAAATCGAATCGAGACTATTGTATTGAATGTTAGCAGTATTATTTAAGTTGCTTAATAACTTAGTTGAAATTTTATCAAAGATTTATCGATTGATGCAAATTATTGATCGGACTTTTCATTAAAAATTTTACAAGTTGAAATATTCGACAACAAAAAGAAATTTTTTTTTCGAGAAATTGACGAATAATGTTGACATAATGAGTGAATCATTGCCAACTGTCATCGACTATGAGGGAATGAATCATTGTGGCATAGTCGACAAGAAGTTGCAATTGAGTATTGTTGTGGCTCTACACAATGATGACATTACAAATACAAGTTAAGCCTCATATAATGTTCAATGCTTCCTATGCTCAATTGTGAAGCTTGTGCATTTCGTGTTGAAATCCAACTTTATGCAATTATGTATTTGACCTAGTCGACCATTCTATCGTTCATATTTGTGCTTCGAACATAACCGTGATTGTTTTAGAGAGAGGGAGAGAGAGGGAAAAAGATGTATTAAAAGATTTAATATGAGAGAAAACAGCTATTTTTCACAGAAGAACAATAAAATAGCACTTTCCTCCACTCTCCACTTTCTTCACCCGATGTCCAAATATTACGGGTTGAAATATTCACCATTGGCAAAATTTCCACTCTAATTGGGCGAGTAATTGCAATTGGGTTTCTCAATTTTCTTAGTTTCCATGGCGTATTGCTAGGTGGGTGACAATCAAACATCTCTAGCAATGCATTCATCTGCTACGATTTACTGGAAAATCGAATGCTAAATGCAATGAGCATTTTCTTTCTTAAACACTTTTATACTTCTTTTTATACTTAAATAACCTTTTTGTAGCATTTTGTGTGGCGTTTTTCTCCATTATTCGATTTTAATCTCATAGCTTTTATTTCTCTTTAACTATATCTAATTTATTCAATTGCTTTCCATATTTAGTAAATTTTTAATGTTCGAATAAGGTTGAAACCTATGAGATTTACTAAAAATGAGCAATAATTTCAATTCTATTTGTGAAATATCGTTGCGAAAATGAAACATTCTAAGGGAGTAATATAAGCTTTTTTTTTCTTCAATTTTGAGCATTAGCTTACATATTTAAGCACCTGCAACGAGCAATGTCGTCGTAACTGGTATCGCAAAACGAGTCGAAGAGTTGATTGAAATTGAATGGTGCGCTTGCTGTTGAGCGCTATATAGCAACTCAGCTCTATCATTATTTTTCCTTTGAAAATTTCCATTCCGTTTTCAATAGATGTTTCCGTTTCCGTTTAAATCAAGTTTTTTGAATTAAACGGAAATTCATCAGGAATTTCAGGTTTTTCACATTATATCTTAGAATTCAGCACTCGAAAAATATTCATTTAACTATGTAAATTAATGTATCTCTTTTTTAAAAGCCATTTAGTGAAAAGAATCGATGAAAATTGATAGAATCGTACGAAATGAATAAACAAATGTGAAAATATTTTCCCAGAAAAAGAAAATAAAAACAAAATTCTTTCCAAAACTTTTCAATAATATTTTTTTTTCAAAGAAAAAACACATTTCAATTTTCTTGGAAAATAAATTTCATAGCTCTATATTATTGAAAATTTTGACGTAATACTTTTAATTTATCGTAATTGCCATCGTAATCTCATAGATATTACTGTATAATAACTTTTTTTTTAAAAAATTCAATAAAGTGATGTCGATTCTTTTCAGCGTAAATTATTCTCTAATTGCTTAAATGTTGCATACAATAGCGCGGTAATAAATTGTTGACATTTACATTAATTGAACATGCTCCATATATTTCGCTCAAAATGCATTCATTTTTACGGCAGCCACTCATTGCGCTTCATCGTCCTATCTAAAACCTTTTTTTTTTTCAGCTAGGTCAATATATGTGGACTTGTACAAATTTTTACCGTATTCAATCGTTACAGCCCCTGTGCATATGTATCGTTCTCTCAATTATGTAGCTATTTTCGTGTGTTGCATTTAGGTAAATGCTCGTTTTCAAAACTATTGAAGTGATCCTAGGTGATCGACATATATAATGTAATATATTGCACTCAAATGAAATTGCAACTGACAATGTCTAATGATGTAACTTTATATAATCTATCCGATTTGCATGAGGAAACAATCTGTCTAGAAATACTCACCCGTGATAAGGTGCTTATCATTTATGTATGCCCATAATTCAGTGATACATGACACGTGAAAGGAAAAATTTGCTTCATTTGAAATCTAGATGAATAGATTTAAAAAGATTTTTTTTTTGTGTGAATGACCATAAGGCAATTGATATATTTGAAATGTTTGAAAAAAAAAATAAACAATACAGATACATATGACTGAAGCGATGAATAATGTTGCATAGTTTTTTCGATGGCCTAGATTAACTACGATGGACGGAACGGCGGAGGGGGAAGGGCAAAGGAGACGAAGAAGGTTGTTTTGTTCGAGGTAAAGAAACTGAACTAGCCGCATCCTATTTATTGGTTCATTGGTATTTTAAAAGTAACGCCATCCTGACTTAATCATAAAAAGATTGTGATGGAGGAACCGAGAAGTGAAGATTACTCCCTCTCTCCAAATTTTCGTAATTTAGTCGACCCGATCATTCATTTTCGGTCGCTTTTACAAATCAAAACTGATCTCTGACCTAAACGGCATTTAAATATTTCTACCATCTATTGTACGTCTACTATCTCATATTTATCTGTGTAATTTGTCACACCATCTCACTATAATCACGTGATTTTCCCAACTGGGAAAGATAAGTTTTTTTTTAAAATTATAACAGCAAAAAAAAACAGCAACAAACGTTTTCATAATATTAAAATAATAGGTTAGCATAGTTTCCTATTAAATTATCGATTCATTTTCAATTCGATTGTAGAGAATAAAAATTTGCATTTTTTTTTGTTTTCAATAAAAAGTAATATAGATTATTCATGAATTAAGCAATTTTCATAGTTCGAAAGCTAATGTTTATCATTTGAATCTCATGAAATGTTAAAAATAAGAGAAGAATGCATCATCATGATGCATTTATTCTTTGGCTACAATATTCATTGCGCCTTCTCACTTCATATCGTGACATATGATTCTTTCAACTATATATATATATATATATATATATATATATATATATATATATATATATATATATATATATATATATATATATATATATATGTATTAGCACGGTCATTGTTGTATAAGTAACATTATTTATAAATATGAATTTTTATGAAATTTTTTTTGCAGTTTGCAGAAAATCCGTTACATCAATTATTTTGATATTATTATATTTTTTGATAACATCTTATCATACCTTAATCAGGTATCGTTCGTGCAAGAAATTTGTTTTTCATCTGCATATGCAATATTTTCAAAAAACTAGACGCTTAAAGTAGATGTTTTTTTATTAAAACTTTTATATGCAAAAAAAAAAAAAATTTCAGCGTCGTAAACCACCTTGGCAACGATTCTATTTGCTAAAATTTGATGTTATCATTAGTAAATCATTGACGTTGCAACGAATCTATCACAATGGAGAGATCGAAACGAATGTGTATTATTGGTGGTGGTGGTTATTTTGGTCAACATATTGCGAAAGAATTACAAGTTAATGGTGATTATCATACAGTTCTACTTGATATCAATTTTTATGATGTTAATGTTCTCACATTGGACGAATCGAAGACTACTCGAATCAAGGCGAGAATTTATAATTTCTTATTGTTGCTTTTTTTTTTCAAAGTATTCATGGCAACTTGAATTCGATAGTTGTTCTCCTTTTAATTCTTTTAGACTTTATTTTTTAAAATATTATCAAAAGTTTTGAATTTTTGTATTGTTTTGATCAATTTTCCATACAGCATTGCCTAGAAGAAATAATTCTATACCGAATGTGCCAACTCATCGTGTTTGCGCCAATATAAACCTGCGCTTCCATCTTGAATTGCTAAAAAATTGGAGGTCCTGATCATTTCTTCCTCCACTAATATTAAAAATTTTTATTTCCCTGGACATAACACCTGATATGAAAGTTGTGCAAACTTTTCAACAAAGCTGTTGCTAGATTCTCCTTTCTAAATAGCCAATGCTGACAGGAGCTTCGCCCACATCCGATTGTGAAAATTTTTGTGGAGAAGAGTGAGATAAAATAAGATAAGAATAATAGCACATTTACATAAAATTATTTCTGTCATTGATATCACATCTATTTTCAAATATCTCGCATCTCATATATTTTCAAATAGGCACAATTAGGAAATAGTAGCATTAGATGAGAAAAGCTGGATATGTTATCAAATAAGGGCATTTTTAGAAAAAAAAATGACAGTTCCAAAAATAACACCATGAAATGTCACAATCGACGTGGATAATTTTATTTGAATATGATTTGAAAGTAAGTAAAAATTAAAACATGACATTTTCAATATCTTTTATAATCATTTAAAATATTAATAAATACCAATGCTGACGAGGTATCTTGGCGCAATCTACCTGCAAGTGGATCAACGAGAATGAAAATCAGAGAACTTTCAATTTTTGGGATTTGTTTGATGTGTTCTAAACGAATTCAGCGTTGCTAATAATGTTTAGAGTGTTTATTGGAATGGAATTTATTTCCGTTAATTCAATTTTCATTTTTGATACAAATAGATAAAATGCGATATTTTTGTTAACGCGGTGATAAACAACCGTTTAAAGGAGCGATTTAAGTCGTCATTTTCGGTAACGATGTTTATCTAAGAGACCCAATAAAGCTCCGACTTTTCGAATACCTTTAAGGAGAGATTACGCATATCCTTATCCTTACCTCTCCTCCTTCCCTCTTTTCAATAAAGGTGTTCTCAGCAAGACATTCTTTACAAAGATGTAAGTTGTGACTGCTGCAATTATAACAGTAGTTTTGTAAAATTGCTCCTCGGCCGTCGCATTAAATATCGTCTTCTTGAGGAAAGGACTGTTCAGAAGAGAAGGTGAGGGTGAAGAATAAGAGGTTAAGTTGAGGAAGAGGAAGTGTTCAGATGTTGAGGCACGTTGCTTTCGCGTCGCGAACCCTAATCCTCAGAAAAAGGAAATAATTTTTCTCCATTTAATTTAAAATTTAACATAGTCTTATAAAAAGTGAATGATGATTTTTGGTGCATCGAAAAGCAGCATAGGTTTCATTAAATCGCCTTTCCAAAGCGGATAATTCATAGCCGAATATCTTTTTCTTCTGCAAATCTAAAATTCAAATATCTTTTGCTTAACATATTTAAAATTCAAATTATTAGTGCTTTCTATAAATTAACTGCTAAGAATTTTATAGAAAAACTCTATAAGAGCGATTTGTGCTCCTTAAATACTCTTCGAATATTTTAAATAAAGTCACCTTTAGGGCTCCTTACTGGACAGTGAAGCACTGGACAAAGCGTTGCATGGATGTGATGCATGCTTTCATATCGCTGCATATGGTATGACAGGAGGAGCTTCTGTAAGTGATTTCAGTACCCATCTGAATCGTCTACTTAAATATTTCTTTAATATTTCTTGGCCCTTTTCCATTTTTCTAACATTTTTTTCCAACACTTTCCAACATATTTTCCGAGAATGGAGAGCACTGAAAATGGAGCAAATAAAAACTTCAGTTGATTGTGACTTCGTAATTAACCGTATATGATGGAGTAGAGAATTCGACGAAAATGATGTAAAATGACCATTCGATAAATCTTTGCAACGTTAGTGCAATGCTAAAGCTTATGCACATTGTTTAAACGGAACGATGTTGAAGGTGAGGTCACTTAGTGGTCATTTTTGCGCGCAACTGCTGAATGAGTAATTTCTCCGAAAATCACTCAAATTTTGGAAACGATTCCCAACTCTTTTCAAGTTTTGCAAAATAAGAATTTGCCGAAAATTGGCATTAGCTCACCCGTTATTTGAAAGATGTTTGTCTATTCTTAAGCCAAAATTGCAACATTGTTTTTATTTAGATATCAGCGTTAAGATGGAATATATGTGACGAACAATTTTGTGAATAGAGGCCATCTCATAGTAGAGGCTAGAACTATTCAACTAACAAGTTATTAGTAAACAGTATTAAATGAACGAATTTAGCATTTATATGATAAAGTGATGAAAATAACCTTGCTGCGGGATAGAGAAGAAACCTCGGTCTGAAAAATAAAAGGACTGATTCAGGGATGGATTTTTTTAAATCTCTTTTACATTCACATTCTCGTGTGGAATATTCTCACCACTGAGAGATACCACCCTCTCACTTCTTCCCGGACGTTGGTACCTTCTCGACTCTTACTTTAATAGGAATAACTTCTCAATAGACTTTGCCTTTATGGATTAGGTTACTTCTATAAGCTTGGGAAAAGTTAGCTGCATTTTCCAAAGTTTCATTCCGTTCGCTTTATCAATGGGAGATAAGTGGAGGATCTAATGGATCGGTCGGATAATCTGATCGCAGATGTCGCCCTTTTCATGATGCATTAGTTACTATTCATCTCAAAAATTTTTATCAATTTCATAAAATTGCCCAAAATGAAGACCACCTCTACAACTTGCTCATCTTCACCGTAGTATTACTTCTACAATTCGACTGTGGAGCAAGAATTCTGAAGTTTTAGTTAGACAAAGAGAAAGTATATCGTGTGAATGTCGATGGTACAACAATGGTGCTAGAATATTGTCGCCGTAACGACGTACGTCGACTTGTATTCGCAAGTTCAGTTGGTGTCGTATTTACGGATGATGAACTTCACGATGCGGATGAATCAATCCCATATCCGAATCCTTCAAAGGTATCTCATTATTTTCACTTCAATTCCTTGTTTCCGCTTCTTTAATAAATATGAATCCTGGTTACAAAAGATTATAAGCTTTTAATGTTTTCAAAGAGAATTTTACATAAGTGATGAGCAGAAATGAAAAGCGATAAGTGTTCATTACATAAAACAATATGATGAAAAAAAAAATTCTTGAAATCGGTGAGAATTAAGCGGCTTATATTGGCCGCCTAATCCTAGCATGAGAGAAGCCTTGTTGGAGAAGGCTTAAAGAGAATCTACATCGGACTAATAGAACGCCTTGTTTAATAATTATTATTGTTCATACTTCGCCTCATAAGAAAGTAGGCCAACGTGGATGCTTCATTAGACATATCAGGCACAATCGCGTTTGCCTAAAGAACATTGAATTGTAAAGAGTAAATTTTGAATAATAGAAGCAAAAAACGTAATACAGTAGATTAATGACATAGAGGCAAATATGATGTCGTAGATTAAAGGAAATTGCAGATCAAATTTTTATTTTCAATATTTAGCAGCGATATTATTGGCCTTTTCCATCTTCAATGCCTCTAGCTAAACAATGGAGTAAATTTCAGTATTACTCACACTACAGCGCTTCGAAATCAATAGCCGAACAAAAAGTTTTGGCAGCGAATTGTGATGAATTACGTACATGTGCATTACGATATCGTGGAATCTATGGACCGGCTGAACCACGTACCGTACAAAGAACAGTGGTAAATAATTTGTTTGTTCTCTCGTCGATGAAAGGAACTATCTAATTCGATTATTATTTTTCAATAAAAGAGATTTTAAAATTTAAAATTGTTTTCTATCGTAATTCATTAGTGAATATAATTATATGAAAATATTTAATGCATTGGTTAAATGCAAATTCGATTTTCCTTTGAATAAATAAGCAAATTTTGTGATTGAATTTGCGT
This sequence comes from Baylisascaris procyonis, assembly GCA_037389465.1. Lineage (NCBI taxonomy): Eukaryota > Metazoa > Nematoda > Chromadorea > Rhabditida > Ascarididae > Baylisascaris > Baylisascaris procyonis. Next base: position 144,261 of record JAZARR010000019.1, read on the forward strand.
ATTTTGACGAGAAATTCGATGAATAAAACAAAATTTTACTTTTACAGAAAGAAGAGCGTAAATTATTGCAAAAAAAAGTTGAAATTTATGAATTCAACTTGCCGCATTCAATTTATTTTTGGTATAATACGTTGTATAGAACGTAGTTCAACTATGGTGTTTTTTAGTTCTTTCTATTATTGTGGTACTTTAGTACTTTATTATTTTTTGGCATTTCTGGTACTAACGTTATTTTGTGCATCCAGCGATGAGTCGAAAATAATATTCCTGTTTCATGCTTTAAAAGTTATATACTTGTGATTTCAATCCTTCTGCATAAATAATCAGCTGCTGGCCAAATAAGAAAATTTCGTATTGTATATTCATATGGAATTTTTGCTCTTACTGATGAGAAGATGTTCAAGAAGTTGTAAAAAAATTGAAGCATTGATGAATTTGCATTGAAGTTCGCGTTTACTTGACGATTTTAAAATACGTATACATATAGGATTACAAAACGATGGCTTACTCAATTAAATGTTTTTCAAATATGCAAATAAGGAAGTTGACTAATGATAACGAGTAATTACTGTAACAGTATATTTAAAGTTGATATTTTAAAGGAGTTTTGTACTCATGGTTTCTTAATGTTTACGTTCGAAAAATCGTCGAATTGTCTCACTCAATATAGTGGCGTTGCGAATAGCTCAATGGTAAGAGATTTGCTTTTAATTATTGATTTTTATTAGTGAAAAGAATTTCATCTCATTCGTCTAGCTTATTGAACTTACTTTTTCATACGTTATAAAATCAATGCAAAAATATTACGGCAGTTGTTTGAAATGATCGTTTTAAGATGCTATTATTTACGTTTAACTAAAGAATTAAAGTAGATTAAGCCATTATGGGAGGTATGTGAACTTCGTAATAGCTCCCATGTTATTAGTTTTTTTTTTGAGGGGTGGGGGGGGGGGGAAAGCGAAGCGGAACAAATAAAAGGACTGCAGAATTCAAATATCACCATGACAAAAAATACAGCGATACGCTTGCCTTAGCACCAAATTGATAAACAAAAAAATGACTAATTTCAGAACCACCTTCTAAAATGCATGTTTTTTTTAGGAGTACGCAAAACTAAAAGCATTTCAGTCATCTATTTTCTCCATCAAATATCGGCCGCTTGTTTTTTTTTTTTCGTATTTTGCTTTGTTAGACTTTGCCAACTAAGAAATTAGACGAAATCTTCTTCATAACGGCGATTTCAAAGCGAAACTCAACCTTTTAAGGATCGATCAGCCTAATCATGTTTGCATTCAAAAGTGATTTAGCTTCGACTTCAGATTGAGTGTAAAAATTTTCTATGAACTATTGTACCAGGTGTTCCATTTCTATAAATGTCACAAATTTACAAGAACGGTTGTCTCTTATTAATGTAAATAACCACCTCCTAAATGCAATTCTCTTCGCATCTATTGTAGGTTCTGTTTTATCACCTCCCTATCCCCCTCCCCTCCCTCATCCTCCCCACTCAGCAATCTTATGTTAGCTTTTAATTTTTTATAAGTGAATACAAATCCAATAAAATTACCAAATTCAACGGGGGAGTATTTTATATATTGTTTGTGATATTTCTGCACAATTCGCTCAGAACTTCCTATTGAACGAGCTAAACTTCTGAAGGCAATGCGGCTAGCGGAGGAAGCGTTGCGCGATGGCCGAGCAGATGGTAAAGCATACTATATAGTTGATGGAGGACCCCCAGTTGGCGCATTTTCCTTCTGGTTTCCACTCATACAAGGTATGTTTATGGTGTTTAAGACTCACCTTTGAACCCACCTCTTTTGCTGTTCCACCTGGGTTCACATTTCGTATATCAGTGTCCCAATCTCTCTATATATATATATATATATATATATATATATATATATATATATATATATATATATATATATATATATATGTACTCAGAAATATTTCGTTCTTTCACCTCTTTTACTACCCATTAAACATATAATTAATGAAGCAATTGCCATACGGATTGTGAATCACCCTCATTGTGAAATAAACGACTCTTTCTATTTTGTATCTCAAAAAGTATTCTTTGTGCAGAATTTTTAATTGTATCTTCCTAAAAGAATTTTAAAGTGGTTTTTGTTCTTTTGTGGAGTTATATCCTCAACTCATTCATCATACGATCAATTCCTCATAGGGACGGTGATTAGATAGCTGTTCAACTGTGTAATTGAAGCATTGGATTAGCAAGGCTTTTGTTGATGGGCATAATGAAATATTTTATTCTGAAAGAGATGTTCATTGGTTTATGCTACCTACATCCATATAATAGGCCTGCAAAGATAACGATGTATAGTCTTTATGAAGAAAATTACGTATAACAAAGAGAACTATATGTGTATATCTTAACGGCTTTAGATTTTTTTTAACAAGAATCATTTTCTCATGAAATCTATCTGCATCTTGTAATATGCAGAATTAATTTTTCCGGCATTATTTAATTTTTTAGTACGCCAAAGACGCTTAAATATTCTACATCCTGGGCATAATTAGTCTATAATTGACCAATTTTGCTTTATTTTCTTACTCGTTATATCTGATTCTTCTTCACTTCAGCAAGAAGGTTTCGAAAGTTTAATCTTTCAGCTCTTGGAAAACCTTTACCGTTCATTAAATTACCATATACATTAATGATCTTTTTGGCAATAATTTTCGAATATTTATATATATGGATTGGTATTGAACCAATATTTACACGACTTGAAGTAAATCTAACGGCAATAACGAATACCTATTCAATTGAACGTGCCAAAAAAGATCTCAATTATCAACCGACGCATAATCACGATCTTACATCGACGGTACTTTTTCATAAGAAAGCATCAACAAATATAAGCAATAAAAAATCATCGCTAATGCTTGATAATAGTAAAACTTTTATTGTTCTATCTTCTATTGTATTAATTTTATGGATGTTTACTGCATGGATTCGACTATGATTATATTGCTCTGATTTTCGCCTGTCCTATTTCTATCTTTCCCACTTAAATTAGGAAATTTAAATTTTATTTTCCCTTTATCCTTTAAATTCGCAAAAATTAAATCTCAAAGATTCTGTTATTTTCACTTCACTTTAATTAGCTATTTTGTTCAATTTGATGAACATGTGGAAAATTTTTATAACAATTTTCAAATTAAATAATTCGGGTGTGACTATCTATGTGATAAACAATGTGATTTTTTTGCACATAAACTATGCAATCCTCTTGCTTATGGTTAGTTTACTGAATACTTTTATTAAAATAATATTGTGCAGATTCCGCACTATTCTTTTCGCTTTGCCAATAAACTTTCATAAATTTTTTTTTTCGTAGATTTTGACTTTGAATACTTTGTTGCGTATAAATCAGAGTTTTAAGCAATGATAGCAAATATGTTAACAAGTTTACTCGAACCCATTAGTATGAATTTTCCAAAATTGAATAATGGGGCTCAAGAGAGGGGGCGGGGGAGGGGGGGGCGAGGGGCGTTCTAATGGAGATAGATTTTTTGGAAGATTGCAATAATGGTAGGCATAAAACTCTTATACAACAGTTTATTAATTATAAGGAGTAACTATAAACAATGTTTTTTGATTCTGCCGCGGTAGTGAAGTGGAGGTGGTACGTGTCTTCTTTCAAAAGCTGGAAGCAATCTAAGTTGGAGTTTTATTGGAATAGAAACTTCATCCGGTCTGGCACTAGCTTTAAACTTTTCGGTATACCCTTGCTGCAGTAATTTTCAAATGACACCATATTGGGGAAAGAAAACGCTTGGATAATACCGCTGCTAAGGGCGTTGACAACATAACCTATACATTTTGTACTTCAACATTATGGTATTTATGCCTTTTGAAACTCAATAGCTTTAAACTCTGAGAGTTTCGTCTCTCAAGTCCATTTTTTCTCGCTTTTAGCATTGTTCTATCCCATTACAATATATTCATAACAGTAAGTGGTTTTAAGTGCATTTCTACATATATAAATCATAAGCCGCTTACATTTGATGAATTAGTTGCAATGGATGATATAAAATTTTTGAAATAAAAGAAAGTAAATTTTTTCTCTCAAAATCTTTTCAAATATTTCGTTTCTGTTCTCGAAAATTTGAATTCAACAAAATATTACATATTCGAAAAAGTGAAAAAAAGAGAAAAAATTTATCGTTGAAAATTATGACACTATTTGATTATCGTTTATTTTACATATATTAAAACAAGAAATTCAGCGTCAATTTTTCACTTTTCGCATTCGTTCGGCTTTTTTCCTCTGAATAACATCTTCATAATCTTTGAGAAAGTTAATCACTTGTAAATCCTTTGTTAAAAGATCTTCATTCATAAGAATCTCGATTACCATACGATATATGAATAGATATTGCTGCAATAATCGATATAATCGATTTCATTTATTTTATTTTTTTAGTAATGAAACAAATCTCATTACAAGCAAATGATTGCAGTATTTCTTTTTTCAACGATTATAAAGTACGTAAGAAAATCCTTTAAAAAGAATTTTCAAATCCATAAAATAAACTTTCTAGAAAAATTAAAAAATGACGTCATTTAATGTCAAGGAAAATTTTTTTTCAAGGAAATTCTAATAAGCTTATTTTCAAGGAAATATTTCTCCACATATTGCTCGCGTTAACACTACCACAAAAAAATCAATGAGGAAAGAATTCCATCAGAATTCATTAACTTCAACTATTATGCACAATCGTTAAATATTTATTCCATAAGCAATTTTAATATCTCTTAAATTTACTTTCCCGCTTGTTCATCCCATAGAAATCACTAGTATGCAAATTTCATTCAAACCCACAGTTTATTTTTTATATGCAAATTTCAGATCGAGGTTTTATTTTTTGTATGCAAATTTCAAGTCAAGGTCTCATTTTTTATGATTTCTCAGGAAATTTATGAAAAACTCAATAGATATGATGTTATGAATTTCATCGCTAAATAATTAATGCTCTTAATGAGGAAACTATTATATTGAAAACTCGAATATCATATAATAATGGCAAGGCCAAGTACTTCCCGGAAATAATACCCAGTGTTATTGTAGAAGGCGATTCGCTACCTGATCATTTTGAATGGCACCCATTCGCTGATCTCTTAAGGATTTTGCGAGATCGCTTATAGAGGCCACCTCTTTCTCTTTCAATTTTGATACAGCCATCTCAATAGCAACGAATGTCCCCGTCCTGAAATTGAATGTCCGAATGTCCAGCCAAGAGTCCTCCTTGCTCGTTCATGCCACTATTATGCAAACTTCAGGTTGAAATTTTAATTTTTATAATTTTTTTCAGAAAGTTTACGAAAACCTTAATCGGTATGATGAATTTTGAACGATATTTGTAGATATGTGAAAGATTAAACCAAATCGCTGTCACAAATCCTAAATGGACTGAAATAAATGCTTTCACGAGTTTCTTAAAAGATCTGTAAAAATATTATTCTTCGTGTTTGCCTTCTTTTCACTCTTGTTTGCCTCAATAAGCCTAAAAATAAAATCAGCTCAAGTGTACAGGCTAATATATGGACAAATAAAGACATATGAATGCATATATAAAACGGATGTACGCATCAGATTGATGAACACAGGGTATTCATAAATTCAAGACAAATTGACTAAAGTGAGGGAAATGAATGAGAAAACCAATTTCCACCTTCCAACACCGGCACTACAATGAACGATAACAGGCTTTTTATCGTAGTTTTTATGTACGAGATTCCGTACACCGCAGCATACTGTTGGCGAATCAGCAACACAATGATCTGGCCAACCCGCATAGAGTATATGAAGCACCTGCAAAATTGCACATTATTAAATACTCATAATGCCGCATTCATTTTACGATTTTCTCGCTTTTTTTTGATCGTATTTTGGGCACACATTCCGGGAACGGAATATAGAAAATATGAGTATATTGATACAATCTCTATGTACTCCACAAATTCCAGTCAGTGAACTATCGGAATTTCTGTTCTCTGAAGTGGAATTAACACCGATGAAGCAATGATCATAAAAATTTACTGTGACATATTACCTCTTGTGTTTTTCCTCCATATGTAGCGCGGATCTTGGAACGGATCACATTTTTAAGACCGACCGCATTTGTTGGTTTTTCGACCACTTTGACATGTACCGCGCCATAGTCTTTTGCCGTTGAGGCTTTTGGAAAATACTCTGCCGATTGTTCTTTTCCATTCTCTCGCATTTGACATAGTTGCAGGACCACCTAAATCGATTAAGGATTTTCAGAGATAACAAAGGATTGTATAATCCAGAGAAGTAGCAAATGAATTTCAGAAAAAAAAAAACGACTGAAACTTCTGAAATTTCAAGGAAGAATTTTATCAAGGAACTGCTAAAAATTTTTCAACAAAATAAAAATGCGCTTTTTGCAACAGAGATGATTTCGAAAAGAAAAAATTCCTGCTGTAAAGCGATACTCTTTAAATGAATGATAAACGTTCAGTATGGGCACTATTAAAGGGCGAAAGATAAGCTAGAAGAAAAATTCAAATGCACCGTTTAATGCTAAAGGTTTTTAATGTAATGGTGACAATGCGTAAACCATATTCAGCATGAACCCTCTGGACCAAACATTTCGATCGGACTTCCGGTATTTTTAATATTTGGTGACAGGACTGATTACCTAGACGTGCTAATTCGAAAGATTTGCTTGATTTTATTTTTAAAAAAATCCTTGCCCGTCCCATCAAAAACTACGCCTCAATAGAGTTGCTCCTGAGATGTGCACTGAGAAAAGAGGGAGTGGGATAGCGGAAGGACTGGAGGAATGGGAGCGAAAGAAGGGGGAAAGGAAATTGCCTAGAAAGAACGTTGCAATAAGAGAGAAAGAAGCGAATTTATCGGATGACAAACCTTCGATTCTTCTTGAATTATCATAATCCAAAAATTTTGAACTGTGTTCTGGAGTGGTCCTTGTGCGCATATATACGTGAGATTTTCATCAACTTTTACATACGATGCATGAATATAATCGTCATCTAATAAAAATTTTATTAATTTTCAGCCGGCTATTCATTAACTCCTGATGCAAAATAAGTGCTTAATTGGCAAACTGGTGCAAACCAACCAGGAGGTTCGTGAAACCTGATCGAAAAGAAATGGTGCAAGTGGCTGACTAGGTAATGAGTTCTAAAAGAATCCTAAAGAATCTATTTATCGCATGTTACACGAGCGTTCGTTCGACATCTATAATTTTTCGTTGTGATTCGTGTTGTGTTTTGTGTTGCATCCAGAATTACCATAACTCAAACAAATACATAGTGATTTATACGATAGCTTTTCATTGCACTTCGTATTTTGCTAATTTTTGCAACCTACTACGGACCATAACCTTTTGTTATTTTAATATTGTTTTTTAATATATTTTAATAATACAGCCTTATCCTTTTTATAATTTCTATTTTATATCATGACTCTTAAATCCTTTTCTTTTTCTTCCAACGTACCGAAAATTTTTGTCTTTTCTTTCTATTGTTCACAAAGAGTCAGCAACTCATTCTATTCACTACATAAATTTCGAACTACTAGCCACTAGGTGCTTTCTTTATTACAACTCGCGTTTTGTCGAGTAAACGAATATCTTCGTATCTGAAAAGGAAAAACAATCATTAGTTTCTTTTATTGTAGATTTGTGGATGGGATGGTTGATTGTATATTGAACGGATTTTACGCCCTTGTGGCCATAAATTTATCCATTCGATCTTCCCAAATGGGAACAAATTTTTTTAACTGCCACATGAAAATAGAACCAAAATGCCTGGATAACTTTGCTCTGTCCATCCTTCCATTCCCTTCCTCATCCTCTTTCGTGCTCTTTCGATGAGGATTAAGAAGACTCTTTCGCCCAACGGACATTTTACTTGATGATGATGCGATAGTGATAAAAGCATTTATATGTTATACGGCTAACCGATAATGCGCATAGCCGAACAGAGTCTAATAAAATAATAAAAGCATTTAAACAATATAAATCTTATAGCATTACATTATGTTTATATGTTATTACCATGTTCAGCGAAATTATTGATTAGATGGAAAAGAAAACGAAACTGTTTCAATGTTTTATTATTTGTCAATGCTTCGAACTTAAAACTATAAATTTGTTATAAAAAGCTGCCCATATCCTTCCCCATCACTTCCCCAATGTATGGGTAAATTGTTGCATAATTCATGAAATTCCCCTAGGCAGTAATGTTATAAAACATTTCTTGCGCTCAAGCTGAAATGGCAGTATTACTAACAGCAACCTCATTTTACAGCCCTGCTGCCTGAAAAAACGTTCAAGTAAAACATTCACCGTTGAAGCAAGCGATCAAGCAGGAAAAATTCAGCCCATTTAACCATCATATACTCGCCGGTATACTTGCTAGTCTATCCTCGCTTTCCGATATGGTTACTGCACAACGTACCGAGTATAGTATTTCAGTCCAACGCTTGAAAATTTGAATAAATTTGCCAAGTTTCGTTTATTAAGTTTTCAAAGGCTCATCTTCCGGTAAGAAAGCGTTTGGTATAATATGAAAGGTCATCGAACAGACCTATTCTTGTCGAAATTCTTATCGTTTTCCCATGCCGATTGTGATCCACTCGGAACATATCCTTTGATATCACGTACAAATTCTTTGCGTACACCACGTACACCTAATTCGGCAGTGCTATTCATCCACTCTTCGATAGGGCCATTCTTTCGATTTGAAGAATATGAACTATCCTCAAAATTGAAAACATTTGAAATCGAATAACTCAAATGCTAAATTTTCTTGCAAAAAAAGTTATATGTGATTCTATAGATTCGCTCGATCGTTGAATTTTCTTCCCTCTTTCATGACTGCTAAAAAAATTGCTCACAATAGATTGTTTTGCAAGTGCGTTCATTAGACAAAAATTCATGAAATGCACATAAATAGCAAAAAAATCTATGAAGGTTCAATCCACAGATCGGATGAACGCAAAATGCGATCCGATTGATTGGGAAACGAAAATTTTTAGAAGCGCTTAAATGTCGTCTCAAAAGTTGATAAGTCAAAATAAAGCATAACAAAGAAATTTGACATGATATGAGCAGATTATTGGCACTATATTGTGCAGCTTTCGCTTTATTTGTTTCCCAGCTGAATTACCGAGCCAACAGACACATATAAACCGAGAAAAACTACTGTTCAACGCATGGACAAGAAATCACTTAAATACCGAATCCTATGCATAAATTTGTAGCGGCAATATAATATTTCAATTATGGAACTTTTTTTTTCATTTACATGTTTAAGTTGGTGTAGTATTTTAGAAGATACGGTACATTCTTTGAAATGCTTTAGATGCTATACTTTTGCAGCGTGAAAATCGTCATCCTTGTTAAACGTACTATAAGATTTATGCAGCCCGCTATTTCAATGTTGGGCTTACGCTCATATGAGCATCAGTAACATGATGATGATACTAACGGAAATTCCAACTATGTTGAAGAGATATAGGTTGAAGGAGATTTGATTGAGTGATTACGGTAGTTGAAGGTAATACAGTGCTTCCATTACAAACTGCTGTTATTGTTGAGTAGATATAGGTTGAAACGCTACCGATGCAGCTTTATGGACGAATTTCTTGCCGATTGGAGCGCGAGGCTCTGCGGTAGCAAATCGTCTGAGTTGAGTTCTCGTGGTCAACTTCTGGCGGCCACCCTTTCTTGCTGATAATTTCGGAACGTCCAACTCTACAGAGCACTCGTTTCGTCCACGAGTCATCACACGACGCTGCAACATTCATCAATAAATGCGTAGGAAAGCCTTAAAAATTTTATTTTCTTATCTGAAAATTTCCTCATCATAAAAAAGCGCTCTAGGGAGTTGATGATTCACGAATGAGCCATGAGTGTGCATCACGGAAGATGCTTAAGATATTTAGTAAAAAAAAGTGAGCCAGGTGTACAAATCAAATCTACTGCTATTAACTTCGTCAAAAAGTTTCACAGAAAAAATTAAAACGTTGTTTTTGGTTACGCCACTGCATGACTACAAACGATTTCACCGAAGCATACATCTGGTTACGAAATTGCAAAAAAAAAAAAGGATTGGCGATCGTCATTGTATCACTTTTTGGCATCCTCATATTCTTTCGAGTTTGTGAATCCATATCGTCATGACTGCTTATCATCGCAATACAATTCCTTCGAAAATATTTATTGCCAAATTACTCTACTTGTATAAAGGAGGAGGATTCTATGATAAATTAAGGTCGACCTATCACTCTGTCGTGATGGTATCATGTCAAATCACCTACTCACTTTCTAGTCGAGTTAAGTGGAGAGGTCGCTGCTCAAACTGGAGGATGCCGTCGTAAACCTATTGGTATGTCCAAACGCTCATCCGGCACTAATTATAGAGGCGACTTTATAATTCTGCGCTGGAGTCGAGAGCGAGTAGTTGCTTCTGTCGTTTTCATACCTCCTGAGGAAAAAGGCTTAGCGAGATTCATCCCCTCCTCCCTCAGATCAAAAAATGAAGGCTTATACGATCTAAACTCGCAAAAAACACATCGCGATTGGCTCGAAAGCTGTTAGGTGAAAGCGGCACAAGAGAGATCTCTAAATCAAAAATCATCAAAGCAACAAATAGATCCACGGCATTCGGTTATAGTGGGGTTGGGGGGGGGGGCGAATGGGGCAGGGGAAAGAACAAAGAAAATTTCTGCCCGACGATAGGATTTCAAAATTTTGCAAGAACTATATTATCGTGATTGCGAACATGTTGAACAAAACTTTACGATGCCAAAACTTTCCGCACTTTCAGTGCGAAAACTCTCTCGTAATAAGGTTCGGAAGAGTTCTGTTTGAGACTTCTGTTAATATTAAAAGTGGCTGCAGCAAGATAAGCAATCCTCAAGTCGCTGAAACGTGACATGAAATGAAGCTCGAAAATGCCGGACGGAACTGAGATGAGGTGGCATTTTAAGCGAAGTGGCCAAATGGCCAAACGAAAGTGAGGTGGCATTTTAACCGAAGTGGCAAATCGAATTGTGATGACGATTAAACCGATGCGGCTTGATGACCGCGTCGAAGTATGGCGGTGATTATAAGCTTTTCAGAGAAATGTTTGCAGCCCGAGGATATAAGTGTTGATGTCAAAAAGTTTTCAGGCTCCATGGTTAAAAATTTGTACATTTGCATTGCCCAAATTATATAATCATTCAGAAATCTCAATTCGCGACCTAACTCGGGCAAAGTGGAAATGGCCACATTAACTATTTATTTTAGTTTTCAAAGTGGAGAAGAGACAGATGCACAGAAACGGGTTCATGAAATTTTAACGAAATTAATCGAAGAACGGATGTATCCATTGGCTTGCTATTGCAACTGAAAAATTGGATCCAGTGATAATTAGAATTGCCTGTTGCAGCTGAAATGAATTTCTACTTGACAGCCAGATGGTCGAATCATATAATTGCCAAATCCAAATATTCGAGGCAAAAAATTACCTTCGCTTTCGGTCCCATAGTTGTCAGGCTTGAATCGGCAATTACACACGACGAGAACGACCTTCCAAAATTCCCACTCGAGATGAACACACAATATGAAATGAGTACCGTAGCGTCGCACAATTCCTTTTATAAAGGAACGTTAATGCTATGGAAAATTCACACTGTGCACAAATTAGCATATTTTAAATTCACATCGACGAATGCTTAGGAAAGCATCATGCGATCAAGAAATCGATTATGCAAATAAGTGGATCAATAATGCGACGTTGTGGATCTCGTGAACAATTGTGACAAAGAAATTGAAAAATTCTACAAAAAATCTACATGCAATGTGATGATGGTCTTATTTCTTCGCCGTTTTTAATGACCGCTTGTGTCATCAAACCATACGGTATACGGTTTACGGTTAAGGTTCTTCGATTTCATCAAATATACGGTTATCATATGGTTTGAGGGTGATCTCTTGAACAGTGGACGCATAGTGACCAGAGGTTAATCTTGCAATGGGATGTGGACGTTGTCGCTTGCAGGCGCTGAAGATGATGATCTACTCTAAGATTTGGTCCACCTCGAAGAACCTTGAACATACAAGTTCTGAGCTTTACATCACCTTCGGTATCTGAACACTCAAAAATGCTCAGCTGCAAGTTTTATGTGGATTTGAACATTTCTGTGCCATACTTCGCACAGGGTTGAGAAGCTTTCCCTATGGTTAAATTTCAAGAAAGAAAACAAGTTGGACCTCCGGATCTCGAAACTCTTCACATCTGAAGGTTGTTGGCGATATGAACGTTTCGGAGTGGTTCGATAAATGAGCCGAAAAACCTCATCTAAAGCTTATTTTACAAAAGCATTATATTCGTCTTCCCTGCATTCAAGAAACCCATTTACAGCTTGGCAGTGATCTGAATACTCATAAGTTCAGAAATTTATTTTTTCTAATGTCGTCTTTAAAAGTTGTTATATTGGACATCTCTACGCTTAAATCACGTTCTCTCTCACTTTTCCTTCTAATTTCCCACCAAAGTAGTGAGAAATTTGCTGGCGATCTCACATTTCCACTGCTGCTATTCAATAAGCTGTGAAAGACTATGTGACTGGCAAAAGCAGTCAACTGATAATTCTTGGCCGACTCCTTGTAGGAAATAACTGGAAAATTGCTGGTTAAAATAGATGGAAGCAAGGCGCAAACATAAATCCCGACTATTAAGAACTCTATGTCACGATGACACTTCAACGTTGGGATTAAAAATATGTGCTGTTAACGAGTGATCTGTTATGATCAAATGAGTTCTTGTAATCTTTGTGATCGTGATGATTTTCATTTTGTGTAAAAAGTTGTTTCGCTCACATTCCTGATATTGATCTCTCTCTCTCCATGCAGATTATAGTTTGCCTTAGTGGCCGTAGCCGAACATCTAAATATGCTGCGGTCTTGCTTCCTAATCACTGTGTGTGCTTCTTATCGTCTTATTGCGTTGTTGCACATAATTGTTTATGATTCTGTAGGAAACTGTTTTGTCAACGTTATCAGCGTTTATCAGCGTTATCAGCTTGGAAGATGATGCATAGAATTAGCTTAATATGCTCATTATGCTGAATAAATATCGCAGCTCTTTCTTCACCTCTTCGAAAGGTGGAAGTACTAAACTGATAAGCTGCGGCATTATTGGTGAACTAGCATTAGAAAAACGCCTGAAAAACTTATATTTCACTTTCCAGCAACCTTGTTTTGTTTCCTCTCATATTTTCTATTAAAAATTTTCTTGACATGTCAACAAACAGTATGAGTATTTCCGGCGCATGAGCGGAAAGTTTGGAATTTTAGAATTTAATGGGATCGAGGACGTTATAAGTTTTTATCTATTCTCAATATTTTTTCCATTTTTTCACAATTTCTCCCATTCCCAATTCCCCCATAAAATATTCCCAATTTCCCAATCTATTCAATGGGGAAATCATTTCCCAATTTTTTTTTTTGGTACTATCGATTCGCTGTTAAAACCATGAGCAGTAAAGTTCTGCTATTGGCCATTGCATTAAAATTCAAATATTAGAATATTTTAGTGTCGGTATCACTAAAAAAACTATAATATTTGCGAGTGCTCTTTCCAAAGGAAATATTCTTAGCGATATAAGTTCACATTGAGTCGAAGTAATTGAAAGTGTCTAGTGTTTGCCCAATTCAATAGGTACTTATAGTTGGCGTTATTGGTTCCTTGTTATGAAAGCCTCACGATGAGCGTATATGTATGTGCGACGAGAAAATCATATTGCCCAAATTACATAACGTTTTACATATGCTCTCATCTCAATAGCGGGCGGTTCACAAAGTAAGCGAGTGTCTTTACGAGATAGCCCACAGTTACATTCGTCAACCGATTACTGTCCGAGTCAGCCGTCACAAAGTCCATTCGTGAACACGAATGGCGTTGCTTCTGTTGACAGCTGCATCGTTCTTGACCTCAGGTATTTGCTAGTATAGTTCATCTATTCTTGTCTTGATCAATACTTGAATCTTCATCATTCGTAGTTAATCAGTGTTTGTGGCAACTATGCAACCCTTTTGAATTGCTTAGCTAGAAAGACTGCAATTCACAGCTTTTTCATCTTTTTCATTTAAGGACAACAATTTCACCTGGCGTATATCTTTTATTGAAAGCATTAATCGTAACAGATCTCATCGAATTCCTAATTCACTTCAAGCCTTTTGAACGAACCATTTCCTCATTAAATGGCAATATAATCGTTATATCAGTAAATGAGTCATATGCAACTGAGTCACTTAATGAGCTACAAAAGAGTAGACGTCGAATTTCCCATATTTTTGTTCATTTCGGCTAAAGTCCATTTTTTGAAAATTGAATGTCGTGCTGCTTCTCTAACTGTTGCTAAACCTGAGGTTCAAGCAAATTTGTTCTTTCTATCCTATCTTCCAAAAACATGTATAAAGCGCAGAAAAGGGCCTTCTGTTTCCTACCATCTTAAGAGTCTTACCCTACGATAGCAATAGTTACCCGAAATCGAAGGTAGCTTTGCCTCTGTTACTATCCAAATTAGTTTGCCTAATTTTTTTCGATTTCAATTTGCGTAAACATATTTTTTTAGCACATGCTTGTCAAATAGACAGCGCATTACAAGGCGTTTTCGTAAAACAACCGGACGATATTTCCTCAACATTAACGTTGAATGGTGTTGAAGAGCACCTATCATACGATAAGGTTATTTACATGTCAAATTTGAGAATAATAATATTATTTATTTAAATCTTATTCATTTCTATCCATAAGCGATATACCTATTCAAATCAATATACTTAAGTCAAACTTTAGGCGTTTATAGGCCATAAAAATGCAAAAGCTGCCTAGATTAGCGTTCATTCATACTGAAAACTCCACCAGCAATTTTTTCAGCACGTTGGCCAACGCTATTCGATGATATGTCATTGAGATCATCGCTTATGCGATTTTATTTATTTTTTGTCCTTGTGTAATCGTTGTTTTACAATATTTGATGTCATTCACGGGGTTGAAAGATGCTTCTTTCTCGACAAGAATAGTTTTTATAGTTAAGCACTCATAATAAGCGTACTCTTTATAGAATTGATGAGAGAAGTGTTTTCCTCGTCAAGCAAACGTTATAATTGTTATTTGCCAAATATCTCTCAGAACAATAAGCTTGTAGATTTATAGATGTTAAATATAATCAGCTTGCATTGCATCGCCAATTCAGAATTTATCTTTTAATATTCGGTGGCCTACTTCCATGCATGAATTCATTATAAAACATTCTCTAAGACCAATGAAAGGAATTTTGATAGTGCACCTGATCTAAACGATTTACAGGTAACGATAACTTCCTCATCAATTTCTTCATGGGGTAATTGCTATGAGAGTAACGATGATTCGTTTATATTTGGTATGAAGTAAGTATAATTTCTTCATTGCTCGCATTATTTCTTTAAAATTTCGAATCATTTTTTATATCCTTTTATTCGGGAAGAAATAGCTAATTCTTTTATTCAATTTTATGACGCTCAAAACAGTTTTTATGAAGTTTTCTAATTTTTTTTGTCTATTTCAAAATGGACATCCGTGTAACTCGTTTTCATGGATCACTAGGTGAAACCTCGCAATATGTATAGATCACGATTGGATATTTACGCTGCGGTGATACTTTGTCCTGGCAGTTTTAGTATTCTCACTCTATTCACAAATTTCATTGGCGTGAAACTTTTCCCCATCACTGTTGGGATGTAGAAATTTCTTTTAAATGTAGGTAATATTTTTATGAAACGTTTTTAGGCGTATTGGAGACGCATTCTGCTATCGCTGCATAACACTTGTATTACGTTCACCAAACGTTATTCAGGCAGCTCATCAGATCGGTTTGCTTGCTTAACTATTACATTCGTAAGATTGCTGCTCTCTGAACACGTAACTGTGCGACTCAATGACGAAAGCTCCTAACTGCTACACGCTATACAATGTAGTTGATAGGGGTGGTAAGGAGGCGAAGAGGGGAGCGAGGGTAGGCGGAGAATGACCGGACTAGTTAGTCCTCCCCCAATCTTTCGATCCAAATTTCCTTCTATATGGAAATCTTGTAAAGCATTCCATTGTAATTTCACCCTCGCTGTGCTTTCTCTCCAAGGGAATCCAACCACCGATTCGAATGGGGCTAATCTGACACAATTTACACTCTTTATTACAAATTTCCTCATTGCAAGCTATAATTAGGCTGGAGGAGAATTGATGGTGAAAATCGATTAACTAATGAAATTTCGAGATTTCGTAGGAGTTTTTGGAGAAACCAGCAAATAATACTCTAGATCCTCTCATTGTTTATTTCAGTGGCACTTCAAATTTCATATTGCAGGAAATCCATGCAAGGAAACTCTGGAAGAAGCACACAAAAGTTGTTTCGACGCTGGAGCCATTAGCGCATCAGAAGGCACATTCCTATACAGTAAGATGCAAATAAAACCACATTTTACTAGACAAGTGCACACTACCCTCTCTTCCACCTTTTTTCTCCTTCCTTCTCTTTCTACTCAAAGAAGGAAATTAATAATTTTTAATTTTTTAAAAAAGGAAATTAATAATTTTCGTAAAAATGACAATTTTTTTAAACTTTATGGTAGGTGTACGATTCATATATCTTTACACTGGTGACAGCTAAACTCAGAGACAAATTTTCATTAAAGATCTTCCTATGCTTAGCAACAATACGAACACAACAATGCACTACCTCTGACAAACGTATATTATCGCAAAAAATATTTGCAGGGATCGAGAATGCTGAAGCAGCAAGTTGTGGACTCGAAGGTGTTTTCGATGTCTCATTTACGAAAGCCGAATCTAGTCTTACGTGCGATAAGCCAGGATCCACTGTATGTGATTGATCACTGATCGCTTACTCTTTACTGAATTGCTCGTTGCTCATTCTAACACTAGTTATTTTGCTGGTTCTTCAAGGTTTAAAAAGTTCGTTTGATCTCTTTTTTTTTGGCGTACGATATCGTCGATGATTGGAGACCACTTTAAGAATTTGTATTTATATTAAGGGCTTCCGTATCGAAATGTTTTAATTTTCATTGATTTTCTAGTAAAATGTACAGAAATTAATTATATGGAGTGCCTTTCTATATATTACAACCTTAGAGGTATTTGATCATAAAGGTATTCGATCATCCATTAATCTAGAAATTTCGCTGCACACTTTCTTTTTCTTTATTCATCAACTGCACAAAATTATTTCAGATGAGCAATTGTGAGACACTTTCAAGGATGAGCATTCAATTTCGCAACTGTTCATTTCCGGATTTCGGTAAGTATCATAAAGTAACATCCCCAGGATCTATTTTATGATAACCGAAGTAATATGTGACTGAATTTCGTTGCTTCTGCAGTCACTGTTTTCTTATGATTATGACCAAAGTGATATGCAAATTTCTTGAGAATTGATTAAGTTCACTCTAAAAGATACTTGAGGTGAAAAATGTTAAGAACACTCATGACGAAATATTTTAATTTTCGTTGGATTCGTTCGATTTCATTTGTTCGTTTGATGTGATCATTAGTTGATCTTACTTACAGATATGAATTTGTCGTGTATCGGCTCATGGACTGGACGTGGCAAAGAGTCATATATCGCTATAGAAGATGAAGATAGTAAACAAGTGAAATGCGGGGTATAACAACTAAATTTTTCAAATTCTTTTTTTCAACACATTATTTCTTTCATTGGATGAACGTGTCTATTAGCTCAGATATTTCTGCAACATCCGAACAACTCACGAAAATTCGCTAAATGCAGTTCACAAAAATAGGTACACAATTGAGAGAATTCATATGCACAGGGGCTATAACCAGTGAATACGGTAAATATTTTTACAGTTTAATACATATTGATCCATAGTTAGTATGTTGTATAATGAGACATTTCGTGCATAAACGTAATGTATAAGAACAATGGTTCTACCTTTAATAATCGTCGACCATGCTTTTAATTATTCATTTTCGTGCCTGCAACACTCGCCATCAGAAATAGGGAACTCATTCTGCAAGAAGCATCCGTCATTTTTTCTTTCAGGTTCTTATACAATCAGCACCTGCACAGACAACTCTCTATCTTTCAAAAGACGCGTCATGCAATTCTCTTTCACCAAACGGTGCGAAAGTTGCCGAAGTTTATATATTCCGGCAAAGTGAGTTTGGTCTCCGTCTATTTCATCAAGCGGATCGTTTAGATATAAAAGGATGCTCTGGATTCGCTGAAAGTGCTTCCCAGTATCCAGCGATGCATACAACAGGAAGCGATTTAGAATTCCATAAATGAATGAGCGAATATTTGCTAATGCTGGCAAATAAGCCTAGATTTGAAATTTCACAATTTCCGGCCTGACATTACCAACCTAACACGGCTAAATGTGACTAACCTCTGCCGTTGTTTGATTTGTGTTACATCATTTCTGGGGCACATACTGTGCGTTGATGCAATTATTCCGTTTGGGTACGCTATCGAGCGGCTGCACTCTACGCCGCATTAAAAGCTTGAACAAGTCAGCAGTAGTTTTAAAATATCATCAACTTTTTTCCGTTCCAAGAAACAAGCATTTCAGCTTTCTATTGCTCATTACATTACAGGAATACGTTACAAAGTAATAGACCGGAGATATAACATCTTACAACGTCATTATTTATTTATTTTATAGATTGCACGCGAACAAATTCAAGTTGAAAGACATTTGAAAAGCGCCGAGCAACCGTCGCAAGAATATTAACAATAAATGAATTTAATATATAAGATTTGAAATAAAGCAAAATCAAAATAATTTATGTACCTTGCAATGACACGATAGTGGAAGCTATTAAAAAATATTCATTGTGGCATATATTTTCTTTC